>CM024761.1:125903088-125996584 GCA_014218235.1 Colocasia esculenta
TCCCTTATGGTGTATTGCTTTTCGTCTTTGGACACTATGGATGAAGAAGACCCAGGGAATAATGTTTTTGCCAGCTTCATCTGTTGATCATTTAGCTGACAATATTGAGCTAGGGTCAACATTTCTGAAGATTTCTTGCTTCACCTTTTTTTGGTCTGGGATGTCTAGGCTTGTGTGGTCTGCCTCTTGTCGGGAGATGTGGCCTCATCCTCAATTGGATGATGTTGTGTAGGTGTGTTTTCATAATTTGGGTTGCTTAGATGAGGTTGAGACAACGATGGTAAATCAAAAGGGTTGAAGTTATCGTTATTAAGAGATTGTACTTGTTGTGAGTCCAATCCTAAAGCACTAAACCCTTGTCATGTAGAATTGTCATTATCGCCCAAAGACCGCCGCGACTCCACATCCACATCTTGGTTGGAGACAAGAAAATAAGAACCTCTCACTGTGGTCTTTCCGCATAAGATATCCATTTATTGCTTATAAGGGAATGGTTTGTCGATGATTTTCACGAGATTAGAATTTGTCTGTTGTAGTGGAAGAAGCATAATGGTGGGTTACTTATGATATTGTGAGTATTGAAACTGTAAATTGTTAAATTATAAATGAAACCTTACCGCTATGGTTGCTTGGATACTATCCTCGTCCAGGGTAATTGGAACATTTCTTTGTTCATCCTACCCCCAACCACTTCTCGTACGCCTTGGTGTTCATAGTTTCTAAGGTACTCATCAGTCAATATGTCTAATGGGATCTAGTCTTGTCGGAATGACAATTAGGGATATGTGGCTTGGAAGATGAGCTGGTCCCAATCTCATCTAAACATATGCAGAATGGACTATCAGTATATTAATGTGCAACAAAACTATGCATATATTAAAATATGGAATCTGAGATTTCTAAAATGCATTAGCACATACATAGTGGTTCAAGCAAGAATATATTAACGCACAACAAAAACTATATCAAGCCACAATAGTTCATGAAGGACCATTCCACTCACTAAATAATTGAACTATGTCATTGAGGAAAGGTAAGCTTCTCTCCTTTAACTAGAGCACCAACGGATTGAGTTGCAAAGAGAATATTAAATAAGTAAGGGACAATGACATAAATGGTGGCATTTTAACCTACATAGGAGGCAGTCACAAACCTTAACTTATGCATTCCATGAGATGTCATTTCCATCCATTGATTGATGCCTTTATTCCACTTGAAACCTCTATTTTCTTGTAGGTCTTTAGTGATCGTGTAAATACTATTGTAAAAAACTAGTCTACTTTGTAATTGGGAAATATAGTTGCATTGACCTCATATTCGTCATTGAATGTCTCGACTATGAACTACCATGCTTGGTTCGTGTAATGTCCCAAAATTTATAATAGGATAATAATAGGACACTGAGAATTAAAGAGATAGTAAAATATATGTGTGATACGACCATTTACAAGGAATAGATTTCCATTAATTTAGGAGTATTTTTCTATCATTAATGTAATTCTGGTACTGTTTTTAGATATGCACACTCTGACAGGGTGCCACCAGAATTCGGTAGCAGAATTGAAATTCGATACCACCATAATTCTAAGAAAAATATACTGATTCTAAAGACATAATATCATGAATTGTTTCTGATAGATATCGAGATTAAGTCAATACAATAAATTTTGGGGCAATTTTCACTCGATGATTTTTTAAAATAAACTAAAATCATCATAATTTGTATCACCTCTTGATTAGCTTATGTTTAAAATTTCATCTTGACTGGACATCATTTGAGTACAAAAATAAAGGGCCAAAGGGTCTTGATGAATTAAATCCTAATTACGAAACCATTTATGAACAATTTGCTTACGTGGTCTTGGATACGTAAGAGACTCACCTGCTATGTAAGTGAGTTACACTTACTTCAGTACATGTTGAAAACTAAGTTACACATTGTTAAACATGAACAGTAGTAAAGTGATTATACAAACCTCCACGTGTGTTGTTACGTGCTATACATGCACAACATCTGGGAAACCTATTTATACCCTCCCTTGCTCACTCTTATAGTGTTTGCTCACTTGTTCATCATTCCGTGCTACTGCTATTGATACTTTTGTGGTTGGATCCTTTTACTTGGAATATAGGAGGATTTGCATTTCTTCTTTGGCTAGGTAGGATTACCTCTTCTCTCTCCCCCATTTCATACACTCTCCACTTCTTCTTCTTCTTATGCATCTTCTTCTTTTACTTTTTTTCTTCTTCTCACTACCACCATAGTATCTTCAAAAAGAAAGAAGGAAGGAAACAGACGAAAGGAGGAGGATGGTCGTACTACTTGATTGTCCTACTACCCCGAAACTTATTCTAATGCCGACTAAGGTAGGTGCCTTCTGTTATTCCTTGATTCTATATTCGTAGGATTACTTTCTTTTCCTTTCTTCAATCGTATTAGCAACGGATAATCATGTACTTCTGATTGTGCTAGTATGTCTTGAGTATAGAACCACACTTAAGACCAAGAGACTCCAATTTGATTCCCTAACAACACAAAAAAACCAATTGGACTGGTCTGTGTCATCAGATTGGGTCAACTGATATGCAAAGAACGGCTGATCGATTTCTAAATTTAACAATCAGTTAAATTTTGAGCCTTGAAACTAGGTTGAATACTCCATTTTTCTTGTCTTCAACTTTCTTTGTCGATTTGGTGGGTCAACCTCAAAATTAACCAGACCTTTCTGTCATCTGAAGAGGAAGAGAAAGGTGTTGGTTTGCTTACAGGAATGACTCCCACTCTTCTTATTTTCTCTCTCACCTCTTAGATATTGGTCATGTATTCCATGTAAACTCTCACTATTATCTAGGTAAGGAGCATCTAACATTAGAGTATAATTGGAACTAAAGTACCTTGACTGTACCTCCAACCACAAATAAAACCCCAAACTAGAGGCTTTTGTAAAGCTAGAGTAGGTCGACCTGTTCCTATTAGTAGGTTGACACACCCATCCTACATGTTGACCTATTCTCATCACAGGTCGACACACCCATTTAGTGTATCGACACACTCTCATCAATAGGTTGACACACCCATCTTGCAGATCGACCTATTCTCATCACAGGTCGACACACCCCTTTCAGTGTGTCGACACACTCTCATCATAGGTCCACCCCCCCTTCAGTAGGTCAACCTATTCCAAGTTTTGCTTGACAGTGAGATTTTTTAACTTTGAAATCATGAAGGAACTGGTGTGCTTTCTATAGGAGGTCGTGCTTATGACCCAAAATCATTAGTTGATCTTTAATAGAGAGTAGAATCACGTAGAAATTATATTTCTAGCTGGTATTAACCCTCCCTAAAAAAGGACCAGCGTTTGTCAACAGACAGATCGTATCTGTCAACAGATATTTATGGATTCTAGAACCCAAAAACCAGAAAAACTGTCGACAACCAACCAGTAGCTGTCAACAACCACCAATCGCTTGTTGAGAACCACCCGTCGGCTGTCAACAACTAAAGACCAGATTCATGAATGCAGTTTTGGATGGAACAATAGCCGTTGACAACTAAGTAGTAGTTGTCAACAACCACCAGTCTCTATTTACAAACAAACCCATTTCTTCATTAGTCGAAGCTGATACACTCCTGAACTGTCCAAACAGTTGTCTTTCCTATTTTCTTGAATTCTAAACTACTGTACCACCAGGATGAGTTATTTCACTGTCAACCAAATCCATATTTGGATTAATTTTTAGGTATCCTAAATTATTTTGATTCTTATTCCTTCTGGATATCTTTAAACATTAACTCATAGAACCCTACTTCATGTGATCTTGTTTTACTCCTGATGAGTGTCCAAGTACCATATATGCATGTTTATCAGAAATAGAAATGGGATAACAACTTGGTCTTTTGAACTAATGTCTGTGCAGGGGTAAGATCCAGTCCCGAGAGGAGCACCTGAATTTGTTTACTGGCCGTGTGGAATAATAATAGATCAACAGGGTTTTGCATGGCACCACTATATTCTAAATTGGTCGACATTTTCCATGAATTATGTTGAGACATGAATATTTATTGCTTAATTATAGAACGGACAGGGCATCTCTATACATGCATTTTCTTTATTTTCTTCTAACTATTATTCATACGTTCACACTTTGTTATTTCACTGATGGTCACTATATAGTTCATTGACATATTATTTTTTCTTATTACTATTTTTTAATCATGGTTCACTTCATCTAAGACCTGATTTGTACCATTCTTCGTTACTTGTACCTTGCACTTGTTACATTCCTTGATTTTGGAGGATAAATCCTACTGGGTAAGATTGCTCATACCTATCTTTTCCCAGGTAATCTACAACTCTAGAAGGCGGGACATTGGGATTTGTGTGCTGAGAGATCAACCTTTGCGGCGTCTGTCTTTGAGTTATAATTTGAGAATCGTGTAATACCCAAGAATGACATTTAATTAATTTTTATTTAGTGAAGGCCTCAGACAATTACTGCTCAAAAGTTCAAAATTTACTCTTAATTTTCTATTCACTCACGTTATAGCATTTATAAATATATTAAATGTCAGGACTTGACTGTAAGACCCGGTTTCCCGATTTCCGTCCGGTGTCTTGGATGACTGGCCACTAACACATCCAGGCTGGGCGATGCGTTAGTGTCGCGTCGTGGGTGTCCGACGCGCAGTCATCCTTGTTGCGACGAGCTTGTGCGTCACGTTCTTGTCGAGCCTGACTTTCCCGTCGCGTCTCGTTGTCACGACCGATCAACGGGTCGCGACAGTGTTCCGTGCTTTCGGTCATCTGATGCCTGTCAGGGTGGTTGGTGTGTCAGTACGACCTGTCGCGTTGTCGTGGCGTCCCTGGGAGACACGTTCTTGTCGCGGTGCGTTGACCCTTCGCATTAAGGTCTTTACGCGACGCGTTGCCCCATCGTGTCTTGGGTGCCGAAGGCTTAAGGCCTTCGCCGGCGACCCTTTCCCCCTCTTTCCCTCTTTCCCCTCTCTTCTCCCCCTCCGGCGGTGCTCCGCCTCCCTCTCTTCCTTTGTGCATTTCAGGCGAGGAGGAGGCCATGAGTGGTGTCTCGGCGTTATGGAGCTTGCGTGGAGAGAGAAGGAGGTGGTCAATACGGCGTGAAGGGCCCTATTGGGGTTCATTCTTCGTTTAAGGTAGGGATTGCTTGAACTCTTCTCGATCCAAGTGGATTGGGAGCCCCTCGGGTTTGTAGTTAGTGTTTATTGCTTCTCCATACTCCCCTCCCCCGTGTGGTGATGTGTGTGGCTTGTGGGCGGCCCTAGGATGGAGCATCCCGTGGGTCTGCCTCTTTGCTGGTGTCGCGACTGTGGTTTTCGTCGCGACACCAGAAGAGGTGTCTGCCCGGTCGGGCGTGACCTTATCACGATGCGTTTGCCTGTCACGATAAGGATCACTGTCGCGATGCGTTTTCCTGTCACGATAGGGTTTTCTGTCGCGACGCTTCGCCCCGTCGCGATAGGGTTACTATCGCGGTGCCTTTCCCTGTCGCGATGATGTTGAGACGGCCTTGGAGGTCGCGACAATACCCGTGTTGTCTCGGTGTTTCTGTGGCCCCGGTTGGCGTGTGCCCCAGGGCAGCTTTGCCCTTAGGACCTTCTGGTGGGGAACGCAGCAGGTTACCTCCCTGCATTCAGTTACCGAAGGTGACACCTTCGTGGCCGTGTCCTGGCAGCGGTGCCAGGAGGGTCGTGTCTACCTAATAATCGATTGACCGCCATAATAGATTGACCAGTGGTCAATCGATTATTAGCAGAGCGACGGGTTTTCCGTATCGACAGGTGGTGTTCCGTGGTTCTAGCTTGTTCATGCGTGCCTTGGTTTCCCGACGGCCCTCTTGAGGGTTCGTGTGCGCCTCTTGCTTGCTGGGCTTGTCGTGGTTACAAGCCAGTGGTTCGGCATGGTTCTTGTTGTGCTTGCCCCGCCTGTTCGCCTGGTGCTTGGCACTTGAGGGCTTGCCCCATTTAGAGGTTGTCTCTGTTGCCTAGGACCCCCATCCTCGGGAGCCTATTGAGGGAGTGCTCTGGGCTACGAGCGTGCTCGAGTTGGCAGCCGAGTTGGCAGACTCTAGAGCGGAGGGGGAAACGAGGTTTGGACAACGGCGTTGAGTCATTTGTAGAGCTCTCTTGTCTGGGGCGGGACGCCGAGGTTGTCGAGGTGTTTTCTTCCCGGCGCGGCCCAGATAGTCTTTTGTCTCACTGCCTCTCTCTGCGTTGGTTCCGGAGCCACGTAGTGGTGCTAGGCATGGGGCCGTAGCTTGGCCAGGCTGCGGTTGTTGTTGTGTTGTGGTGTTTCTATGGCGGCTCTGCCTCGCTCTTCCGGGGAGGCGGAGGCAGGAGCCTGGTTGGTGAGCGGAGGGCGTGGACTGCTTGTCCCCCTCTTGGCTGCTAGCGGCGGTGGCTTGGTTGCTGTTGTTGTGATGGTGTTTCCTCATGATGGTTCCAAGTGTGACTCATTTCCCTAGCTTGCACGGCAGTTATAGCCTAGATGTGCCTAGTTTTCGTGGCGTCGTTGGTCTGGCCTTGTGCAGACCCGTGCTTCTGATGGTTTCTGCTTCGGTGTCCTCTCGGTTCCGTAGTCCCGTTCTTGGGTGCCAGTCTATGGTGGCATCGGCGTGTGTGGCTTCCCGACCTCGCGGTGTGTCTGGGTCCGGGTGGCTCTGCTTGTGAGCCCTCGACCTTGTGGAGGTTTGAGGTGGCCGTGCTTGTAGTGAGATGTTGTTCTCACCTGGTTGTTGCGTGGTCTCAGCGGGTGTGCCGAGGGTTGCTTCCGCTTTGTGCCCGACTCCGTTGGTTTCGACGGGAGTCATGTGTGTGTCACGACCTTGATTGGTGGTCGTGGCATTACATTGTTATGTTCCGCTGCTTAGTAGTACCCTGCTGTAGGTGTTCCTCGCTTTACAACTTTCTAGGGTAGTTTCCTATTTTCGGAGTTTCTGTTGCTCTGGCTGGTGAGGGACTGGTAATCCCTACTGGGCCTTGTTCGCGAAGCTCACCCCCTACTTCCTTCAGCTAGGGGCTCGTCGTCACAGAAGCTCGGTGTCGGACAGGTTGCGGAGGCGGCTGTGGTGCCGTGTGTTGTCAGCAGTAGTGAGAGTGAGTGTTGTGAGCTCTTGTACCTGAGTGAGTTGAGAGTTGTGCTTTGCAAGTTCTTGGGGTATGCCCCTTAAGGACTGCACCTTTTTTCTTGTACCTCTGCTTTTACTTGGGACACGTTGTATATTGTATATCTTGTTATAGTTATTTAAATTCAGTACATATCTCACTAGACTATTTCTTCTAACCCTTCCGGGTCTTCGGATCTGTGGGTGGCGACGCGAACTTCAGGGTCTCTGGCGGGGGTCCGGGAGGTCGGGTCGTTACATTGACAGAGTGGTATTACAGCATCATTTGAGGATTCAATAACTTGAGAGTTATTGGTTTTTAACATTCTATAATGACTTGTGAGAATGGGTAGAAAGCCTGAGGTTAAGCTATATAAGTACAGTTGGATATAGTTAAACCATCTGTCATATCTCAAAACTATGTAAGAAAAAGACATATGAATCAAGTAACTAGATTTATATATGGTGACAAATGCATCAATAGTATTAGTTAGAAAAGCTGACTTCTAAACTACATGTTGATTAACCAAACTTAAATTTGTTTGCTCAGTCCAATGTGATGGGAGAAGAAACACATTGGAGAGAGGTTCAATATGCAATGAGCAACCTTGCTCAGTCGTTGGAGCGAGTAGTTCCAGTCAATAATCAAGGGAAAATGGAACTGCATGGAAATATTAGAAGTACAAACCTTTCAGAAATAGTGAGTGTTACAATATCTGTAAGGAAGAAAACAATCCCCTTTAGTAATAGAGGAACAACTGACAATAAGATAGTGAAGTGGAACAAGAAGCCAAACATATTAGGAAGGCCAATAGGCAAGAAAATGTCAAGGCACTACCTGATAAAGCTTGTGCACACTGTCACAAACTAGGACACACCAAAGAAAATTGTTGGTGGAACAAGGAGCATGCTAAGGTGTGGAAGTTCAGATCATCAATCTCGAGATGTCCTAAGACCCAACCTAAACAACAGAAGACTCAGCATCCATATTGGAAGATGAAAACTCCAACAATAACAAAAGTGAGATTAAAGATAGTTAGAACAATAAGAATCCCAACAAAAGAAAGAAGTTTGCATGTATTGTTAGAAATTTGGACATCAGGCAGAGGAATGTGGAGCAAGACTAGTGCATGTTTAAGATGTGGAAGTCGAATGCATCATATAGCAATGTGTCCACAAATTCGTGGTTAGTCAGTACCATATCAATATAATGACAAGAATGCATACAGACTTTAAGCTATGAGCATAATCGACTGAGGTTGTTGAAAGTAACTCTTATGCATCAGTCACTAGGAACATAGTATATTGGAAATGTTTGAGTTTAGTTGTTACAATGTGTCAAAGTTTAGTTAGCCTTGCTAGTCCATGTAATCTTGTAAGTTTGATTATGGAATCATGTACTCAGAATCTTATGTAAATAAATATGACCTTTGCATGTCTATCTTCATGTTTCCAATATTCACCCTTCACATCATGCTCTATCGCCATTTCCAAGGAATATGTATTATATAATTCTCTAAGGATTAAGCTATTCCTTAATGGGGGAGACCATAACAATAGTAATTGAACCCAGGATCACAACTGGCTCCTTAGAATTGTGAGAATAATGCTAATACTTAATTCTTCATTGACTAACAATGTCATGATTACAAGATACTTGGTGAATTTACACACCGTATGACTTGATAACCATGACAAAGTTAGTAAAGCTAATTTGGACTTAAACTCTAAAGGTTAAAAAGACAATCCTTGTAATCCATCCAAATTAGTCATTGAGTTTTGAGGACCAAACTCCTTCTTTTAGTAGGGGAGGAATTGTAATGTCCTAAAATTTTATAATAAGATAATAATGGGACACTGAGAAATTAAAAGAGATGGTAAAATATGTGTGATACGACCATTTACAAGAAACATGATTTTCATTAATTTAGGAGTATTTTTCTATTATTAATGTAATTCTGGTACTAATTTCAGATGTGCGCACTCCAAAAGGGCGCCACCAGAATTTGGTAACATAATTGAAATTCGACACCACCACAATTCTTAGAAAAATATACTAATTCTAAAGACATAAATATCATGAATTGTTGATGCACAGATATCGAGATTAAGTCGATACAATGAATTTCAGGGCAACTTTAACTCGACGAAAACTTAATTGTAAAAAATAAACTAAAATCATTATAATTTGTATCACTTCTTTATTAGCTTATGTTTAAAATTTAATCTTGACTAGACATCGTTTGAGTACAAAAATAAAGGGTTAAAGGGTCTTGATGAATTAAATTCTAATTAAGAAACCAATTTATGAACATTTTGCTTACGTAATCTTGGCTACGTAAGAGACTTACCTCCTATGTAAGTGAGTTACAAGTACTTTAGTACGTGTTGAAAACTAAGTTACACATGGCCAAGTAGTAAGAAGTGATTTTAAAAACCTCCACGTGTGTTGTTATGTGCTATACATGCACAACACCTGGAAAACTTATTTATACCCTCCCTTGCTCACTCTTAAGAGTGTTTGCTCACTTGTTATCGTTCCATGTTGCTGCTATTGCTATTGCTACTCTTGCGGTTGGATCCTCTTACTTGGAATATAGGAGGATTCGCATTTCTTCTTTGGCTAGGTAGGATTACCTCTTCTCTCTCCCCCGTATCATATACTCTCCACTTCTTCTTATTCTATGCATCTTCTTCTTTTACTTTTTCTTCTTCTCACCACACCACCGTAGTATCTTCAAAAAGAAAGAGGAAGGAAATAGACGAAAGGAGGACGGTCGTAATGCTTGATTGTCCTACTACCCCAAAGCTTATTTTGATGCCGACTAAGGTAGGTGCCTCTTGTTATTCCTTGATTCTATATTCGTAGGATTACTTTCTGTTCCTTTCTTCAATTGTATTAGCATCAGATAGTCATGTACTTCTGATTGTGCTAGTATGTCTTGAGTATAAAACCACACTCAAGACTAGGAGACTCCGATTTGATTCCCTAACAACACAACAAAACCATTGGGCTGGTCTGTGTTGCCGAATTCGTCAATCGATATGCAAAGAACGGCTGATCGATTTCTAGATTTAATGACCAGTTAAATTCTGAGCCTTGAAATCAGATTGAATGCTCCAATTTTCTTGTCTTCAAGTTTCTTCATCGATTTGGTGGGTCAATCTCAAAATTAACCAGACCTTTCTGCCATCTGAAGAGGAAGAGAATGTGTTGGTTTGCTTAGGGAAGGACTCCCACTTTTCTTATTTTCTCTCTCACCTCTTATATATTGGTCCTATATTCCATGGTAAACTCTCACTATTACCTAGGTAAGGAGAATCCAATGTTAGAGTATAACTGAAGCTAAAGTACCATGACTGTATGTACAACCAGAAATAAAACCCCAAACCAAAGGCTTCTGGAAAGCTAGAGCAGGTCGACCTATTCCTATCAGTAGGTCGATACACCCATCCTGCAGGTCGACCTATTCTCACCACAGGTCGACACACCCCTTTCAGTGTGTCGACACACTCTCATCAGTAGGTCGACACACCCATCTTGCAGGTTGACCTATTCTCATCACAGGTCGACACACCCCCTTTAGTAGGTCAACATGTTCCTAGTTTTGCTTGACAGTAAGATTTTTAAATTATTAAATCATGAAGGAATTGGTGTGCTTGCTGTTGGAGGTCGTACTTATGATCCAAAATCATTAGTTGATCTTTAATAGAGAGTAGAATCAATTAGAAAGTGTCTTTCTAGCCTGTGTTAACCCTCCCAAAAAAAGGACCAGCATTTGTCGATAGACAGATCATATCTGTTGACAAATACATATGGATTCCAGAACCCAAAAACCAGAAAACAGTAGCTGTTGATAACCAACCAATAGCTGTCGACAACCACCTGTCGGCTGTCGACAACTAAAGTCTAGATTCATGAATGTAGTTCTGGATAGAACAGTAGGTGTCGACAACCACTAGTCTCTATTTACAAACAGACCCATTTTTTCATCAGTTGAAGCTGATACACTATTGAACTGTCCAAACAAGTTGTCTTTCTTATTTTCTTGAATTCTAAACTACTATACCACTGTGATGAGTTATTTAATCGTCAACCAAACCCATCTTTGGATTAATCTTGGATATCCTAAATTATTTTGATTCTTATTTCTTCTGGATA
This sequence comes from Colocasia esculenta, assembly GCA_014218235.1. Classification (NCBI taxonomy): domain Eukaryota; kingdom Viridiplantae; phylum Streptophyta; class Magnoliopsida; order Alismatales; family Araceae; genus Colocasia; species Colocasia esculenta. The sequence goes on from CM024761.1 coordinate 125,914,388, forward strand.
TCTTTCAACATTCACTTCATCTACGACCTGATTTGTACTATTCTCCATTACTTGTACCCTGCACTTGTTCATTCCTGTACCACAATTATCTTTGACTCATATATACTTCTATATTCCTTGACTTTGGAGGATAAATCCTATTGAGCAAGATTGTTTATACCTACTTTTTCCCAGGTAATCTACAGCTTTAGAAGGTGGGACATCGGGATTTGTGTGCTGAGAGATCAACTTTTGCGGCGTCTACCTTTGAGTTATAATTTGAGAATCGTGTAATACCCAATAATGACAATTAATTAATTTTTATTTAGTGAAGACCCCAGGCAATTTTTTCTTGAAAAGATCAAAATTTACTCTTGATTTCCTATTCACTCACGTTACAGCATTTATAGATATATTAAATGCCGGGACATGACAGTTCGGGACAAAATCTCCACTCACTAACTCCTCCCTAAGTAGACGTATAAGCCTTTGATCCATATCCATGGTCCAGATGTAACCGAATATGTTGTTTAAAAACACATACACATCAACATAGTTTGTCACAACATTTATAACTAAGCTAAGCTATCACAATGAAAACACATATGCATTGACCTCATATTAGAGATTTATGATGCTTTCTATCATGATCATTGATGTGTTCCTCAAAGACATACGTCATTTTTTTAAAACTAACAATGGTAAACATAAAAAATGAATTGACATGTATTTTTAAATAAGTTGACGTGCCTTTTGCTCACATATATAAAAACATGAAAAGGGTTTGGGGGACGTACCTGGCTGAGACATCCTTCAAAATTTCACCACTAAAAGCATGTCAAAACTTTAAAACATGGGTGCACATTTCAAATTAGATAAATATTATATTCTTATAAATTATATAAGAACATAAGAACATCTGGATAAAACATAAACATTCACAGTGGGGATACATAAGAACATAAGAACAACAAGATAAAACATGACCATCATAAGAAGGTTTAGCAAATTACATTAAAGTTTGTACTGCCAACGAATGTTTAACTAGAATAGGGGATCAAATAGTAGCACTAGCAAGAGCATGCTAATAAACAACATAAAGTTTTTTAACTAGGACAAAGGATCAAACATAATACATAATGAATTGGACATAAGCAACATAATTTTTTTTTAAACTTGAACCAACAACAGCACTGACAGGGGATCAGAAGCATAACATCTTTAGCACTGATAGGGGATCATAAATGACATTGTTCTATTAACTAGAGCATAAGAATTTAGCATTGATGTTCATAAATGCCCTAGACCAAAATAAAAACCTGATAGAATTGGACATAAGCAACACAAACTTTTATTTAAAACTTGAACCAACAGTGTCACTCATAGGGAATCAGGAGCATAATATCTTTTGCATTGACAGGGGATCAGAAATGGCATTTTTCTATTAACTGAACCATAAGAACTTTATTAGTGATGTTCATAAATGCCCTTGACTAAAAATAATAACCTGACAGAACTATACATAAGCAACATAAACTTGTTTTTCAAATTTGTACCAATAGTAGCACTCATAGGGGATCATGAGCATAACATCTTTAGCACTGACTGGGATCAGAAAATGCCTACTAGTAGAAGGAGAACCAAAAAAACATTTGTTGCTTGTGCTTGTCCTATGTGATATTCTAGCAATGGCATATGCGTTTGCATTGGCAAATGACTGAAGAATGTACTACTCAAATTCCCTTACCTTCTCACTCTCTGTGTGTCTATTGCCACTTACCCGAACATTATATAATGTCAAAAGATCCACTTCAGTCATTCATAGTTAATAGAACAATGACATAGGGTGCTAAAGTTAGGCATGCTAATAAACATTCTAATAAAGGCATAACATGCTAATGAACATGAAGTAGGATTAACCAACATGATATAGGATAACATGAAATAGGATTAACCAACATGATATAGGATAACATGAAATAGTATTAACCAACATGATATAGGTTAAACATGAAATATGATAACAAGCATGCTTCTAGAGATATGGAACACCTCGCAGTGCTAAAGTAAGGTATGCTAATAAACATGAAATAGGAAGAAACTCTAAAGAATAACAAACATGCTAAAAAACCTGCTTATAAAGGTAGAACATGCTAGTAAATATGAAATAGGATTACCCAACTGATAGGGGATTAACCAACAAGAAATAGGATAATAAACATAAGCAGAGTAGGGGTGTACACGGTTCGGTTCGGTTCAAACCGAAATCCCCACGGTTCTGGCATTTTGGGGGGTTTTTCTGCCATTTTTGGGGTATTTTCTGACATTTTTTGAGGTTTTTCTGAAAAGTTGGCAAAAAGAAGGGTTTTGGAGTTGGTCGCGAGTTTCGAACTCGCGACCACCCGGCGAGTGGAGGGCGCGCGACGGCGCCCTCCACTGCGCTACCCCTTTTTTGTTTAGTTTTATTAGTTATATAACTATATATCTATATTCGGTTATTTCGGTTTCCTGCCCTGAAACCGAACCGAACCACTTGGCCTATGAAACCGAACCGAACAGAACCGAACCAAACCAAACGTCCGGTTCGGTTTTCCGGTTTGAACCGTAAGCACTGATAGAGATATAGAACACCTTGCAGTGCTAAAGTAACACATGCTAATAAACATGAAATAGGAAGAAACTCTGAAGATTAACAAACATGCTTATAAAGGTAGAACATGCTATAAATATAAATAGGAATACCCAACTGACATGGGTTTAACCAACATGAAATAGGATAACCAACATAAGCATTGACAGAGATAAGGAACACCTCCCATGCTAATAACGAAAAAAAAAACATGAAATAGGAAGAAGAAGATTAACAAACATGCTTATAAAGGCAGAACATGCTAATAAATAACACCCAAATGCATAGGATTAACCAATAGGATATAGGATTAACCAACATGATATAGGATTAACCAAGTACATGAATTTGACAACCAACACCCAAACGAACACCCACAGAGGAGGGGGATATAAGGCACAAATATGAAATAGGATAAAAAGACCAAATGAGACTACTCTCAACATTGCAAAGGAACACCAAATGAACACCCACAGAGGAGAGGGATAAAGGGCACGGTGAAAAAGAACAATTGCATGAAGATTGCAAAGGAAAACCCAGAGAAAAGAAGAAGAATATGGCCAGGGTGTCTTAGAACACCACCTTGAAGAAGAGATGGAGAGGAGAGGACTAGCCGGTGTAGGAAGCTTCTTAAAAGACCATAGTATCTGCTTAAATAGACCCTCAATGATGAAAAAAAAATAGAGATAAAGCAAAGGAGAACACCCCGTGAACACGGTCAAAGCATCGTAGACCCATGATGCATTGTCGCTCGTGAGAGAAAGCTACTGAGAGATGGATGGTGAACCCTAGAGCTAGGTAGGGAGAGCTACAGAGGAAAACCCATGTAGGGGGAGCTGCAGATGGATGGCGAACCCATGAGCCTTCGCATGTGAGCCAATAGGAATTGCAAAGGAAGAAGGTTGATCGAAGGTGAGGTCGATTCCATAGTAGAAGAATCCAACTGTCGTTGTAGAGGAAGAACATGGGAGGTCGAAAGGAGAAGGACGAAGAGGGGTGATTGAAGGCAAGGTCGGAAAAGGGGGGGTGAGAGGGCAGTACGCACGAGGGGGTGAAAAAGGTGTAAAAATTGGTTGAAAAGCGGGGGTAAAATGATAGTAAAAAAAGCGTTAACCCTACTCCACCTCAAGAGGTTTGTGATTAACCCAATTTACATCTACCCTAACCCATTTTGACCCAGGTTAAAATTTCTTGCTTTCCAAATCACTTTTTTGCCTAACCCAAGGTTAACCCAGGTTAATCTTATGCTAACCCTTTTCCAAATAGGCCCAATAAGGCCCTAAAAAGACAAAGTGCTACTTGACGGAGGTCACCTCTAGAGCTTGTAGAGGTCACTTTTAGAATCCTAACCATCTAGCAACTACGATCGGAGACTTGACTTGGTAATTTTGCCTGGTATTCCGACTTGTAATTTGACTTGATACATCGAGTTTATTGACCCCTTACTTTAACTCGAGTAGTTGACTTGTAACTACAAATTGGCACTCTGACTCGATTATTCGAGTTGTACCCACCTGACTTGATATTTGGGACACCGACTTGATTTGATCTGACTTCAGAATACTCGACCTCAAATTGACTTTAGTAAGTTTGGTTCGACTTTTGATAGTTCTATTTGATTTGACTGCTATATGTTCAATTTCGATTCAACTTTTGTAAGCTCAATTTTTATTCAGCTTCTATATGTTTGACTTCTATTCAACTTCAACAAGTTCGACTTCGATTCATCTACAGTAAGCCTGACTTCAGGATGACTACAACAAGGTTTGATTTTGTATTGACTTTAGTTAGTTTGACTTTGAATTACACTTCAATTTGGCTCAATATTGGTTTGGATTCCATATAATTTGCCTTTTGACTTTGGTTCAACGTTGTCTTTGACCTTCAACTGGAAACTTCAATTTTTGATCGGGAAACTTGACTCTTAGCCTAGATCTTCAATTTTGACCAAGAGTTTGACTTTAAAATCTGACTTTCAATATGGAATGTCGAAGATTTTGAACGTGATCGACATTTTGATACTCGAACTAGAACTTTGCCTTCTAACCTCGAAAATATTGATTCTCAGCCTACAAGTCTGATTTTGGTTTCAAACTATGATTTTTGATCAGGAAACACCGATTTCAACTGGGAACTTCAATTCGTTGGCTTTTGACTTGAAATTTCAGTTTCTAACTTAAATCCTCATCATTGAAAACTTTTATTACCACTTGGAACTCTGGTTATATGATTTAACCTTTTCCACCCTTTTGCACTCCTTAAATATACAATTGTGTTTATTTGTCTTATCCTTGAAACTCTTCACATAAATAATGACTGAAATCATGACTATATGGGATATCAATGACTATTTGGGTCTTCAGACTCCTTTGGACAAATGTTTGTACAAATGGGGTGATCCATCCCCGGAGGAGCACTCGGATTTGTTTACTATCTGCGCATATCGATAATGGATCTACTGAGTGTTTTGACATGACACCACTAATATGCTGAATTAGTAGATATTCCCATTACATGTTAATGTTTACTTGTTACAGTTTTTAATGACAAATACTGTGAAACCCGGCCCTCTTAGGCCCTTAGCCCTGTCCTCTTGGTCGTGACGGACCCCTTGGTTGCGACGTTGTCGCACCAGAGGAGCCGGTCGCGACATGCTTTTAGTCGCGGCACACCTGGCCGTCGCGTTCTAGTCATGACAGAGGTGGACGTTGTGTTCTTGTCTCGGTGTCTGGAGGCGATGTGACTGCTTTTCTGACCGTTCTGACTGCTGTCCTTTCTGTCAGAGTGACTTTTTCGGGTGTCAGGTGCGTATATGTTGATGCGACCTGGCAGGCCGCCGCGTTATGGTTTTCCCGATCTTTGAGGTTTGACCACTTTTGGTGTCGCACAGGGGTAGGGCGTCACGATGTGGTTGCGACCTGCAGGGCGGTCACAACAAGGTTATTATCGCGCCAGCCCGACCCATCACGTCTTTGGGCCCGTTGGTTCAAAACCGAGGCCGGTGCCCATTTCCCCTTCTCCCTTTCCGTTCTTCTTCTCCCCCCTTCTTCTTTCCTCTCCGAGCCTCTTTGCTTCTCCGACGGTTCTGGGTGTTTTGGGCGAGGAGGTGACGTCTCCTTGGTGTACACGACGTCCGTGTGGTTTTAGGAGCGAGGAGGAGATGGCCATTCCGACGTGAAGGCCCCAACGAGTCGGCTCTACTCCTTGAGGTAGGGACCCCTCTTTCCCTCTCGTTCTAGAATGCTCCTTTCCCCTTGAGATTCCTTGTTTCTCCGCGGTTTTGGGGTGTGTGAGATCCATGCTCCATGGTTGTGAGGTTTCCTTTGAGTGTAGATCTTCTTGTATAATGCATGATTCGTGGGGTTGAGGGTAGTTTGGTGGTTTTACAAGCTTTCCTACATGTTTCCCATGCTCCCCTCCCCCTGTGGATATGTTTGTACGATTTTTGGGGTGGTCCTTGGGAGGATGGTCCCAGGACCCCTCTCGACTGAGGTCGCGACCAGTTTAGGGATTGCGATGATGTCGCGACCGACATGGCCGCCGTGACATCATCGCGACATCCTATGGCGTCACGACATTGTCGCGACCGGCCGTGGTGTCGCGACAGCCTGTGGTGTCGCGACAATATCAGATGCAGGTAGGTTCTTGCGGAGTTCCGTTTCCCGTGGAGTCTTCTCCGTTTCCAGTTCTTTCTGTACCAGTGGAACCAGTGCTAGTTCCTAGTACGGTCCTACACTAGTTGTTCGCCCAATTCTCGGCACCTGAGGGCTTGTCCCGTGAGAGAGGTTGTTACTGTTTACCTGGGACCCCATCCTCGTGCGCCTTAGAGGGAGCGTTCGGGGCGACGAGCGTACTCGAGTCACACACTCTGGAGTAGAGGGGAAAACGGTGGTTAGGACAGTGTCATCGAGTCATTTGTAGAGCTCTCTTGGTTGGTCTGGGACATCGAGGACGACTGGAGTTCTACCCGGTGTAGACCAGCCAGTCCTTTTTCTCACTACCTCGCTCTTTGTGGCCCCGGAACCACCTAGAGAGGCCAGGCGTGGGACCATAGTCCGGCCAGACTATGGCGGTTACTGTTGTGTACTTTGTGCTCCTGCCCCCACTCTGACGAGAGTAGAGGTTTGGACGCTCCTGACCGGTTGACTAGTGGTAGTGGTTTCCATAGCTAGTGTCTTTTGTCCAGGTAGGGTTCACTCTGTCTATGTTGCCAGCCGTGTGGTGGTCACGTCATGTAGGTTGTACGGAGTTTTCCGACCATGGTGTCCTTTTGTACCGTTGCTAGTTAGTTAGCTTTACTTCTGTGCTTTTCTGTATAGCTTAGAATATATATAGAACTGTTGTCATTTAATTTGTTTATATATATTCTTTCCCGCTTGTTAGAGCCAGTAGGAGATTGGTAGTCCATACTGAGCTTCTGTTGTGAATCTCATCCCTTCTTTTTCTAGGTGAGACTTCTCACAGCGGCCGGGTGCACGTCGGGCAGAGGAAGCAGGACGGTAGTTGTCGTCCCCGTAGCTAGCAGTGGATTTCCCCCCTTCAGTTGTACTTCACCCTCGGGGTATGCCCCTAAGGGCTCTGTCCTCCCCCTTTCTACTTGTACTAGTTGTGTGTGTGTTGGGACTGTACCTAGAGCGATACGCTGCGGTCTCGCTCTTTTTTCTGCTTCCGCGTGTGTGCTCCTAGTTCAGTAGTTGACATTCATTTCCTTTACATATTTTGTTAGACTTGTGTTATACCCCTTCTGGGTCCCTGGATCCATGGGTGGCAATCGTGAAAATTGGGTCCTCGGCTGTGGCCGAGGGTCGGGTTCTCGGGGTCATTACAAATACTGCCATGAATAGTCATTCTACGCTTGAAGTTTGATGAACAGTTAATGTATGCTTAACACTGGATATCATTATTCAGTTCTTCTACATACTGATTTACTTCTTCTACTGTTACTTGTATCCTATTTACTGGTGCCACAATTACTTTTGATTCATGTATATTTCTATAATTCCTTGATATTGGAGGGTAACTCCTACTTGGCACAATTGCTCATACTGTTCCTTTCCCCCAAGTGATCTACAGTTCTAGAAGACGGGACATCGGGAATTGTGTGTTGAGTGTTCAACCCTGTTACGTCTGCTCTTTCAAATTTTAGTTTGTGAACATGTAAATGTACTAGCTTAGGGAAATGACAATTGATTATTATTAGTTAACCCTTGTGTAAGGTGAGACCCGAGCAATTTCTAGCCGGTGAATTTGAAATTTCTCTTTATTTTCCCATTCCATCGCATTTCGACATTTATAAATGTCGAGACATAATAAATGTTGGTTGGGTTGGCTGCCCTTGTGACTAGAATTCAGCTTGAGGATATTTTCATCTATCTTGTTTAGTGTTTGCCATGGAAATTGGTGTTAGGGATAGGATAGGTGACTTTGATAAACGAACTAAGAAATTGTGTGTATGGCAGCGGAATTTAAATAAGTAAAACACACAATTCGATCAGATCCAAGTGTGGTGTGTGAATATAGTGAATAAGAACAGTAAACCACACATCAAACCACAATGCACTGAAGATTTTAAGGTGGTTCGGAGAACACAACTTGTGTCTCCTACGTCCACCTCCTCACAATGGAGGAACCACTAGCACAAGTGCAATACAAACTGAGTACAACGACTCCAACCTCTTTGAGTGCAACGACTCAAAGAAACCCAGGAGATAGGCACAACGACCTACTCTAAAGACCACTTGTGAATTCAGCAAATTCACAAGCCCTTGAGCACTACGGCTCAAACACCAGAGCACAACGGCTCCAACCCAGAGCACTAGGGCTCTAAAATAGAGTACAAAGTACTCGAACCTCTGGATCACAATAGATCCAAGTTCTGCTAGAACAAGCACACTTAGAGAATAGATCCTCTAGCACGATCTATCTCAGTACAATAGAAATGGTAGAGACAAATAGAATTGGGAGATCTGTGTAGAACACATACACAGATTCCCCAGAGAATTGACACTCTAACCAAGTACAGACTCGACTGGATCTCCTTCTTGACCAGCACGGCTGCAATCACGAGCTCCTTCTCTTCTTCTCCTTCTTCTTCCCTTGGCAGCGCTGCTCTGCTCCTCTGGATGCAGATGCCTTTTTCCCGCTCTTCCTCCCTTCTTCTAGAAAGCTCTTGGCTCTTGTCTTGCGTGGGATGCCTTTGGAGTACCAAACACATGGGTATTTATAGCCCCATATGTCCATAAGGAGCCTTAGGGTACGTGGGCACATGATCCAAGACCAATCCCATTGATCCCTAGGAGGCCACGTGTCTAGATGGATCTTAAGATGAAAATTCAGCCAGAGTGTGTCGACACTGTCACTGAGTGTGTCGACACATTGTCCCAACTGCACAAAATAGGTCTTCTGGAGATGGGACTAGTGTCGACACTGCCACTGGCTGTGTCGACACACTGTCCCAGTCATGCAACTGGGTATTCTGGAATCTGGGACTAGTGTCGACACTACCAAGGGCTGTGTCGACACACTTGACCCTGTCTTCATGAAAAAGCTTTAGAGACTCTGACCCAGTGTCGACACCATCAATGGGTGTGTCGACACTACCATGACAAAATATGTATACACCTGTAAATTTAACACATAATCATTAGTACAAGATATTATCATTAAAATATGAGATATTAAACATCAAAAATATGTTGTTTAAGCATTATTGTGATATGTATAAAATGTATAACGTGTTCAACATATCATCATCAAAATCACAATATGTCATCATCAAAATCAAAGAATGAGTGATGTTCATTGGTCATCATTAAAATACAATTTTAGAAAATTTTAAAACACACTCAACCCAACAATTGGAGTGCAGAGAAGTAGATAATTATTCAGGGTTGATCTAGTACTGAGATTGAGACAAGGTCATCATTAATTGTTATTACGAAGATTGGTTTACTTCACTCTTTTAATCTTGTTGAGTTATCTGTGCCTTCGCCTTCTCCGTGATTTCGTAGTGCGGTATTAGGGCAGCCCAACCCAATCTTTTTTTGCATGCATTAAGGGTCTATTTGTTTCACTGTAAATCTCACGTAAAAATATTTTCAAGAAAAAATTCATACAATGACGTATTTGGTACCCCTAAAAAGCTAATCTATGAAAATATTTTACCTAAAATTCATAGATTTTGGCATTCTTGATGAGACCCCGAAAGCTATTTTCCTCGAATTCCTTTTCATGTAGGATTTCATGTGCCAGACTATAATCTTTGCTCTAATTCCTAGTGCCTCTTCTGCACTGCCAACTGCCATATCTAAGATAGTGACTAATGACTGTTGATCGGCAACAGCAGTCGGCGCTGGTGACCGACGACTAATGCTTGACAGCAGGCGGTCAACAGCCAGCGCCCAGCCTAGCATATAACGTCATAATCATTTGGATCGCAGTTTAGTGGGTTTGGTGGCTAGTGTGTGTGGCTAATAGATAATGTTTGGTGTTTGATGTAGTTCTGTGGGTGTTATGGTCCGAAAAAACAGACCCAACACAGCCCCTGGTTCTCAGTTTAAGAACACGATGGGAGGCAACGTCATGTTTTTAAAACGCGACCACCACAGACGTCGTGTTCTTACCACCACTTTTTCGTACGTTGCGCCTACATGCGCAACACTTGGCTCATGCAAGGTTGTCGCGTGTTCGACGTTTAATCACGAAAGAGGAGGTCATCGCGATTTGAACGCGACGACATACTACGTCGTGATTTTGATTGTGTGGTTTTAATGACCAAAGGTCAACAAAACAGAGCTAGGAACTCTGTTCGACTGAGGAAGAAGGTTGTTGCGGGTTTCTTTGGTGATTCAAGTTTGTGGCTTGTAGTTTGGCGTGTTTCCATCGTGAGGAGGTTGTTTGGAGCACGAGAAACGCCAAGGCAATGTTATTCTTCACATTCTTCATATTGGTAGGGGAATTCTTCTTGTTTTTCGGATGTACAGATTGAGTTTGAAGTATTTAATATGTGGAATTGTTCATAGTCAGAAGATTGCATGCTTAAGTAGCTGTGTGAATGCATATATTCAGATCTTACAACTGTACATGAGTGTTTTAGAGATTTTCCAGAGAAGAAGGTCGGGTTGGGGTTTCGACTGAGAAGGCGACGACATGATCCGTTGTGATTTAGCTTCTGAACGCGATAATTTCCCCTGTTGCGTTTTGGCTTTTAAAAGCAACGTCTGTGTACGTCACGTTTTAAAAGCGACCACCCGACCCTTTGTGTTTTGCTTCTGAGGGTTATAAGAGTATTTCTGGTTATGTGAGTATTATGGTATTTCTGGAAGGTATGGAAGCGGTGCATTGGCACGTGTTGAGTTTAATGAATGTCGGGTTTACATGGTTTGTGCATACATGGCGAGTTGGGTAGTACGACGCCTTCCATGGTTACCTCTTGAGTCGGTTACCCCAGGTTCTCTGTGAGCCAGACACGTTAGTGCTTGGGGTTTGTCCTTGTACTGTGTGTAATGTCGAGGTCTATGTCATCTTCCTGGACACCCTCACTTGTTTGTCGAGTTGTACATCCGACTAAGGGGCAATGACTTGTGGTGTGTTGGCTTTTAGTTTGGTCGCTTGTAGTGCACTCGTGGTTGGGGGACAGACATCGGTAGACGTACTAGTCCCATGTTCCATAGCCTCACTCTAAGGGTTCCAGAACTCTTAGAGGTGTGTCAGGCATGGGTCTACAGCGTGTCACTATAGGTGTGGTGTTGGTTGGTCTCCACAGCTTGTTGGCAATGTAGAGGTGGAGCTATAGGTTGACCTTCATTCGTGGCTACGAGACTGAGAGGTAGTCCTATGTGATTTGTCCAGGTCAGTGGCTGGTGTCGTGAACCCGACTTCGTGACCTGAGTGCGGCATTAGACTTGTTTATTTAATTACAATTGTAGTATCATGCGTAGGTAGCTGGTTAATTGTTTAATTTAGTTCTTTACTCCTGCTTCTCACGAGATTGTTGTTGTTTCAGATTTTGAGGGAATTTCCCTACTGAGCCAGTGACTTGTGAGGCTCACCCCTACTCCTTTTAGATGAAGGAGAGCAGAAGGGTTCCCGTCCCTCATCTAGTTCAGAGCCGCATCGTAGCGGAGTTGGGCCTGCACCACCAGTAGTGTAATTTTATTTTTTGTTTCACCTCGGGGTATGCCCCAGGTTGTTATTGTACTTTGTACTTTGACTTTAGGTGAGCACTAGCTATGTAAACCTCATGTAAATATGTGTGAGATGTGCAATCCTATATATGTTTAGTGTGTTCTTTTATATTTCCACAGACATTTGTGTTGGTATCCCTTGCGAGGCATCAGCCTGTTCACGGGAGACAGAGTCGGGTCCGGCTCATTGTGTAACAACATGGAATTTTTAAAAACCTAAATAAATAGGAATAAAATAATAATAATAATAATAAGTTTATGAAGAGGCCTGATTAAATGCGCACTAAATGATAGAGCAATAGATAAAACAGTCAATAATCATTATGGGCTGCCAAAAGTAATCTATGTTGAAGGTAATCGATTCCCAAAGTAATTGATGTTCAAGGTAATCAATGCCCTAGGTAATTGATGTACAAGGTAATCGATGTTCAAGGTAATCGATGCCCAAGGTAATCGATGTCCAAGGTAATCAATGTTCAAGGCAATCGATGCCCAAGGTAATCGATGTCCAAGGTACTCGATGCTCAAGGTGATCAATGTTCAAGGTAATCAATGTTCAAGATAATCGATGTTTAAAGGTAATCGATGTTAGTTAATAATCGATGTTGAATAGTAATCGATATTTGGGGCAATCGATGTATCAAATTGACTGGCCCAGATATAATGTTGTCAGTCGAAGTTGGACTTCGGATATGACGAAGTTAGCTTTGTATATGACAAAGTTAAGCTTCGATTAATTATGACCAAAAAAAAGTATACTTCATATATGACGAAGTGAACTTCGGATATGACGAAGTTAACTTTGTATATGATGAAGTTAAGCTTCGACTGTTCAAGACCAAAATGAAGTAGACTTCGTATATGACGAAGTGGACATCGAATATGACGAAGTTAGCTTCGCATATAACGAAGTTAAGTTTCGAATGATCAAGACCAAAATGAAGTAGACTTCGTATATGACGAAGTGGACTTCAGATATGACGAAGTTAGCTTCATATATGACGAAGTTAAGCTTCGACTATTTAAGACCAAAACAATGTAGACTTCATATATGACAAAGTGGACTTCGGATATGACGAAGTTATATTCATATATGATGAAGTTAAGCTTTGGCTGATCAAGACTAAAATGAAGTGGACTTCAGATATGATGACGTTTGCTTTGTATATGACAAAGTAGCTTCGACTGTCCAGGACTAAATATATAAATACTCGTCATAAGCCCTTGGGGGCGAGCTACCAACTTGCTAAAGGACTTGCGGAAGAATACCTAGAGCATAAGAGAAGAAGGAGATCGCCCAACCGGAGCTTTCTTCCCAAGACCCCGTTTGCTTCGCCGTGCAGAAGATTTTCTTAGGAACGTCCAAAGGTAGGCAATCTCTCAAGCACAAACCTAAATAATCTCGTTCATAGATAGTCCAGAAAACAAGTATCCAAAGCCCATGTTTGTCCCAGATTTTATCTCTCAAGTTGTGAGATTTTCATGTTCAAGGTTCTATTATTTCGTGTACCCATGACCTTTTGGTTGCTCTTGTTCTTCGTGAAATTCTTGTCAAGACCTTGGTTTTATTTGAGTATACCTTATTAGGAGTTCTTTAGCTGTTTCCACAAGTTACATGCTGTATACATCGAGACCTAAGTGTTTTCTTTAGCCTTAAAACCTAGAATTTTGAATTGTCCTGCTTGATACCGTGATGAGTCTGTCTTTAAGTTTCTGTAAAGACTGTAACAATATCAAGTAATGTTAAGGTTAAAAGTATGCTCTATCCATGGAAGATGTGCACGATCTATTCCACTATCCTAGATTCTTCTTCACATGCACACACCAACCATAATAAAAGGAATCCAAACTTTCTACTAGTATCGACTGCACTGTGCAACAGATACTATTGTTAGGATTACTTATCGTTTTACGTGCCCAACCTGTTGTTTCTATTTAGATCTCTTTATAAACTCATCTATTCAAGTTTTTCTTTACGCTTTCATCTATTTTTCCTTTACTCTCATCTATCCTAAATACTTTATTGGCTATTGACTGATTGTCTAAAGATAATATACATGACTAATGCCTGGTGTGGTGGCTATTTCTAGCCACCATCGTGCACTGGGCCCATCATGACCCGGTCCAGTCCGGCAGGCGGACGTGGCCCTATCACAACGTTTCAGAAGCAGCTTCGAGGATCCGTGTCCGGTTCCTGCATTTGGGTACCAGCGGGACCCAGAAACTGCCTTGACGCCTTCCAGCCTATTCGGACAAAGGCTCCTCCTTCCGAGCAGGGTCTGCTCTGCTTGCACCGGAAACCCCTTCGGGACGGGCAGTACTTCCTTGCGTCTGGCAACTGGCAGCAAGCCATGCTCTCGGACACCAAATACCGAACAACAGGTCTGCCTCACCGAGTAGGCTACCTGTTCGGTACGTTCCTCCCCGGACGAATCTGAGCGGCCCTTCATCACCTAACGGCAGTTACAACGGCTACGCCATGCGCGCCCCACGATCAAGTGGTGCGTTAACTACCCAGCTCCTCAACGGGCACCTCAACGCATAACCCCCCGCGGAGGACGCTAACAGGCGCGCCCTTTGAGGCATTGATCAGGGACGTTCCGTCCCTCTCCCTCAGCACTCCAGCCTATAAAAGGCACTGGTAAGCCTCCATGCAGAGGTACGTGATCCAAGGTACCCTTGCTCACACAAGCTCTGCGCTCCACACACGAGAACCCCTTGTCTCTCACGTCCCTCGCTGACTTAAGCATCAGAGGGTTCTCCCCGGTTCTTCAACCGCCCCCCCCTGATCCTGTTATGGTTTTTGCAGATCTTCGTCCGCTACCGGCGACCGTCTTCTTCCCTCTCAAGTGTAGGCCCAGCGGGTTTCGGCCCAAGCAAGAAAAAGCCTCCACACTTTTGGCGCCGTCTGTGGGAAGGAACAACAGTCATGGCTCGCAGACGATCCTCGTACCAGAACATAGGGAGTCGTATGACGAGGTCTCGCCAGTCGGGGGCGGACTCCCGTCAACACGCTCCCCCCATCGACGTCGCTGTAGCCCCTGCTACCGCGACCGGGGGCGTCCCAGCGCCCGCCGCCGTCGTGCCTGCAACCGCCTTGGAGATGGCTGAACTCCGGGGACAGATGCAGTAGCTAACGTGCATTTGCTTGGGCCTCCAGGCCCAACTTGTCGGGCAGCCGGCCCCGGCAGCCTCCGTTCCACAGGAGCGCCAGGCAGAATCGTCTCACCGGCGATCACGCGCGCCTCCTGCCCCAGCGGGGTCGATTCAGGAGCAGCACGCTGATTCACCGCAGAGGTCGCGCCGCGCTCCATCTGGAGAGCGAGCCCCGGAGCGCCGCGGCCGTTCGCCCCGTCGTTCTGCGGCGGTCTCGCGCCTACCGCGCTCGGTCGTGGGAGCCAATTCCCACAAGTCTGGCCGTGCAGATTCGGCCCACTCCGAACAGGAGTTGGCCAGGCTCTTGCGCCGCGTCGTCGACCTGGAACGTAATGTGGATGCGATGGTCCAGCGTGCTGAGGGAAAGGCTCCTGGCGAAGAGGACCTGAACTTCCACTCCCCATTCATTGCGGAGATCTTGGAGGCTCGGGTCTCTCCCAAACTCCCTCTACCTGCCATCACGCCGTACGATGGTACTTCTGATCCCGCGGACCACATCCACGGGTTTGAGTCGCATATGGTGTTCCACGAAGCATCTGATGCGGCCAAATGCCGGGCCTTTCCGGCCACCTTGAAGGAAACTGCTCGGGCTTGGTTTGAAGCCCTCCCCGCAGGTTCCATCTCATCCTTCCACCAGCTGAAGAAGTCTTTTCGGGACAACTTCCTGGGTGGAAGATCGCAGCCGTGCACTGCGGCCTCCCTTCTTGCTATTCGCAAAAGAAGGGAGAAGCACTCTGGGACTACGTCAAGAGGTTCCAGACCGAGGCGCTCTGCATCCCACGCCTCGATGTTCCGTTAGCCACCAGTGCCCTCATTCAGGGCACTCGCGATGGTTTCTTGCAGAGGACGCTGGGGGTGCAGCAGCCTTCCACTCTTGTTGAGCTCCTCTCCACTGCACAACGCTACGCGGCGTGTGAAGAAAGTCTGGCTGCTAGCCGGGCGGAGCACGGAGAGTCGACGGACAAGAAGAGGCCTTCCGACAACGGTTCCGACCGCGATCGGAAGAAAGGGCAGCGCAATGGCGATTCACCGCGCCGTCCACACCCGTTCACCGACTACACACCGTTGACAGTGGCACCCGAGCAGATCCTGGCAGAGATCAGGGACGAACCATTTGTTCGGTGGCCACCAAGGATGCGCTCCGATCCTCGTTGGCGCAACTAGGAGAAGTACTGTCGCTTCCACCGCGACCACGGCCACGACACCTCCGAATGCCGCCAGCTTAAAGATGAAATTGAATCCCTCATTAAGCGCGGCTACCTCGGACGGTTCGTGCGCCGGAATGAAGACCGCCCCAGACGCCGAGAACGGACTCCCGAGCAGCCGATCAACAACGAGCCCAACGGGCAGGAAATTAACGTGATCGCAGGAGGGTTCGGCGCTGGCGGAGAGAGCACTCAGAGCCGACGCGACTACGCAAGGCGAGTGCATGTCGTGGACAGACCGCCGATACCCCGGCCGGCTCCTTATCCCCCTAGTCCCGCGCATGCACAGTCTGAGGGGGCCATAACCTTCTCAGACGAAGATCTTGTAGGGGTTACCACCCCACACACTGATGCGTTGGTCGTTTTGGCAACCATCAATCATTGTAATGTGCGCAGGATTCTGGTAGATAATGGAAGTGCCCCCGATGTGTTGGCTTACGACTGTTATCTTCTTATGGGTCTAAAAACCGATCAGCTCACCCCTGTAGAATCGCCCCTGTTCGGCTTCTCGGGGGTGTCGGTTCAGCCTATGGGTAGAGTTCGCCTCCCGATCACCCTCGGGACGGCTCCGAAGTGTGTGACCAAGGTGGTGGATTTCTTGGTCATCAGGAACATGCCTGGCTACAATGCGATCCTTGGTAGAGGTCTGATCGGGCGGATCAAGGCGGTGCCTTCGTCTCTCCATCAGAAAATGAAGTTCCCCACCCCGTGTGGGGTCGGCGAAGTGCTTGGATGCCAGCGCGAGTCTCGACGGTGTTATGTCCTTTCTCTAAGGGACAAGCAGCCACTCGCGACTCCAACACCTGTTCTCCCACTAGCCGACCAGCCTTCCACAAGTTGCGGAACTCCTGCCGAAGATCTACTTCCAGTCCAAGTTGATAGCAACCCCGAACACGTCCTGTACATTGGTGCGTTACTAGCAAAAGCAGAGCAGCAGTAGTACAGAAGTTTCTTGCTAGCTAATCTGGACGTGTTCGCATGGTCCGACGACGAATTTCCAGGTATCCCTCCGGAGGTAATGGTGCATCGCCTCTGCCTGGATCCACGGGTCCCACCGGTTCAGCAAAGGAGGCGACCCGTCAACCAAGAGCGGCAGACCGTGATCCGTGATCACGTTGTCAAAAGCCGAGCAGTTGGGCTCCTCCGGGAAGCCCAATACTCAAGATGGATCTCCAACGTGGTCCTCGTGCACAAAGCCACAGGTAAATGGTGTGTATGTGTGGATTACAAGGACCTTAACAAAGCGACGCCCAAGGATAATTTCCCACTGCCTCGCATTGATCAGCTAGTAGACGCTACATCCGGGCACGAGCTCCTTAGCTTTTTGGACGCATACTCTGGCTATCACCAGATTAGTATGCATCCTACGGATCACGACGCTACCACGTTTGTCACAGACTCAGGGTTATACTGTTTCACCAGGATGCCCTTTGGTCTGAAAAACGCAGGCACAACATACCAGCGATTGGTCAATAAGATGTTCGAGCAGCAAGTTGGGCGCAATATGGAGGTCTATGTCGACGACATGTTGGTCAAAACGCTTCCGAGCACCGACCACATCTCTGACCTCGAAGAGACCTTCGCAACTTTGCGAAGGTACAACATGAAGCTCAACCCAGCCAAGTGTGCGTTTGGGGTATGCTCAGGGAAGTTCCTCGGTTTCCTCATTTAAAATAGAGGAATAGAGGCCAACCCTGAAAAGATCCAAGCAATACTTGAAATGAGCAGCCCAAAAATGGTACGCGATGTCCAACGTCTGACTGGACGGTTAGCCGTGCTCAACCGGTTCATGTCCCGGGCAGCAGAGAGAAGCTTCAACTTCTTCAAATTGCTACGAGGACCCAGATGCTCTTCACAGCAAGGGGGGCATGTACGGTGGACTGAGGACTGTGAGGCCGCCTTCACGGAGTTGAAGGCCTATCTTGCGGCCCCACCTGTTCTCTCGAAACCTGTGCTCGGGGAGCCCTTGTTCGTATACCTTTCGGTTACCGAGCACTCCATCAGCGCAGTGTTGATCAGAGAAGAGGGAGCGGCCCAGCGGCCCATTTACTACATTAGCAGGGTCCTCCAAGAAGCTGAAAGGAGGTACCCCCGAGCAGAAAAACTCGCCCTTGCCCTGGTCACGGCTGCCCGGAAGCTGAGGCCCTACTTCCAGGCCCACACAATAACGGTTCTCACCGATCAGCCGCTGAAGTCTATTCTACAGCGACCGGAAGCTTCCAGCCGGCTCATCAAATGGGCCATCGAGCTAGGCAAATTTGATATCAGCTACCGTCCAAGGACGGCCATTAAAGCACAAGCATTGGCGGATTTCGTCGCGGAATGTACCCTCCCTATCGAACAGGATCCTCCGCTGGCCGACGAGCCCCCGTGGGAGCTCTATGTCGATGGATCCTCATGTGTCACAGGGAGCGGAGCTGACCTGGTCCTCACCTCTCCGGAGGGTTTAGAGTTCCAATATGCCCTTTGGTTTCGCTTTGCGGCCTCCAACAATGTGGCCGAATACGAGGCGCTACTGTCCGAATCCGAATGGCGAGGCACCTCGGAGCCCTTCGACTCAGGGCCTTCAGTGACTCCCAATTGGTTGCCGCCAGGGAACGGACAGTTCGAAGCAAGGGAGCCACGAATGGCCTAGTACCTTCAACAGGTCAAGAGCCGAGCAGAAGGCCTCCTTACTTCGAAGTCATACACGTTCCACGGGAGCAAAATGCGCGAGCCGATGCACTTGCCAAGCTGGCGTCTTCAGGTGACATCGCCCCTTCTCACTCCGTATTCATTGAAGAGCTCGCTACGCCGAGCACTGAAGTGGATGTAGCAGCCATTGGGTCCGACCCTCCAGCTCTGAACTAGATGGACCCTCTCTTGGCCTATCTGCTTCGAGGCGAGCTTCCCCCTGAGCAGGGTGAAGCTCGGAAGATCAGACTGCGTTCTCAGCGTTTCACCCTCATAGAAGACAAGCTTTACCGATGGTCCCTTTCAAGACCCCTCTTACGGTGTCTCAGCCCTGAAGAGGCCCTTGCGGCTACCGAAGAGGTTCATGAGGGGTTGTGCGGAAGCCACTTGGGGGGCAGAACGCTGGCACGCAACATCATCCGAGCAGGATTCTGGTGGCCCTCTCTGCAAAAGGACTGTATGTCTTTTGTCAGAAGGTGCCCGGAATGCCAGAAGTTCGGACAGCTCATTAAGCAACCGGCCGAGCAACTTCATACGCTGTTTGAGCCTCGCCCTTTCTCTAGGTGAGGCATTGATATACTGGGTCCCTTCCCAGAGGCCCAGGGTCGGAAGAAGTTCTTGTTCGTGGCCATCGACTACTTTACCAAGTGGGTCGAAGCAGAACCCGTTACCACAATCACCGAACAAGCCGCGTGGAAGTTCGTTTGGAAGAACCTCCTCTGCAGGTTTAGCATCCCAAGGGTGATTACCTCTGACAATGGGAAGCAGTTCGATAGCACCTTCTTCAAGCAGAAGTGCGCCGAACTTGGCATCTACAATCACTTCACCTCCGTGGCACATCCTCAAGCCAACGGTCTGGTCGAAAACGCCAACCGTACGTTGCTGCACGGGATCCGCACGAGAGTCCAAGCTGCTGGTAGTTCGTGGATTGACGAGCTCCCTAATGTGTTGTGGTGTCACCGAACAACTGCTCGGGTAGCCACAGGGGAGACCCCTTTCCATTTGGCCTACGGTACAGAGGCCGTTGTACCTCTGGAAGTGGCTCTCCCCACTCTCCGGACAACTCACTTCGACGAGGCCGCCAATAATCGCGCGCTTAGGGAAAACCTAGACATGCTTGGCGAACGCCAAAACGACGCCAGCATCAGACTAGTTTCCTATCAACAGCGCCTTGCGCAGTATTATAACTCCCGAGTTCGAGAAAGGCGCTTCTTCGAAGGGGACCTTGTTCTTCGCCGCTGCTCGGCATCGGATCCCCGAAGAGCAGCCGGCAAGCTCGCCCCCAGGTGGGAAGGACCTTATTAGGTCATCCAGGTCCTTGGAAAAGGCTCTTACAAGCTAACTACTCCTAGTGGCGGGGCCATACCCAGAACCTGGCATGTATCTAATTTGAAGGCTTACTATTTATAAAAGCCTTCTGTTCGGCATCCTACTTCTCTCCTACCAGTTCTTTTGGTCGGCTAGAGACGAAGTCCAAAACATCCTTATCTCAATGTCTTTAGTTCACAAGGATGTAACGACATCTCCTAGTATGAAGATGTTCCGCAAGCACCCCAGGTTAGAACACCCGCAGTTCATAGCAACCTGTGCGGTAATTGCGAACACTTCTAAACGACCAACGAATTCCGGTTCGGACAGAACACTTACAAGGTAAGGAGATAGAAAAAGCGAAGCCATTTTTTGAAAAAAGAGAGATCTATTCAGATTTTATACAAAAGCTCGCTTCGGCCGAGCTGCCAAACAAAAAGGAAAGGATATTCAAGGGGCCTGCCTAGAGGTACCGGCGCCATCATCTGCAGGAGGCATTCGCCCTGACTGGAACTGGGCAAAGTGCACTCCGTCCAAACGCGCGTCCTGGGTACGACGCCGACACTCCCCTACAGCAGCCTCGAAAGCTTCTCGGGCACGTTCTGTCCAAGCAAGCTTCTCCCCGAACTCCTTTCCGGCTTCGAGGCCCACCTTGTAGCAACGGGCCCCGAACTGCTCTAGGTCCTTTTTGAAGTCAGGACCTTCTTTGTACTCCGCCACTCCTTGAGCCCTGGCTTCGGCTAACACCTTCGCGATTGCCTCCTTTTTGGCTCGGGCAACGGTCAGGTTGAGCTCGGACGCTTGGAGGGCATCTTGGAGGCTTTCCACCTCCTTTAGCAGTTCGGCCTCGCGAGCCCGGTGTTTGGTGACCAGATCGTCACAGAAGGCTATTTGCCTCCCACATCTGCTTATGATTCTGGGCATGCAAGGCGAGCTTCTTCAAAAGGACCATCGAGCTCGTGATGCGTCCACCAATGCTCCCACATCGACGTTGTCGTCTTCGTCGTGTTCGGAGAGGTGCCCTGGGCAGTAGGCCGCGCTGGAGTGCTCGGGGGTCTTCTCCGGGCTCAGGTCTTGGCACCGTGCCATCCTATCCAGATAGGATGTGGATGGGCACGGGGGCAGACCCCTTGAAGCATCGCTCCCAAGCCTTCCCAGCGTGGCTTCCAGCATCGCCTATGAGGGGAGCTCGAACGACTTCCCCTTCAGTACTACGGAGAGAGGTCTCCGGTCTTCCCCAGAACTGACAACCTCCTCAGCGGCGTCTGGTCGCTCGTTGGAAATTTCCGCCCTCTTAGCAGGCTCAGTAGCAGCATCAGCAACCTCCCTGCGGCCCTCCGTCCCCAGGGCCACCTCCTCGGCCCCTTGCACGGCTTCTCCAACTTCCGAGGAGACCAAAGTGGTTGACGGTATTTCCACTACCGCAACCATTTTTATGGGGGGCAGGGGGGCCGTGGCAACCACAACGGCTTCCTTCTGTGGGGCTGTCGTCTCCCCGGCTGGAGTGGCCCCCGTAGCCGAAGTAGCCGCCTCCTCAGGGACATCCTTCTCTGGCACTTCGCGGCGCGGAGAGGTCCCCTCCCTGGCAACAGAGGTCTCTTCATTACCTTCGCCCCTTCGAGCAAAGGTCTCTGCAGCAGGGCCAGCAGCATCATCTCCGACGCCTCCAGTGCTCGACGCCGCAGTTCGAGCAACTTCCTCTTCACGGCCCTCGCTGGGGCCCGGTGGCGTGGACACTTCTCTCTGCTCTTCAGTAGAGTTCTCTGACCTGTCTCTTACCACGACGAGCCCGAGCTCAGTCGCCATCCTCTGCGCAACCTCCGGACAGACCACGAGGGGCATCCGTGGTGCTTCCTGTTCGGCCGACCCAGCGACCTTGCGCTTCTTGCGCAACAGCAACTGTGCCTCATCAGCCTCCTCTTCGGTCCCCTCCTCACTCTGCTGAGGGGCAGTGCGGACCAGCCTCTTCTTCTTTCGAGCTCAGAGCTGATCTGCGTCTTCCGCGCCCTCGTTGAGCAGCGTCAGCCTCTTCTTCATAACGACGGGAGGCCGAGTCGCCCCTTCGCCCTCCTCGAACGAAGGCCGAGCTCTTGCTGAAACCACCTTGACGGTGGCCTTTTCCTTCAAACGAATCTTTTCGAGCCCCTTCTCAGGGACCCGTGTGCTTTCTGGGCGCCCCTTGGCATGTGAAGGCACCACCAATGCGGTCGTCACCGCAGTTCCAACCCTCACAGCCGAGGAGACCCGGACAACAGCAGCGATATCGTCATCCTCGTATACCATGTGGGCCATAACTAGGATCTGTTCGGAGAAATCCTCGTTCGCCTCTTGATCTCTCCCAGCCTCCAACTCCACAGCGGCTGCAAAAAGGAAGAAGTTGTTAGAACACATTACCGAACTGGCGCGCAACAAAACAAGTTCGAGCACTTACTCCATGGTTTGCTCAGACCATGTTGAACAAGCAAGAACTCTGTTAAGTAGCCCTCTCCATTCCTCACGCCGGCCGGAGCAGGCTATCCGAGGCCCTTGCCTCATCTTGGATCAGCTTGGGGAAGCTGTCCTTCTGCGCTGATCGGATAACAGTGAGGAACCCCCACTCTGCACCGTCCCGACGCCGGACAAAGAACAACCTGTCCATCCAACCTTTGTTGTTGGAATATTTGCCGAACAGTTGTATGCGCATCCTGTCCGTTCAGTGCTTGGTGTAGTAGACGTCCGCCCCCGACGACCGAGAAGCAGAAAGCTTGAAATGTGCTCGGAACACATCCGCCGAGCCTCAAATCTTCTTGATTCTGCAAATGACGCCGAAGATGCAGATGTATCTCCATGTATTTGGCGTCAGTTAGATCGGAGAAACTCCCCACTGGTTCAGCAGCGCCTTCGCCACCTCCGGAAACGGCAGCCGGAGTCCTGCCTCCATATGATCCACGGAGAGGGGAAGGCAACCTGGTTTGTTCACCAGGTATGACTCTCCTTCCTTCGCGTCAATAATCTCATATTCGTCGCCGATACGAAAGCGCTCCCGGAGCCCGCTGTAGTGGCAGCATCGCGGCCCGCCAATCGCAGAGACAGTGCCTCCACTCGCTCCTGTGACTGTAACGCCTTCCCCTTACTTGCCATCGCCGTAAGTTGCGGAAGAGAACAGTTAGCAGGAGAAGGCGCGAGGAAGAGGACGACTGAGCTGAGAGCTTGAAGGGGGCACGAAAGCTCTCAAATGAGGAAACTCAGAGAGATTTTGAAGGCGTGGCTCCCGCCTTCGCCCCTCTCCTCCCTTATAAGGAAATAGGGGCACGAAATTCGAAGCGGGCCAGAAGCGGTGTTTCCCCCCGCTCCAAGTCACTTCTCAGGTGCATCGCTGGTGACCGTTCGTCTGGAGCGTGCGGCGTCCGTGGCTTGACACGACCCCCGCACTCATCACAAAAGCTCTGCATTCGAGGGAAACCCCCAAACCATGCCGCCGTGCAGCTGTTCCGATCTCCGAGGATGATACCGCATTTAAAACAGAGATGACGCCCAGGCAAGCCGCCGCTCCCAACTGCTCCGGTTCCCGAACGCTTGAGAGAGTGGGGGGCAAGTGTGGTGGCTATTTCTAGCCACCATCGTGCACTGGGCCCATCATGGCCCGGCCCAGTCCGGCAGGCGGATGTGGCCCTATTGCAAGGCGCCACAGCGTTTCAGGAGCAGCATCGAGGATCCGTGTTCGGTTCCTGCATTTGGGTACCAGCGGGACCCAGAAACTGCCTCCAGATGCCTCCCAGCTTGTTCGGACAAAGGCTCCTCCTTCCGAGCAGAGTCTGCTCTGCTTGTGCCGGAAACCCCTTCGGGACGGGCAATACTTCCTTGCATCTGGCAACTGGCAGCAAGCCATGCTCCCGGACACCAAATACCGAACAGCAGGTCTGCCTCACCGAGTAGGCTACCTGTTCGGTACGTTCCTCCCCGGATGAATCTGAGCGGCCCTTCATCACCTAACGTCAGTTACAACGGCTACGCCACGCGCGCCCCACTATCAAGTGGTGCGTTAACTGCCCAGCTCCTCAACGGGCACCTCAATGCATAACCCCCCGCGGAGGACGCTAATAGGCGCGCCCTTTGCGGCATTGATCAGGGACGTTCCGTCCCTCTCCCTCAGCACTACAGCCTATAAAAGGCACTGGTAAGCCTCCATGCAGAGGTACGTGATCCAAGGTACCCTTGCTCACACAAGCCCTGCGCTCCACACACGAGAACCCCCTTTCTCTCACGTCCCTCGCTGACTTAAGCATCGGAGGGTTCTCCCCGGTTCTTCAACTGCCCCCCCTGATCCTGTTCTGGTTTTTGCAGATCTTCGTCCGTTACCGGCGACCGTCTTCTTCCCTCTCAAGTGTAGGCCCAGCAGGTTTCGGCTCAAGCAAGAAAAAGCCTCCACACCTGGCAATATTATAAGGGGCCCAGTCTGGTCCTGGGAGAAAGTGGTAGTGCCGCGGGAGTTAATTGACCAGAGTGTTTGGCATTACACTCAGGTGCTAGTTATCTCGATAATCTAAAGACAATCAAAAGAGCTATCTTGACTAGTGTGCTATCGTGATGTGCTATCTCGTGATATGACCAATCCTTTAACGTGCTAGATGCGCTATATTCTTTTCTCGAAAGTACTATTGTGTCCTTGTTATCATGTGCTATAACTCTCTTGAACGTTCTCTTTAGTTATCCTGCTATCTAAGATATTAATCACTTAAAGCATGCCTGTTTTATGAGATATTAAGTTCTACTGGGTATTATCGCTCATCCTGTGAATATGTGATTTGTCTACAGGTGAATATAATGATGATGAGGACCACACACAAGAGGATGCGGATGTGCATAATCATAAGTGACCCCAGTGTTGTCCAGACTGTTAGAGTTTAGTTTAGTTTAGTTAGTTGTTTTTTATTTAAGTATGAAGAAGTTCTTAGGGCCCATAGTTAAGGCTCTGAACTAGTGAATGTAACAGACACGGTGGAAGGAATAAGGAAATATACTTGGTTTAAACTATTTAAAACTGTGCAGTGGTTTGATGTCTATATCGCTCTATACTTCTATTATATTAACTGCTTCACATCCCGATATTCCACGTCGGGGCGTGACATTTTTGTGGTATCAGAACCTAGGATGTGTTAATTGGAACTCATAGGTTTAGGATGTTCTAGGATGGACTGCCTTGATTACGCATCGTCTGTCTTACCTATGTAAGGAATTGGGTAGAACCCAGGGACAAGGACTAAGAGATACTCACACAAGCACTAACTTAGTTTCACCATGATACCTTAATGTAAGGTTACTTTTGTAGGAACTTAGGTACTAAGATGGCTGTCGAACGTGCTCAACTAAGGGCATGCAACAGACCATCCAGGAGCTCACCAATGCCCTTTGCAAGCTGCACAAGGAGGGGGAAATCGCGGAGCAGGAGAACTGCATCGCAATTTTAGAAGCATGAATCCACCCAGATTCAGCGGTACCACTGACCCAGATGAAGCCAAACACTGGTTTAAGGAAATGGAAAGAATTTTCCATGTCATGCAGTGCGGGACAGGAGATAAGCTACTGCTGGCCAATTTCTAATTAGAGAGAGACACCCGCACCTAGTGGGAGTATGTAGAAGCGACCATAGATGATGGTCTTCAAGGAAGCATTTAATGCTAAATACTTTTCAGAGCACGTCCAAGAAAGAAATGCTTCTGAATTCACTGCCCTTAATCAAAGAAGCCTCTTTGTGGCTGAGTATGAGGCATAGTTCTCTAGACTGGCTCGCTACGCTAATCATCTCGTTAACACAAAACGGATGAAGGCTAAGCATTTCCTCAACAACCTTAAACCCCAGTACATAACACAACTGGCCCCTCTCGACAGCCAAACTTATTCCGAGATGGTTAAAAATGCTCAACTCCTGGAAGCTGCTACTAATTACATTGAACGCATCAAGGGGAGGTTTATCAAGAAGGAGCTGACACCTAGCTCTTCTAGTGCTAAGCCGACAAACGGCAAGAAGCAACCTTTCAGTATCACCGAAGGGTCAAGTCAAGAGAAGAAGCCTAAGGTAACTGTCCCCACTATTCCAGCCAGAGGAAACTGCAAGCACTGTGAGGAGCCCGGTCACACTGTCGATGAGTGCTGGAGAAAGGTTGACGCATGTTTGCACTGTGGTAGCCACGAGCATCGCATCCTCGAATGCCCACTATTAAAGGAACAGGAGAAACGTGAGAATATGCCAAAGAAACAAGGTAGACTGCAAGCCTTGCGAGATGAGGAAGCCACTGAAGGAGGAGTGATAGAAGGTACATTACCAATTTTCTCCCAATCAGCATTTGTTTTGTTTGATACTGGCGCTACACATTCGTTCATATCTCAAAACTTTGCTGATACCTTGAATATTAAACCTATTTTTATGGGTTTTGAATTACCTATCACAACACCCCTAGGAGAGAAACAAAACTGTACAAGTATTTTCCATTAGCTGATGTGATGATTGGAGAACTCAATCTAAGAGCCAACCTGGTGTGTATGCCCATGGAAGACTATGGTGTGATTTTGGGAGCTGACTGGCTATACACTTATGAAGCCAGTGTTGACTGTAGAAAAGGGAATGTTTCATTTAGTGAATTCCCTAAAGTATCATTTACTGTGATTAGACATAGGAGAGGAATATCATTAATCTTTGCCATATGTGCACAAGGCATGATTAAGAAGGGATGTGTGGCATTCCTTGCCGCTGTTGTATTTGAAAAGAAAGAGACCAAGGTAGCAGATATACACATAGTACAAGACTACTCTGATGTTTTTCCTGAGGAGCTGCCAGGAATCCCCCCTGAACGAGATGTAAATTTCTCTATCGATTTGATTTCTGGAGTTGCACCAGTATCACGTCAACCATACAGGATGTCACCTGCAGAGTTGAAAGAACTTAAGGCACAACTGTTGGAGTTGTTAGAAAAAAGGTTCATTAGACCAAGTACTTCCCCATGGGGAGCACCTGTTCTATTTGTCAAGAAGAAGGATGGGACCATGAGGTTATGCATCGACTATAGGAAACTGAACCATTTGACAATTAAGAATAAGTACCCATTGTCTCGAGTAGATGAGCTCTTTGACTAGATATCTGGAGCTAAATATTTCTCTAAGATTGACCTTAGGTCTAGATATCATCAGATGAGAATCAAAGATGAAGATATCTATAAGACGGTTTTTAGGAACAGGTATGGACATTACAAATTTGTCGTTATGCCTTTTGGTCTAACCAATGCTCCTGCAGCTTTCATGCAATTGATAAACAGTGTCTATTGACCATACCTCGACAAATTCATCATGGTATTTATTGGTGATATCCTTATATATTCCAAAACCAAAGAGGAACATGAGGAGTATCTGAGGATCGCTCTGCAGATCTTGCGTGACAACAAGCTCTATGCTAAGCTGAGCAAGTGTGAGTTCTGGCTCGAAGAAGTATCCTTTTTAGGCCATGTCATCTCCAAGGATGGCATCTCTATCAATCCCTCCAAGGTTGAAGCTGTGCTTAATTGGGAGAGACCGACCAGTGTCACTAAGATCAGAAGCTTTTTGAGATTGGCTGATTGTTATAGATGGTTCATAAAAGACTTTCCAAGCAGTGTGAGAAAAGTTTTCAAACATTGAAAGAATGTTTAACCTCTTCCTAGTTCTTGCTCTCCCTATAAAGGTGGAAGGTTTCTCAGTTTATACCGATGCATTTGGAATTAGTCTAGGCTGTGTGTTAATGCAGAAGGAGAGGGTAATAGCCTATTCGTCCAGACAGTGTTTGAAGATGCAGATGGTGTTTGCGAGAAGGACAGATGATTCCATCACTTGGCTGAAGTTTTTGGGAGTCTTTAATGACACTTTATTTCTAGTATGGATTCAGCAAGTGAAGAGGGATCATTTCAGGACATTACAACAAGGGAATTTATTAGTATTGGAGTACTAGATGTAGTTCATGGCCCTGAGCAGGTATGCACCATATGTGGTTACTGATAATGCGATGATGGTGGAGTACTTCATTCGAGGTTTGCGACTAGAGTTGCAAGATGTAGTGATTCCCCTAATGTGCAGAACATTAAAGGAAGCACTCAGCGAGTAGCTATTTTAGAGAGGATTGTGCAGGCCAGGCAGTCAGGGGAGATAGGTAGTTTCCGGCTTCCACAACGTTCCCTAGTTTTAGTAAAGGCAAGGCACCATCAGGAGCATCTTCATCAGGATTTACCAAGTGGGGTTCCAAGTTGAAGATGATATTTAGAGGTCATAGAAGACAGTAGTCATTCCAGCAAGGTCGTGGTTTCAGGCCAGAAATGGAGGAGTCCCAGTAGGGCACAACCATGTTGGATCGAGATGGAGCTTTAGATGTCCTAGAGGGGGAATAGGACTTCTTGCACTTTAAAATTTTACCTGAAATAGATAACACTAGATAGTATCGTTAGTACTTAGTGTAGTGTGTGTGAAACAAGTGAAAAGCTTAGCGGAAACAATCACACAAAGTGCACAGAGATTTATCCTGGTTCGGCCCTCTTATCAATCAGGAGTCCTACGTCTAGTCCCCAAGCACCCCTTGGGATTTTCACTAACTGCCAAGAACATTTGGCCTTCTCTCAACCTGAGAGGTATTACAACACACTTGCTCCCATGCAAGTCTTTCCTTCACAGAGGGGTATTACAACCACCTACCACTATAGGTCTTCCCTTACAGAGGGGCACTACAGAGAACAAACCCCCTACTGGTTACAACACTGAAGTGAACATAG
The DNA here is from genome assembly GCA_014218235.1 of Colocasia esculenta. Taxonomy (NCBI): domain Eukaryota; kingdom Viridiplantae; phylum Streptophyta; class Magnoliopsida; order Alismatales; family Araceae; genus Colocasia; species Colocasia esculenta. The sequence goes on from CM024761.1 coordinate 125,943,288, forward strand.
TGTGTCTGCTCAGAGAATGAGCAAACACAGAAGATCAGAAAGAGTTGTACAAATAGGAATGAAAGCTCCAAACTCTTTCTGTCTCTAACAGGTGGACTGAGAAGATCTAGAACAATGAATGCCACCCAAGAAACTTCTAAGAGCAAGAGATCAGGAAGTCGAAGCTTGAACACTGGCTCTCTTGAGATCTTGTAAGCTCTATTCACTTTCAGAATATGTGGTCCTGTATGCTCGTGCCTAACTGTGTGTGTCTCTACTAGAAAGATTTTTAGAAAGGCTCTCTTGTTCGTCTTCTTGCTTTTTCAAACTTAAGCTCCACATATGTAAGCTTTAGAGACTTTTCTTCCCATTTGAATGTAGCCGTTTGAAATTGAACATTGTGTTTTGAGACTTGAGACTTCTTAAGATGACCATCTTTAGATCATCAGATCTTTGAGTCTCAATGGCTTTATACTATGCAGATAGCTTCATGGCTCCATTTGACAGCTTCAATAAATGTCTGCAAGCTCCATGCCCATGACTGAAACATGGAGTTCTAACAAAAAGTAAGAGACAAGTCGTTTCTAACAAATATCTATCAGTTCTAGACAGATAATCTGTTCTTTAAACAATACAAAGGTAAGGTGAACATTCATGAGGAACGAACACCTGCTTGCACAGTATATCTGTAAGGACCTTTTCCTTAAAATCTGAAAACTGGATATTCTAAAGGGTACTTACACATGTCTTTGAAAGACACGTAGCTATCTTGAAAAGATAAACTATGAAACTAATCTTCAGAAATATTTATGCCAGAAATATTAAACAAAAGGAATAGAGAAGTACAATGCATAATGGATAAATTATCGTACATATAACAAAGAGAATATCATAGTGTAGATCATGTGTTCCTTTGTTGTTCATTAAATGATTCCATAAAGATTAAAACATTAATTGCACTAATAATAATACTTAATGTTTGTAAATAAAACAATATATTAAGTACAGTTAGCAAACAATATAACCAACAATAGATATTAATCTGTAGACACCCATTTCTGACTTATAAGCCGAGCCAAATTCCTTGTCACATCATTGAAGCCCCATATTGGCTCATCATCACAAAGCTGGCTTTATCCGATCATGGTATCCCTATTAGTTCATCACCATGGTGGGCTCTTCTTGGTCAAATCATTCAGTCTTCATCATCATCTTGTATCTCTCTGAGTTGGGAATCCAACGCCGTAAACCGTGTGCCAATCAGATACTCATGCAAGGAGAATGGACACTTTGAATGAGTCATATGCTAAAAGATCATGAAGGTGACAATGTCCTTTCGCATTTACATTCAGAAGGCAATGCCTTACCTGTCACATTCATGCCTCTATCGATTGCCTCCAGGAAATAATCGATCATTTCAAGAAGGCGATAGCCCGATACGTCGCGTTCTCGTTTGGCCTTTTAATTCCTTGAAAACTCATCAGAAAATGCTTCAAGACTTCCTTCTAAGGAAGGCGATGTATTGAGATGTCACGATCTGGTGGCGACAGACAGGACGTTGCGTTCTGGTTTCATTCCCATGCACATGCAACGTGGCTTTCCTATTCCCACTCCAACCCTTGCTATTCATGAATAATCCATCTTTTGATGGGTCTAGAGGTATTCAAATCTTGCCAAACTTAGAGGAAACCTTCCTCAGAACCTCCTTGCCACATTCTAACTCTCCTTGCACCAGCACAATTACCTAAACTCGGATTCCAACTCATTATTCCCTTCCCATCCGAATAAGAAATAATGGCCTATAAAAGTGTCTATAGGGCACGATTTTAAGGACTCTTGGCGTCTGCTACTTCCACTCCCAGAGAGCTATGAACTACTAGAAGACCTCTCAGCCTCCAGACGACCAAGAAGTGCCCACCAGGGTGTTTTCTTCCCCTCTATCCTTTCTCTCTCATGTTCTTCATCCTTTTTTCTCAATTTTCTTCATACATGCACGTTTAGATTTCTTCCTTTTCATAGTTTTTCATTAGTTCACATCCCACACACCTGTTTTAAACACCTGGAGGGGTTAAAACACCACCCCCACGTGAGTTCCCTCCATATTGTTATGTTCTTCATTTATTTTGGGATATATACTCCACAAAACAAGTCTCTAATGGGTTTTCTTCTGTTTTGATGTTCTTGGCAGGTTAAAGAGGACACCACAAGCATGAGGCTCTTGCTCCTTGGCCAACTGAGGAGCAAAAAGAAGAAGAACTATAGTCTCCCTCTTCTGTTGCAGAAGGCGACAAGCATCTGGTCGCGTTCTAAAAAAGCGACAGGATTCCTGTTGCATTCTTGGAACTTGGTTCCTTCTGCACGTTTTCTCTATTTCCAAGGTAGTTAGCACCTATTCTTCACATAATCATCTTCTGCAACTACTTTGGTGGCAATTATGGTCCTTTCTTTAATTTTCATCATCTTTATTTGGGGATCAATTCTCGTGATTACACCTTTTGGCATTCACGGTGGGACCTCTAGTGCCTATCGTGCTTGTCTCTGTCTTCCCCTGCCATATTCAGTCCTTCATGTGTGTGGTTTTCATTTAGATTCCATGTTTTTCCATTTTATTTCACTGCTGTTTTGAGTTCTGCTGCACTGGGTTAGAACGCAACATGTGAGAAGTCGCGATCTAGTGAGTTTTGTTGATTCCATCTATTCTGAACTTTCGGGGTTCCATATTTTGAGTTATTTTGTGCCTGATCCATGATTCTAAGAGTCTATCAGTCTTTGTTGCTATAGGGTTGTTTGATTTTCCGTGCATAACTAGGTCTCACTTGACCTCTATCCACTGTGAAGAGGAATGCGACGCTCTCCCTGTCGCTATCTAGGTGGCGACAAGTTGATCGTCACCTTCTGCTTCTAAGATAAGGTCGACCTAGTTTATGTTTGTTAGCTTCAAGTTAGATTCTTGCATGCACTCCGGTGCACATAGGGGCATACATATCTCCATACTGTAGTTTAGGTTGTCATCCTCGGCGACGCTAGCTCTCTCAGCCACATATTCTTTGTGTCCGACTAGAGCACTTGCTTGAGGGCCTCCGTAAGTCCCTGCTGACCGTGGATTCCCACACGAGCGCCGGGCTAGTTGTACCTGTTGCCACCTTAGAATTATGGTTCATGCATTCGTGAGTCTGTGAAAATCGTAGTCAGACCCGAAGTTGGAAGCCTTCTCCCTTTAGGAAACCCATCCTTGAGGGAACTTGCTAAAACAGTCAATCCATTAAAAGGCAAACTTGAACCAAATAAAAGAAACCATCATCATTGTCAATTGCTTGCTTTGGGTGAGACATCTTCTCTTTCTTTTGTTTGCATAGGATTGCTTGTTTAGGAAACTAGGTGTCTGTTTAGGAAAGGTTATTTTAAGTCTGGACATGTGTCCCTCATTTTGGTGTGTCAAAGCTCTCACTTTCCAACTATAGAGTCATACTTGAACCCAGTTTATAGTGATGAGAATCAAGATGCTGCCTTCTATACCTCCCAGCACTATGAGGAGTCTCTTGCTCATGATCTCTTTGAGGGGTCGGCCTAGCCCTGGGTCGCCACTGTCCACGCCAGTGAGAGTCACCATCTTGATGATGATGGCCCATCTCAATCTGCCCATCCCCCTCAGAGCGGGCGCTCCTCGTCTCATGGCATCCACTTTCGGCCCTCGTATCATCACGGGGCAAGCCGACAACACTCTTATCCGGCCACGGGCCATTCGATTCACTCCTTTCGAATCTGAGCATTATCGTCCACGTGAGTCAAGGCCCCGGTCTCCTCCCTATCTCCCTTGCCATTCACCATAGCAATTTGAGCCACGTGTCAGGCCAGCATCCCGTGCCTCCTCCTTGTATGCTCAACCTTCTGCTGCTCCCGACATGATGTTTGAGTGGGCGTCCATCAAGAACTGCAGAAGCAAGTCGACCCCAGGCAACACCATGATGTACACATGCCCAACTTCAATGGCCTGTGGGTCCCAACTCCATCAGAACTTTCCAAGTACTGCAAGTACAATGGCACTGGCAACCCATACATTCACATCAAGGACTTCATCTATGAGTCTGCACCTTACTAGCATGACCGTCACTTAATGGCATACTTGTTTCATCGGTCATTGAATAGGCCAGCATTAGATTGGTTCTACTTACTACTACCCGAGGACGTAGAAGACTTTGCCACAGTAAAAGGAAAATTCCTTGAATAGTTCCAAGAAAGGGTTGGGCCAGAATATTCTCTCACAAATCTCATGGCAGAAAGGATGAAGCCGGACGAAGAATTCGCCACTTATGCCGATAGATGGCCACACGAGTCCCTGGATACCTTCCGGAGGGAGAAAAAGTCAAAATCATCATTGCCAACGCAACCCCTGCCTACAAAAACATCTTAGCAATGAATGATATCACCACCATGTATCAGTTCTACAGCTGGGCTCGGTTCATCTAAACCCAGCTCAAAGACTCCCCCATACACTCTATGCTCGAGCCCCAGAAATCCCACTTCCAAAGAAAACCTCAAGGGCCAGTTACTGAGGGTGTCCAAGTCAACGAGCAGGTGAGTGCCTTCAACCCTGTCGGCCAGAACAACAACCGCCAATCCTATATTGCCCAGGGTCAGAATCCCACCAACCCGCCACAAGGCCAGCAATGCCAATACCACCAAGTACCACCCCCGATGGCTCCCAACAAAGGCTTTCCTTAGGTTCAAGGAGAACACAATATCCACCACTCCCCGCAACACTCCCCAATATCTTCTTGGCCTTGATCTCGATAGATGCCATCAAACTCCCTCCGGAAAGGCCATTGAACCCGAGTGTGGACCAGTCAAGGTACTGCATGTTCCACCGGCAGCCAGGGCATACCATCGAGTAGTGCTTCACATTCAAAGATCTGGTGTATGATCTCCATGAGCAGAACAGGCTAGACTGGACAACTCTCTGAAGAGTGATTGGAGATATAAAAGAAAGACAGAGGCAACAATAACAACAAAGATACCAACACTAGCCACCCCCTCAATAGCAGCAACAATAGCCATTGCAGGACCTAGGGATTCTCCACAACCCACTACCAAACCACCCGATAGCTCCCAATCCACCACAACCACCGGCCTAGGTGAACCCCATTGTCCACCACCCCCCTCCTTAGGCAAACTGGACGTACGATGATGAACCCGATGTTCAGAAGATGATGACCATGAACCACCAATGTCCCCAACAACCTCAAATAATACAACCGCCACCATGGCCCCTCAACAAATCCCTTCTTTAGTTTCCCAGGCCAACACCATCATACTGCCCATCGGTTCAAGACCCACGCCAGTCGCTAGACCTTCCATCATTCTGCCACCCACCACACCACTCACTCCACCTATCGTCATGCCACCACCATCCGTCATAACTACCACCACACCCATCATCTTACCACCACCTAGGCTAGATCAACCTTCTGCCGCCACTTTATCCTCCACCAGACAACCCGTCACCCAACCAACTACGCTGCGGAGTGGACGAGTTTTCTGTCGGCCCTATCCACCCATCTCCACTACCTCCACCAGCCAAAACAGTCCCCAACAGGTTCTGCAACCACATCAACAACAACCTTAGCAGTTAGGGAAAGAAGAAGGGGTGATTGAGTCGTTTCCCGGCACACACTATGACATCCTCAAACATCTGGATCATGTGCCGGCCAAAATCTCAATACTAGAATTGATAAAGAAATCCAAAGAGCACCAAGAAGCCTTGAGAAATTTCCTACAAATGGTAGTGGTGAATGAGGACATGGTTGCCGACAAACTGTCAAGTGCGTTAGCCATGGTAACCCATGGGCCGACCATCACATTTGCTGAAAACGAGCTAGCACCCCCAGAAGCTAGAAGGTTCCCACTCTGCATAACCCTAGTCATCAACCATGTAGCAGTAGGGGCAGCACTGGTCGACACTAGGGCTTCAATCAATGTCTGCCCCCTGAGCACCTTGAGGGCATGTGATGTGTGAGAAGGATTGCTAAGACCAACACCAACCACCATAGCCACATATGACAATTCCAGAAGATCCTGTCACGACATGGTGACTGTACAAGATGAACTGGGGCTGTTAGCTGTCACTATTGATTTCTATGTACTTGATATTGATCCCATGTTCAAGGCTATCCTAGACGCCCGTGGTTAGAAGCACTGGGGGCTGTCCCGTCCACTGCACATCAATGTTTGAAGTTCCTTTTTCCAAGGATGGGTCATTAAAGTCAAAAGCATAGCCATTGCCTACACAGTCGACGCCATCAACGATACCCTACTTCCAGATGTATGGACCCGTTGTCTCCGTGCTTGACATTAACTACCTTGGGCCTACTCATTCCACTCCAAGAAAGAGGTCAGTTCAGCGCAAGTCAATGCTATCAAGAGGAAGGAGCCACTAAACACTAAAGGGTGGCAGATCATGATGAAGCTAGGCTACAAAGAAGGAAAGGGCCTAGGGGCAGAGTTGCAAGGCATCACCAACCTATCCCAGACATTGTAATGAAGACTTATGGGGACTTGGTTACATGGAGAAGTCCAATCCATGGTCATCCAACACATCCACTCTTAGGGCCGACCGTCAACCACTCATATGAACACTGTGGTGTCATTTTATCAAAGGCCCAACCCAACTCGGGTATAACACTGTGGTGGTCGAGGCAGAGCTTTCACATCATGATGTACATGGCAAGATTTCTCTTGGCACATGGCCCCATGCTTACATATAAGGCACTAGAAACACTCTGTCTAGGGAAAAGAAGGAAGACAGGAGACCTAGAGGCTGAATGGTATCACTGGTTTGATATGGAGAACATCACTATAGCCTTCAGCCGTCTCTTCTTGGATGAAGAAAGAACTTGGCCACCAGCTGCATCTGAACTGCTAGAGCCTCCCACATCCATCACATATAAGAAGCAGTTGATGAGTGATGCCATGGACGTGGGAGAACCGGATATTCCTTACGAAGAAGGGAAGACGGTGGACGAGCTATGGAGGGGCACAGGCTTGGCTATCCATCCATTACTTCTGTGCTCTCTCCTTCCAAGCCTTACTCCTCCTTTATCACCCATAATCATTCATCTGTCTCCCCAACACTTGGCGGACTATGTGCAACATCTTCACTTCTAGCCTCACAGACTCAGTCCTCACTACCTTGCAATCTAATCCAAGCGACTACGAGATCACTCTCTCGTGTTGCATGCTCTCCACTAGTCCCAAAAAAAATGTCAATTTTGAAATGCACATTGAGGTCGAGAAGCCAGCATACCTTCTTCACCTTCGTGATCAGGGGCACCCCTGAACTGGGGCTTCCCCTTCCACTCCTTCACTGAATTCCATCCTCTTCGAGGACCCCATGTCCTCAACTAGTTTTGTAGAGTCGTCTAATTAGGTAGAGTCGTCCAGGTTAGAAGAGTCTAGTCCTAGTTTAGGTAAGTCTAGGGTAGGGAGTTAGGTCAACCCACCACCCACCAAGTCTAAGCATTGCCTAAGAAGCAATGGGGCAAGGCTATTCCCCTAAGATACCTTCAAGATTTAGCTCGGCGATGTCAAGCACTGTTGCTAATAAAGGAGTTCACGAAAGAAACAGTGGTGTTAGAAGAAGAGATTGTGCAGGATGGGGTGTTCATAGACGACGAATTTGGTGTTTATGAAATCATGAATGATGAGGACCCAATTGATGAAGAGGATAGTGTAGTAGACGACACCACCAAAATGTACATTAGTGGCGTAAGAAGATTTGATGAGCCTAGGACAGCAGTGGATGAACCTACTAAGGAAGTCAACCTTGAAACAGAAGAGGATCCCAGACTTGTGATGATTGCAGTGAATCTCCTTCCTGATGAAGAAGAGAAACTAGTGCAATTCTGAGGGAATACAAAGACACATTTGCCTGGTCATACGAGGACATGCCTGGCCTAGACCCCTCATTAGTGGAGCATCGACTTGTGTTGAAAGAAGGGGCAAAGGCCATAAAGCAAAAGCTTAGAAGATTCCACCCACTTATGGCCGTAAAAATGAAAGAAGAGGTGGACAAACTCCAGAAATTGAGATTCATCATGGTAGTGCTTTATCCTAATTGGGTAGCAAACATAGTCTTGGTCATGAAGAAGGACGGAAAAGTCAGAATCTATATTGACTTCCGAGACCTAAACAGGGCATGTCCTAAGGATGACTTCCCGCTTCCTCACATTGATGTACTGATTCATAACACTGCTGGGTATGAGACCCTCTCATTCATGGATGGGTATTCTGGCTATAACCAAATCCGTCTAGCTCCTAGAGAAGACCTCCTTCACCACGCCCTGGGGTACATACTGTTATGTAGTCATGCCATTTGGGCTAAAGAATGCTGGGGCTACTTATCAAAGGGCGATGATGGCTATCTTCCACAACATGATGCATGTCTATATAGAAGTATACGTGGATGACATCTTGGTGAAGTCAAGAACACGGAGAGAACATCCTGAGATCCTCACCAAGGTGTTGCAAAGATCAAGGGAATATCAACTGAGAATGAATCCAAAGAAGTGTGTGTTCGGGGTATCATCAGGAAAGTTGCTAGGTTTCATCGTTAGTAAGCGGGGAATTGAGATCGATCCAAACAAGGCTAAGGCCATAGCGGAAATGCCGCCTCCAAAGAATATTTCACAGCTAAGAGGTTTGATCGGGCATTTGCAATTCATTAGAAGATTCATATCGCAACATTCACAAAGATGCTGCCCATTCTATGATCTTTTGAAAGGAGGGACAAAGTTCGAATGGAATGACAACTGCCGAGAAGCCGTTGACGATTTGAAGAGGTATCTCATGAATCCCCCCAGTTTTGCAACCTCTTGTACCTAGAAAACTACTAATCCTATATCTTTTAGTCATTGAGGACTCCCTAGGTGTTGTCCTTACGCAACATGATGAATCAGGGAAAGAAGGGCAGCATACTATCTTTCTAGACTTTTCAACACCACTGAAGCCAAATACACCACCGTGGACAAAACTTATGTCATGCTCGTGTGGGTAGTTTAAAAGCTTAAACACTACTTTCTTGCCCACAAGGTCAAGCTGATATCGAGGATGGATCCACTCAAGTATCTTTTAGAAAAACCCATCCTCTCTGATCGGCTTGTGCGCTGAAAGAGCTTCCTCTCCCAATTTGACATCTCTTTTGTGGACCAAAAGGCCATCAATGGATATGCCATCGCCGATCACCTTGCTCATTTTTCGCTGCCTTACAGCGATTCCATCTGAGAGGAGTTTCCCGATGAAGAGCTCTCAGTCATTTCCAAAGACCCCTTCTGGTCTCTCCATTTTGATGGTGCACTCAACTCTCAAGGATGGCGCATTGGAGCCGTTCTACTCACCCCGGAGGGTATTACCATCCCTACAGATTTTCAACTCACCTTTACGCCACTAACAACATGTTTGAGTATGAAGCTCTCCTAGCTGGTCTTAAGCGTGCTTATATCCTTGGTGTATCCCACCTTAGAAATATAGGAGACTCTCAGCTTGTTCTATGGCAGGTGCTCTCAACTTACCGCGCTCGTGACCCAAAGCTTAAACCATATCAAGATTTGGTCATGTTGTTGACAAGGCAATTTTGCAAGCTTATCTATGTCCACACTCCTCGCTCACAAAATATCTTGGCGGACGCCTTGGCGTCACTAGCCTTTTCTCTATCCTTCCCCCTAAGCCATCGAACTGAGACAATTGTCGTCTAACAGCTCGATCATCCATCTCCCCAAGATCCTTGGTTCAAGAACCTTAGGATGACCTTAGAAGAGAGGGCTAGGAAGAGAGAAGTGCAACAGATCATGCTAGTTGAGCTCGAGGAGATCTTGAATGAAGAGGAATTGCCATGGCATTTTGAGATTGAGCAGTACTGTAAGGATGGTCATATTCCGAAGGGGCAAACTCGGAGGATCGCAAGGCCATAAGAAGAGCCGCCCTAAGGTACACAGTCATCGGAGGAGTTTTGTACAGGTGCACTCTTAATGGAGTTCTTCTGAGATGTTTAATGATGACGAAGCTTGGAAAGTGGTAGAAGAAGCCCATGCTAGTGAATGCGGAGGGCATGTCAATAGTCAGATGCTTGCTAAGAAAATTATTAGGCAGGGCTACTACTGACCAACCCTAGAAGAAGACTGTACCATCTATGTCCGTAGGTGTGTCAAATGCCAACTCTATGCTGATAAAATTCATGCTCCTTCATCCTCACTTCATCCACTCTCCACACCTTGGCCATTCTCCACGTGGGCTTTTGATATTGTTGGCCCCCTTGGTGATCCTAATGCTCAAACAAAGCAAAGATCTTTTATCCTAACAGCAACTGAGTATTACACCAAGTGGGCAGAAGCAGAAGTGTTCACAGAAATCAAAGCATCCACAGTATGCCGCTTTATCATGAAGAATATCATCTCGCAGTTTGGAGTGTCAAGCAGCATCGTCACAGATAACGGGCCACAATTCATCTCACAAGAACTTTGGACCTCTGTAAGAAATACAACATCACTCAGCATCATTCATCTCCATATTACCCACAAGGCAATGGCCAAGCTGAAGTAACTAATAAAACCCTTCTTAAAATCTTAAAGAAAACTTGTGAATCGCATAAATTTGCTGATTGGCCAGAAAAGCTAATAGAGGCTCTATGGGCTTATCGTACCTCTGTCCATACTCTCATGGGGCAAACCCCATATGCTCTCACTTATGGGATGGAGGCGGTAGTCCCATACGAGATCTTGATTCCTTTACTAAGAGTCCAACTTGATAAGGAACTTAATCTTGATGAATGTCGAGAGGCGTTGCTAGTCCAATTGGAACTCTTAGATGAAAGGCGGCTACTGGTAGCCGATCACGTGCTCTCGTATCAAAGGAAAATCTCATGGTCTTTAGAAAAGAAGGTAATTGAATGAAAATTTCAAGAGGGTAATATGGTCTTGAAATGCATTTTTATCAAACCCGGAGGTCCAAGGTCTAAACTACAGCTGAACTAAGAAGGTCGTATGTAGTGAAAGAGGTGTATCCCGGAATGCCTATCACCTAATCAATGTGAGGGTGTAGAATTGTCGCATCCGTGGAATGGGTTGTACCTTAAAAGATTCTATCCCTAGGTTTATAGGTGTGAGGCCACACCACTTAGATTAGGGATAACCCCGTGTTAAGAGTCTGAAGTCACTTCCCCAGTCGTCAAGGGTTACCCTAAGTTAGGACCAACACACACACACGGCAAGCCAGTGTGGCTGCACTTAGTAGATATCGTCATGGCTACGTAGACCATGCTTAAGCATTGCAAAGGTCATTCTCTCCCAAATCGGTTGCAGTGTAGGGGCAAGGGTCGTAAGGGCAAGGCCATCATGACCATTGTAAGAGAAGGAAAGAGAGGAAGGACGTCGCAGCCGGTAGAGACTCGTCGGAGGAGGAATATAAGAGGGCTCTCGGTCATCGGAGGAAAGGAAGAAGAGAGAAGGAAAAGAGGGAAAAGGAGGCGTCTATGGGGACAAAATTCAAATGGCCTCGATTATGTGATCGTGACAACTTATGTGTCGCGTTCAGTCTAGGTTGTGATAGGACACCTGTCGCCTTCTCAACACAGGTCACGACCATTTACCTGTCGCGTTCCTAGTCGCGACGGTCATCCTCTCGCCTTCTCAATCTGTGCACAGAATCTCCATGAATTCATATTTTCATTGCTAATTCTCAAAGGAATACATCATATAAAAGCTAAAAATCATGATAAACAGTCTGATACATCACTTTCATGCTTTCAAAACATCAAATCTCCCAAAAAATACTCAAAAGCACAATCAAGTCTCTCTCACAAGCTCATGGTCACCATGTGGCCAGATCTCTCTACATTCTCTGAGGTACACCTGATACATCTCACGCTTCTCGTGCACTATGGGTGGTAGAGTGTGAGTGGCACACACATGCCATATCACTAGCGTGCTACTCACGCCTTGTTCGTCCTCCGGGTCTCCCAAGCGCCTCACTTTCATAGGAGGCAAATGTGATGGCTGGACTAGCTTCATCCGAGGTTTCCTAACTTGAAGGTAGCATCTGTGCGGATTGTAACGAACCAACGCCATGTTCCCCATGAGTTGTAGGTCTAATCCACATCCAAGGGGAAGTCGTATGTCCACTCCACGTAGTGCCTCTATGTCTATGGCGAAGTGCTCCATCGGAAGCGTGTTGAGGTATAGCTGCCATGCACTTCAAGTCTTCTTATCTGCCGTCCTACATACAACATGATCGGAGAACTTGGCCGCTCCGCCAATGAAGCGCAAAGGATGGCACCCAAAGATTCGAATTTCCATAGTGGTATTTTCTACAGGTTTAAACTTAATCCTCACTCCCAACCAGCACTCCAATATGATCATAGAGCCAAAGAGTGGGCCCCCTAAAACCGTCAAGGTAAGTCCTGTATAAAGGAAGGCTAGGACCACATGAGAGAGGGAAAGTCCCCGCCATACCTTACTAATGGCACTCAAATTTGCATGGTCTAAGAGGTGATCTCCAGATGGGAAGAGAACCATAGCACACAAGCAAATAGCTACAGCCTTAGCTATCTCTTGGTAATTCCCGCACTTGTTTTTACAATGAGATATGACCCACTTAGACAAGGGGACTAGGTGAACATGTTGTGGGCTAATCATGGTATAGAAATCTTTGGGATCCATCATGAATTCATCTAAGATGAGTTTAGGATCAATGGGCTCAACAGTATAGCATGTTTTGTGCTCATCTCCCCGTATAGTCTTGGGTAAAGCCATGAAAGCTTCAACCTCCTCTGATAAGACGGTACCCTCAAATTTGGGAAAAAGGAAGGTATGAGTTTGTGGGTGCCATAGCTCTATCAATGTGGTTATGCTATGCCAATCAAAGGAGATCTTATGGTAGTTATGAGCAGCTACCAAGATACCCCCTAAACCCCACTCTCTCAGTGCCTCTTGGTAATGGGTTGGAGTTAAGATAACTCCAACCCATGAACAAAGTTACACATGTGTAACCCACTTTTTGCTTTGGTAATAATAGAGTTAACTTTGATCATATGGTGAGTTAACCTACTTTTCTCAAATACACTTTGATAAGAACAAGTGAGTTAACTTACCTTGGGAAAAGGAAAAGTAGCATTTAATGCTTGTGATGTGAGAAGAAAAAGTGGTTAACTCACTTGAGTTAACTTTGTTCCTCCTCTAGAGGTGGGTTACAAAAAGGTGGGTTAACTCACTTTTAAACCACCTTTAGCCCACCCACAAAAGTTAACTCTAAACCACTACCAAAGCACTTTTTGAGTTAACTCTGAGTTAACTAGAGTTAACTCACTTTTAACTCAGAGTTAACTCCATCCAAAGAGGCCCTCAAGGCGCGGATTACATGCATGGGCAAGACCTTGATCATGGGTGCTAGCCAACTGAGCTTAGAGTATCGGTGGGAGCTAGGAACGAGCTGAAGAAGAAGAAGAAAAAGAAAAAGAGAGGAGGAGAAGAAGAAAGTTGCATTAACATAGAAAATTCGAAGTTGAAATTCACAAAATTGAACAACCACTTTACATACCTCTCTCACATTGGCATTGCCGCTCAAGTGGTTTGGAACCTCCGTCAGCCTCATGAGCTCACTGAAGGACGTCCGGGCGCGTTTGGGACCATCATAGGAAGCCTCACGACCCATGGAAGCACTTGGAGCTCTCTTCATGGCCATAAGAGGCTTGAGATCTTGAAGAGAAGAAGATGAGTTCTGAACTCCGAATTTGGCCTCCACACTCTTATTTATAGGCATCTAACACTCCTATTCACGGTGGGAGAAGGTTTAGAAAGTTCAAAAGGAGTTAGAACCGAACTAGGAAGTCTTAAGAGTCCAAATAGGAAGCAAACATGTGCTCTCAGGTTGCCAATTCAGTTCTGGACGTAGAAACCGAGGTCGCGACATATCGATACGTCACCACCTGGTCACGACAAGAGAGTCGTCACCTTCTCATCTAGGTAGTGACAGGCATCTTGTCGCATTCTTTGTATGACATCTATTGGTCTATTCTTTGCATTGTCATGATTGTTTTTGCCAATTTAAGTTATTTCCTACGCTTATGCCTAATTCTTTGATTCTTTTAGTGCAATTTTGATCTACATCTTGTTCATTATTATCTTGAAAATTCATAGAAAAATCAGAAAATGTAGAAAGTTCACAAAAATCAGAAAATCAGAAAACCAAAATGTAAGACCCGGTTTCCCGGCTTCCGTTCGGTGACGTGGGGTGACTGGCCACTGACGCGTCCAGGCTGGGCGACGCGTCGGGGGTGCCCGACGTGACAGTCATCCGTGTCGCGACGCGCTTGTGGGTCGCGTTCTGGTCGCGCCCTGGCTCTCCGTCGCGTCTTCGTGTCACTCCCGGTCAGCGGGTCGCGATTGCTTTATGTCACTTCGGTCGTCTGACGCTTGTTAGGGTGGCAGGCGTGTCAGTACGGCCTGTCGCGTTGTCGCGGCGCCCTTGGGGGGCGCGTTCTTGTCGTGGTCCGTTGACCCGTCGCGTTAAGGTTGTTAACACGACGGGGTGGTCTGTCGCATTCTGGGTGCCGGGTGCTTAAGGCGTAGGCCAGCTACCCCTTCCCTCTCTCTCTTCTTCTTCCCTTCTCCCTCTCCCTCCGGCAACCTCTTCCTCCCCTCTTCTCCCCTTTGTGTGTTTCAGGCGAGGAGGAGGGCCGTGCGTGGTGTCCCGGCATCGTGGAGCGTGCGTGGAGCGAGGAGGAGGTGTTCATTCCTACGAGAAGGGCCCTACGGGGTTCGGTTCTTCGTTTGAGGTAGGGATTTCTTGTGCCCTTGCCGATCTGGGTGGATTGGGAGCCCCTCGAGGTTTATAGATAGCTTTACTACTTTCCCCATGCTCCCCTCCCCCTTGTGGTGTGTTGTATGGTTTGTAGGCGGCCCGGGATTGAGGATCCCGTTGGTCTGCTTCCCTACTGGTGTCGCGACGGCTCGGCGCGTCGCGACATCAGAGGAGGCGTCGACCCCCTCGGGCGTGACCTTATCGCGATGCCGTTGGCGGTCGCAATAAGGCTGTCGCGCCGCGCTTCCCGGTCCGATAGGGTCGCTGTCGCGACGAGGTTTCGGGTCGCGACAGGGTCGGCTGTCACGACGCCTTGCCCTGTCGCGATAAGGCTGTCGCGGTGCCCTCCCCCGTCGTGATGGTGTCGCGACGGCCTTGGGGGTCGCGACAGTGCCTGTGTTGCCTCGGGTGTTTCCGTGGGCCTGATTTTGTGTCGGCGTGTGCCCCGGGGCAGGCCTTGCCCTTAGGACCTTCTGGTAGGGAACATGGCTGGTTGCCTCTCTGCGTTTAGTGACCGAAGGTGACACCTTCATGCCCGTGTCCTGGCAGCGGTGCCAGGAGGGTCGCGTCTGTCTAATAATCGATTGACTGGCGGTCAATCGATTATTAGCGGAGCGACGAGTTTTCCGTACTGTCTGTTGTTGTTCCGAGGTTTTAGCCATTCGTGCGTGCCTTGGTTGGTCGACGGCCCTCTTGAGGGTTCGTGTGTGCCTCTCGCTTTCTGGGCTTGTCATGTGTTATGAGTCAGCAGTTCGACGTAGTTTTTGTTGTGCTGCCCTGCCTGTTCGCCCGGTGCTCGGCACTTGAGGGCTTGTCCCGTTCTGAGAGGTTGTTACCATTGCCTGGGACCCCCATCCTCGGGAGCCTGTTGAGGGAGTACTCCGGGCTACGAGTGTGCTCGAGTCGTCAGCCCACGCGAGCGGACTGTGGAGCTGAGGGGAAAACAATGGTTTGGACAACGACGCTGAGTTGTTTGTAGAGCTCTCTTGTCTGGGTCTGGGACGTCGAGGGGTTCAGAGTGCTTTCCTGACGTAGACCAGACAGTCCTTGTCTCACTGCCTCTCTCTACGTTGGTTCCGGAGCCACGTAGTGGTGTCAGGCGGGAGGCTGCAGCTTGGCCAGGTTGCGGTGTTGCATGTGTTGTGTGTTTCTATGGCGGCTCTGTCTCACCCTTGCGCAACGGTGGAGGCAGGAGCTAGGCTAGCGAGCAGAGTGTGTGGACGACGGGTCCCCCTCTTGGCTGCTAGTGGCGGTGGCTTGGTTGCTATTGTTGTGACGGCGTTTCCTTATGACGTTTCCAAGTGTTATCCATTGCCCTAGCGTGCAAGGTGGTTATAGCCTGGCCGTGCCCAGTTTCCGTGGGCGTCGTTGGTCTGGCCGTGGGCAGACCCGCGCGTCTGGTGGTTCCCGCTCGGTTTCCTCTCGGTACCGTAGTTCCGTTCTTGGGTGCCAGTCCGCAGTGGCACCAGTGTGTATGGCTTCCCGACCTTGCGGTGTATCCGGGGTCCGGGGTGGTTCTGCTTGTGGGCCCTCAACCCTGTGGAGGTCTGAGGTGGCCGTGCTTGCAGTGAGACGTCATTCTCACCTGGTTGTAGCGTGATCTCGGTGGGTGTGCCGAGGGTTGCTTCCGCTCTGTGCTTGACTCCGTTGGTTTCTGCGGGAGTCGTGTGTGTGGCCCGACCTCGGTTGGTGGTCGTGGCATCGTGCTGTTCTCTTCTGCTGCTTAGTAGTACCCTGTTATAGGTGTTACCCGCTTTACAACTTTCTAGTGTAGTTTCTTGTTTTCGGAGTTCCTGCTGCTCTGGCCGGTGAGGGACTGGTAATCCCTACTGGGCCTTGTTCACGAGGCTCACCCCCCTACTTCCCTCAGCTAGGGACTCGTCGTCGTGGGAGCTCGGTGTTGGACGAGTTGCGGAGGCGGCTGTCAGCAGCAGTGAGAACGAGCGTTGTGAGCTCTTGTACCTGAGTGAGCAGAGAGTTGTGTTTTGTAAGTTCTCGGGGTATACCCCTTAAGGACTGAACCTTTCTTCTGGTACTTGTGCTTTTGCTTGGGACTCACTGTACAGACCCTTGTATATTGTACATATTGTTATAGTTATTCGAATTCATTGCATATCTCACTAGACTATTTATTCTAACCCTTTTGGATCTTCGGATCCGTGGGTGGCGGCGCGACCCTCGGGGCCCCTGGCATGGGTCCGGGAGGTCGGGTCGTTACACAAAAGACGACTCGTCAGGTAAGATCAGGTAAGTATTCCTAACCTTACTCTCAGCATTACTATATGGTATCTACTCTATTATATCATCACAAGGACCGACTAGTTCTCGGTGTGTTCTGGGATCTGAGTTCCCCTTCAACAAAAATGAGGATGATCTAAGTGCACACTGTTAATCGTTGGATAGGCCGTTAGATTGTATGGTTTGGGGATGATGGTTTCTATTGCACGTCGGGGATGCAACGTGTCTCGACCCTTGCTCATTTAGTCTAGCAATATTATCCTTGAGTATTTGTTATTTTCTCCTTTTCTTTGCATATTAATTTTATGATTTCTTTTCTTTTAGCCCAGCATGCATCATGTAGGACTTTGAGCTCCACGTTTTATGATTAGTCAAAGCTAGCTTCGCAAGATGTCCAACCAAATCTTCATTTCTCAAACAAGGATTGTGTAGCAACCCTAAATTTTTGGGAAAATAAAAAATTAAATCTTTATATTATTTAATTAGGAAATCAAATAAAAGGAAGATGTAGGAAATCAAATAAGAGTGAATTAAATAAAACCCATTAAAAGAAAAGGAGTAATGGGCTTTGCTATATTGACCCATTACAAATTAGTGGGCTAAAATAGAGATTTTAAAAGGGAAATAATAGAGAAAATACTCTAATTCGGAGTTTAATTATCTCCTAATTAGAAAGGGGTTATTAAAGCAATAAAAGTGGCAATTAGAGTTGGAATAGGATTCCTAAACCTACCCCATATGGTCTAGCATGAATTTAGATACTATCCTAACCCAATTAGAGATTGGAAAGCAAGAGAGGAAAGGTGGAGTTAGAAAATCTCGGAATTTAGAGGAATTTGAGTAGTAGTAGGAATAGGAACTTGTGTTTACATAAATACATCTCTTAAACCCTCTTGGCCGACCCTAGCTTGTTGCCAAAGGTTGTTGGACGTGGAGAAGAGGCCAAGGAGGAGAGGATTTCGTGGGGAGAAGGAGTTCTTGGAGCTTCTTCCTCGTTCTTGGAGTTCTAAGCCCTAGAAGATAAATCGAGTCAAAGGTAGGCAATCTCACGAGCAAAACTCAATTAAAAATATCTATAGGTTGTTCCAATCACCAGGAACAAAAGCCCTCTTGTTTCACAATTTTTCATTGAGCCAATCTTTGTTTCTGGATTTTTGAAGTTCTGCATCCATGATAAACTCGAGACATCATGTTTAATTCTTATCTCCTTGTACACTTGATCCCATGCTACGAAATTTTTATTGTAAATACTTGATCTTGTTAGGGATCCTTTGACCCCGAAAGCCCTAATTTCTGTTGAGCATGTTACTCAAGTTAAACCCATCTTGCTCCCTGTTCATGTGCTATGTTACTCGTTCTTGTTCGTTCTCAAACCATGTTCAAACCATGCTCTCTCTCGAATTCCTAATTACTGGAAGTACTCTCACATGTCTAGTTCCATTGGCCACTGATTTCGTGATTTTTCATCATGTATATAATTAGTTATGATTTTCTAATGACCCTGTATCAAAATTGAATGTTCTGGTCCGTAATTCAATGTCTGGTCTGACTCCTGTCAGAGTCAGGCGCAGACCACCAGATCGCGACTGCCTGATATGTCGCCTTCTGGGGTCCGATTGCGACAGCCTACCCGTCGCGACCAAGAAGACGACAGGTAAGCCGTCGCGTTTCCAGTACCTGATTCGCAAGTCCTGTCCCGACCCTTTCCCGCCTCTGTCGCGTTCACAAGGCCTTCGCGACAGTACCCATGTCGCGATCTGCCTACCCCTGTCGCAATCCTCATTGGCCCATGCCGCGTTCACAGGTTTTTGATGAAAATCCATAAAAATTATTTTCTGTCACTTTCTAAAATATTCTTACGCCTTTTTCACAGTTACACACGCAGTAAAAACACCTGTTTTAAATTGGAGCCATATTGAATGCTTTAAATCACATATCCACGACTTCTTTCTATCTATGATTTCTCTAACACATGCACACACATGAACCATCCATATATGGCTGAAATCTGGCATAAAATACCTCATAATGTATCTGGTAATTTATTACAATAAAGCATATTAATTTCCCTATTTTAAAGGACTTGTATTCGTTTCTTGCGTTGTTTTATATACACACTTTACTTGGCTTGTGGTGAACTCTCCGTCGGATATTCCTTTCGCCGGACTAGTGAACTCTTGCACAAGGCCTACGTAAGTCTCCTCTGATCATGGATTCCCACATGGTCGACGAGCCGGTTGTACCCTGACACCCATTACATCCTTAGGGATCGATATGATCCAAACGGCTATTAGAAGTTTGCTCTTTCCTTGAATCACGCCGGACCTCTGGACCTGTGCTTAACATGGCCAGTGGTAGGGTCGTGAGTTCCACCTGACTGCCAACACCAAGTGCGCGTGTTGTGCAAATGTTACTATCGCCTGATTACTCGACATATTACGTGCAATGTCCACTAGCTCTCATTTATACTCTACTCGCTCACCTATTCACGTTCACTCTACTAGCTCATCTATTCATCTAGTGCTCTTATCTATTTCTTGGTACTCTATACTGGCCATTGACTGATTGTCTAAAGATAAACAATATAACCAATGCCTGACAATATATAAAGGGCCCGATCTGGTCCTGGGATGTGCGCCTGAAAGTGCTAGTGCCCATGGGAGTTAAATGATCAAAGTGTTTGGCATTACACTCAAGTGCTATCTATCTCGACTATCTATATGACAATCAAAACACAAAACGTGCTGTACTCTCTCGATGTCTAGAATGACAAACAAGTGCTATACTCATCGTGCTATTACCATACTTGTGCTAGTTGTGCTATGGCCATCCTGCTATTCGTGCTATATTCGATACTTGTGCTATTTTTGGAAATTATACTCGATCTCGTGCTATTGTGCTATTGTAGCAACCTGAATTTTTACGAAAAATAAAAATTTAAATAAAGAATTGAAAACCTAGCTAAATGGATATTTAAATAGAGCATTAAATAAAACCCATTAAATGGAAAAGAGTAATGGGCTTTGCTTAATCGATCTTCTAGAATTTATTGGGTCAAAATATGAATTCACAAAGGGAGAATAATAGGAAAATACCCTAAATTCGTAACTAAATTATTACCTAAATAGAAAAGGGGTATTCAATGTATTAAATAAGCAATTAGAGTAGGAGTTGGATTCCTAAACCTACCCCATATGGATTAGCACGAATTTGGATCTCTTCCAAGTCTAAATAGAGATTGGAAAGCAAGGAAGGAAGGTGGGAGTAAGGAAATCTCGGAATTAAGAGGAATTTGAGTAGTAGTAGGAATAGGAACTTGTGTTTACATAAATACAGCTCTTAAACCCTCTTGGCCGACCCAAGCTCGTGTCAAGGGATTCCTGGACCAGGAGGAGAGGCCAAGGAGGAGGAGATTTCGTGGGAAGAAGAACCTTTCAAGCTCTCAACCCGTTCTTCAAGTTCTAGCCCTAGAAGAGGAAATCGAGTCAAGGTAGGCATTCTCACAAGCATAAACCATGAAACTTTTTCTGTAGGTTCTTCCTACCCTCTTGAACGAAACCCCCAAGTTTCATATTTTTCCATCCATCCTATATTTTGTTCTTAATTTTTGAAGAACTGTAAAATGATAACCCCGAGGTGTCATGTTTAATTCAAATCTCTATGTATACTTGATCCCATGCTACGAAAGTTTTACTGTAGATACTTCATGTTGTTAGGGATCATTTGCCCCTAAAAAGCCTAAATTCATTGAGCATGTTGCTTGAATTAAATCAGTCTTGCTCTCTATGTCATGTTCTATGTTACTCGTCTTGTTCGTTCTCAAACCATGTTCAAACCATACTCTCTCTCTAATCCTATTTATTAGAAGTACCCTTACATGTCTAGTTTAATTTGCATCTGGTTTCATGATTTTTCGTTCACTATACAATTAGTTATGATTTTTCAAAACACCCTGTATCACTCGATTTCAAGTTGGCCCGCAATCCAAAGCCTGGTCTGAATCCTGTCAGAGCCAGGTGCAGACAACTAGATTGCGACAGGCCAATATGTCGCCTTCTGGGTCTGATTGCGACCATCCACTTGTCGCTTTCTCAAGCCATCGCGACACTTTCCTTGTCGCTTTCTGAATGCGACAGTACCTACGTCGCGTTCTGGCCGCCTGAACAGACAGCCATGTCGCAACTCGTACAGGACCCTGTCGCGTTCTGCCTGGCCCCTGTCGCAATGCTCATTGACCTATGTTGCCTTCTCAGTTGTTTTGATAAAAACCCATGAAAAATATTTTTGTCGCTTTCTAAATAATCCTTATGCCTTCTTACGTTATACCCCCAGTAAAAACCCTACTTAAAAATGGTGCTATATTGAATGATTTAAAATACATGTTCACGACTTATTTCTATCTATGATTTCTCTTGCACTTGCACACACTTGAACCATCCATTTATGGATGAAATCTTACAGAAAATATCTCATAATGTATCTGGTAATTTATTGCAATAAAGCATATTAATTGCCCTATTTTAAAGGACTTGTATTCGTTTCTTGCGTTGTTTGTATACCGATATCGACGCTCCACTGTTCTAGAATTCCTCTAGAACGTCGAGCACCTGTTTTATATACACACTTTACTTGGCTTGTGGTGAACTCTCCGTCGGATATTCCTTTCGCCGGACTAGTGAACTCTTGCACAAGGCCTACGTAAGTCTCCTCTGATCATGGATTCCCACATGGTCGACGAGCCGGTTGTACCCTGATACCCATTACATCCTTAGGGATTGATATGATCCAAACGGCTATTAGAAGTTTGCTCTTTCCTTGAATCACGCCGGACCTCTGGACCTGTGCTTAACATGGCCAGTGGTAGGGTCGTGAGTTCCACCTGACTGCCAACACCAAGTGCGCGTGTTGTGCAACTGTTACTATCGCCTGATTACTCGACGTATTACGTGCAATGTCCACTAGCTCTCATCTATACTCTACTCGCTCACCTACTCACGTTCACTCCACTATCTCATCTATTCATCTAGTGCTCTTATCTATTTCTTGGTACTCTATATTGGCCATTGACTGATTGTCTAAAGATAAACAATATAACCAATGCTTGGCAATATATAAGGGCCCGATCTGGTCCTGGGATGTGCACCCGAAAGTGCTAGTGCCCATGGGAGTTAAATGATCAGAGTGTTTGGCATTACACTCAAGTGCTATCTATCTCGACTATCTATATGACATTCAAAACACAAACGTGCTATACTCTCTCGATGTCTAGAATGACAAACAAGTGCTATACTCGTCGTGCTATTACTATACTTGTGCTAGTTGTGCTATGGCCATCCTGCTATTCGTGCTATATTCGATACTTGTGCTATTTTTGGAAACTATACTCGATCTCGTGCTATTGTTACCTGTGTGCTATCTCTTACTATATTTTGACTCTCTTGTACCTGCTATCTTTAGACACTCTGCCATTAAATGCGTTAATTATTTAAAGCCTGCTTGAGCCTGAGATTTAAGTCCTACTGGGCGTTATCGCTCACCCTATGTTATTTGATGTTGTGTTCTCAGGTGAGACCGAGGATGACACATACACTCACGAGGAAGGGAATGACCAAGAGTGAAGCCAGGAGTACCCTTGAGTCATTATGTTATCTTAGAGTTGTAGTTAGTTATCTCCTTCTGTTGCAATGTAATTGGGCCCTTTAGAATGACTCTGATATTAGTGGTTGTAACTAGACATTTGGAAAATTATTAATGAGAAAGATTTACTTTAGTATTATTCAGTGTGCAATGGTTTGATGTCTAGTATACGCTCTATACCTTTTCTTGCAACTGCCTTCGCGCTCCGATATCCGCGTTGGGGCGTGACAGCTATCCTATTACATGTGTGCTATCTCTTTCTATATTTTGACTCTCTTGTACCTGCTATCTTTAGATACTCTGCCATTAAATGCGTTAATTATTTAAAGCCTGCTTGAGCCTGAGATTTAAGTCCTACTGGGCGTTATCGCTCACCCTACGTTATTTGATGTTGTGTTCTCAGGTGAGACCGAGGATGACACATACACTCACGAGAAAGGGAATGCCAAGAGTGAAGCCAGGAGTACCCTCGAGTCATTATGTTATCTTAGAGTTGTAGTTAGTTATTTCCTTTTATTGCAATGTAATTGGGCCCTATAGAATGGCTCTGATATTAGTGGTTGTAACTAGACATTTGAAAAGTCATTAATGAGAAAGATTGCTTTAGTATTATTTACTGTGCAATGGTTTGATGTCTAGTACTCGCTCTATACCCTTTTCTTGCAACTGCATTTTGCGC
The DNA here is from genome assembly GCA_014218235.1 of Colocasia esculenta. Classification (NCBI taxonomy): domain Eukaryota; kingdom Viridiplantae; phylum Streptophyta; class Magnoliopsida; order Alismatales; family Araceae; genus Colocasia; species Colocasia esculenta. The sequence continues at coordinate 125,966,665 of CM024761.1, forward strand.
TCCGATATTCCGCGTCGGGGCGTGACAGATTGCCATTCCACTCCGAATTTGAAAGTTCTTTTTGAGCTAGTTGCTCAGTCCAGTTTGCTAGTATGGTTCCTATTTAGGATTCCTCTCATCCCCATTCATTATGTCAATCATTTCATTCCCCATTGATCCACTCATTAGTCGTGAACCGCTCGAAGGCCAGAGTCGAATCGACCTGCCGGGACAACACATATTCCCTAATGAACGAAACCCGTAAGCCTAACATGGCCAGGGTACCTCTTCATCAAGAGGTCGATCATTTCTTTTCTTTTAATCTTTATTCGTTCCAAATTGGAGCCATCTGTGCACTCTGTTCCAGCCATGTTCGAAGACCGCCAGATAATTCTCACTACTTATTCGTTCAAAATGGGTGTCTCTTTACCTTGATGCCCGCTTTTCATCTCATTCCGCTTCATTCCACTACATCGTTATTTCATGCCATCTCCGCTCCATCATCACTCCACTCCCTTGCAAAGCAGGTATCAAGGAGGGGCAATCTGTAGACACCCATTTCTGACCCATAAGCCGAGCCAAATTCCTTGTCACATCATTGACGCCCCATGTTGGCTCATCATCACCAAGCTATCTTTATCCGATCATGGTATCTCCCCATTAGTTCATCACCTTGGTGGGCTCTTCCTGGTCAAATCATTCAGTCATCATCATCACCTTGTAGCTTTCTGAGTTGGGAATCCAATGCTGCAAACTGTGTGCCAATCTGATACTCATTCAAGGAGAATGGACACTTTGAATGAGGCATATGCTAAAAGATCATGAAGGTGACAATTCTTGTCACATTTACATTCAGAAGGCGACGCCTTCCCTATCGCGTTCATGCCTCCATCAATTGCCTCCAGAAAATAATCGATCATTTCAAGAAGGCGACAACTCGATACGTCGCGTTCTTATTTGGCCTTTTAATTCCTTGAAATTCACCAGAAAATGCTTCAAGACTTCCTTCTAAGGAAGGCGATGTATCGAGATGTCGCGATCTGGTGGCGACAGACAGGACGTTGCATTCTCGTTTCATTCCCATGCACATGCAACGTGGCTTTCCTATTCCCACTTAGACCCTTGCTATTCATGAATAATCCGTCTTTTGATGGGTCTAGAGGTCTTCAAATCTTTCCAAACTTAGAGGAAACCTTCCTCAGACTCTCCTTGCCACGTTCTAACTCTCCTTGCACCAGCACAATTACCTAAACTCAGATTCCAGCTCATTATTCCCTTCCCATCCAAATCGGGAATAATGGCCTATAAAAGTGTCTATAGGCACGATTTTGAGGACTCTTGGCATCTGCTACTTCCTCTCCTAGAGAGCTATGAACTTCCAGAAGACCTCTTAGCCTCTAGACGACCAGGAAGTGCCCACAAGGGCACTTTCTTCCCTTTATCCTTTCTCTCTCATGTTCTTCATCCTTTTCTCTCAATTGTTTTCATACATGCACGTTTAGATTTCTTCCTTTTCATAGTTTATCATTAGTTCATGTCCCACACATCTGTTTTAAACACCTGGAGGGGTTAAAACACCACCCCACGTGAGTTCCCTCCATATTGTTATGTTCTTCATTTATTTTGGGATAGATACTCCACAAAACAAGTCTCTAATGGGTTTTCTTCTATTTTGATGTTCTTGGCAGGTTAAAGAAGACAGTATAAGCACGAGGCTCTTACTCCTTGACCAGTTGAGGAGCAGGAAGAAGAAGAACTACAATTTCCCTCTTATGTTGCAGAAGGCGACAAGCATCTGGTCGCGTTCTTAAGAAAGCGACAGGATTCCTATCACATTCCTAGAACCAAGTTCCTTCTGCACTTTTTCTCTATTTCCAAGGTAGTTAGCACCTATTCTTTACATAATCATCTTCTGCAACTACTTTGGTGGCGATTACAGTCCTTTCTTTAATTTTCATCATCTTTATTTTGGGGATCAATTCCCATGATTATAGAATCCTGTAGGCAATCGAAGTTCATAACTAAGGACAATCAATATTTAAGTGTACGAGCAATTGATATGAAATAACAACAATCGATGTTTAAGATGTTCAAAAATCAATAAGAACAACAATAATCGATGTAGAGGTTCAACTGAACAAGAAAACAATGTAGTCGGTCGAAGTTAAGCTTTGGATATGATGAAGTTAACTTCAGATATGACAAAGTGAAACTTCAGATATGATGAAGTGTAACTTTGGATGAATAGAAAATAACGTTGTCGGTTGAAGCTGAAACACGTAGTCGGTCAAAGTGAACTTCATATAGAACTTTGGATATGACAAAGTTAGCTTCGTATATGACGAAGTTGAACTTCGGATGATCATGACCAAAACATGCATGACGAAGTAACTTCGTATTTGACGAAGTGGACTTTGGATATGACGAAGTGTAGCTTTGGATATGACGAAGCTAGCTTCGACTGAATATGATCAAAACATGCATGACGAAGTTGAATTTCAAATGTCCAAGTAACATATCAGTGTAAATTTTTATGAAGTGATGGAAAATACAATATTCATGAGATAAAGAATGATATTGAAATATATTAAGGGTGATTATAATAAACATGAGTGTTGTTATCACCAAAATAAAATGATAATATATGCGTGGTTCAATTTTCTCATACAATACAAAGACAATCGATGTACTGCTTCGACTTTCGGAGAGTCGGAGTAGTACAAGTTTGTTCATAAGTCAATATCATACTTTGACTTTTCTGGAGTCAGAGTGAGGCCAATTTGTTCAGCAATCAGTACAACACTTCGACTTCTTGGGAGTCGGAGTCAGTATGATATATGTGTATGTATACATTGTACTTCAAAATTTCTATGCCTTTATTTTAACATAATAATTTTCATACAAAATAGTGTGGTATAATTAAATAAAAAATTTTAGGAGATTACTAAAAGATTTTGTCATAAGCAAAAATAATGATCAAGTATTTGTAAGAAATAAATGCACAACAATTCTCCCCCTTTTTGTTAATGACAAAAAAATTCTTTTATATAGACAGTGTAAACAAATTTGTGTTCAATTTAAAATTTAAAAAATGTGTGTTCACATGTTTGCTCTATTCTATATATCATTTCTCTTCTCCCCCCTTGTGGCATTAACGTAAAGGATATAAGACATCGAAAGAGGAAGAGATACATAGAGATGGGGAGGAACAAGTGTAAATTAATAACTAAAAAACATTGTTACAAACTTCAGGAAGAGTGTGGGAGATAGAGAGAAGGTAGGATTTGATCAAAGAAAGCTTGGAGAATATCCCGCAACTTCTTCTCATTATCAAGAATTGTGTCCTTATTACGACCCAGAATGCAACGTGTCGCCCTGTCACCTTCTAGTCTGGTAGCAATGCACACCCTGTTGCGTTTTGGATGTGACAAGGTGGCTATCGCCTTCTGACTTGGTTTGCTAGTGGGGCAAGTGGAGGTCTCGGGTGGGCACCCGGACCTCTGTTTATGGTCGGGACAAGGTCCTTGTCGCAACCTAGAACGCGAAGCTTCCCTCATTGCCTTCTAACCTAGGTCGTGACAGGCATGGTGTTGCGATCAGGTCGCGACCACCAATGTGTCGTCTCCTCTGAGAAAGAGACAGTGACCTTGTTGCCTTCTCAGACAGAGAGTGACTAAAGACCTATTCAAAGTTCTTTCCACTGTGTCTCTGTTTGCTTGGCACCGGTGCTGTTCCTAGCATAGTCCTACACTAGTCGTTAGCTCGATGCTTGACATTAGAGGGCTTGTCTCGTTAGAGGTTGTTACCGTTACCTGAGACCCCCCGTCCCCTCGCACTGGTTGAGGGAGTTCTTCTGGCGGTGGGCGTGCTTGAGCTGCGAACTCTGGTAGCTGAGAGAAAAACGATGGGGACAACGACGTAGAGTCATTTGCAGAGCTCTCTTGCTTGGTCTGGGACGCCGAGGTGGTTTTGGGTGTTCTTCCGTTGTAGATCAAGACTAATCAACTAGTCCTTCTCACTGCCTCACTCTACGTGGTTCTGGTACCATCTAGAGGGGACAAGCGTGGGACCGTAGTCCGGCCAGACTACGATAGTTGTGTGGTTACTTTTAGTTCCGGTCTCACTCCGACGGGAGGTGGCAGACTTGGACTGGTGGTCGAGGGTAAGGCGCGCGGCGCTCCTGACCAGTTGACTAGTAATAGTTGCTCTGTGGCTAGTGCCTTTATCTAGACAGTGTCCTCTGTCTGTGTTTGCAGCCTTGGGGTTCGTCCCCTGCCGTTGTTACACGAGTTTCCGGTCCCGACGTGTTTAGACCGATGGCCGTGTAATTTACGTTTCGCTTCCGCACTTACTCTGTTAGTAGAATAGATTGTTTTACTTAACTTTCCGTTATATATATATATATATATCTTTCTACTTGTTAGAACTAGTGGGAGATTGGTAGTCCCTACTAGGTTTTTTCGTGAAGCACATTCCCTCCTTTTCAGTTGAGACTTCACAAAAGTACCTTCCGTAGCATATAGAGGAGACAGGGTCGTAGTAGACGACATTTCCCTTGAGTAGTGGTCTCTAGAACTTCTCGGTTCTTCACCCTTAGGGTATGCCCCTAAGGGATATGTTATACCCTTTTCTTTCAGCACTTATACTTGTTACTTGGGACTGTATTAGATGTGTACTTGTGGTGGACATTCTCTTTCACTTATTGGTACATTTTAGTGCTTGTTATTGTCGTTTAATTCTGTTACATATCTTGTTAGACTGGTATGTTAGCCCTTCTGGGTCTTCGGACCCGTGGGCGGTGGTGTCGGCAGTGGGATTCTCGGTGGAAGCTGGGGGTTCGGATGTCGAGGCTTTTACAAAACCACATCTTTGAGAGAATATGTTGAAAGATAAACAAAATGAAAAACATCTCTCAAACTATGTTTAAAAGGTTCAAAATTTGGCAACAATAAACAATGTCTTAGATATAAACCTCCTGAAAAATAAGTCAAATATTCAGATAAATATCCAGTGCCAAAATTTGTGAAAGAAAGAAAAATGATGTTCATCAGAAAAAGTAAGTTTCTGAAAAACATATGTCAAACAAACATTGCAAGAACATTCAGGCCTCAAAAATAAAATACATTCACTATTGTTCTCATTGTAATAAATTAGGCCACATAGTTAATATCTGCACAACTAGGCATTTAATAGCACTCAATAAACCCCTAAAAATGTGATGAGAAAGACATAAGAATATTAAGAAGAATGTAATGTATGTCATCATGATATATCTTCAAATCAAAATTCTTTTAAAACCATGGTTCATAAATTAACTAACTATTAACAATAATGGTTACATAGAACAAAAGGCGCCTACGAGGAGGACCTGGTGTTAGCTCTAGGAGTTGTAAGGGTGAGGATGTTGGCTATCTCTGATGATGGGGCATAGGAGCTCTCTAACATAGGGAGTCTAGCGAGCTTCGACCGTCTCCGACGATGGGGCATAGTGAGTAGTCCAACACAGGGAGGCTTATCGGGCTTTGACTATCTTCGATGATAGGGGATGACTATCTTTCACGATGGGGCATAGGAAAAATCCCAAAGCAAAGAGACTATTGGGCTCACCGGGGGAAAGGAATTTGGCAAGGCCAGGCCCTATAGTGGGGGCAACGATGGTTACTACCGTGGGTTTGTTGCTATCGACCAAAGAGGGCTGGTGTAGAGTGGTTGCCTAGCCTACTTCAATTGGAGATGCTGCTAATGGAAGGCCAACTGTGGTGGCACCTTGATCACAGTGAGTAGGAGTTACGACTGGTGGCAGCTACTCTAAAGGCTAGGTGTGGTTGCAAGGGTGGCGCTGAAATTTGTAGGCAAGACATGTAATACTGGAGAAGAAGAAGGGGAATACGAGGGAGGAGGAGACACGAAAAGAAGAAGAAGAATTTGGTGATAGGGTGCAAAAAAACCTTTCCATGTTGGGAAAGAGAAGAGAAAGAGATAGGAGGTCGGGGAGGTGAGGAGGCAGACATAAAGAAAATTTATTGGTGAGGGAAATCCGAAATCACACGACGGTGCAAGATGTTTCCAAAATTAGTGAATAAAAGGTAGAAGTTTATTGTTGCCTTTTATTTATTAAATTTTATAAAGCATAATGTAATATTTTGTCTTTAATAGAGTATATTTAATATGAATAGAAGATAGATTTTTATTTGGCCTTTTAATCTTTGAAATATAAGTCGCAATTGACTTCTACCTTTTATTTTTTGCCTTATATATATGTAAATTATTAGTAGAGCTGCTTTGTAGAGATTACTTGAGGTTTAAAACTTGGCATCACTATGATAAAATTTTAACCACTTGTTCTCTTCCAAAAGTGAGTTGCCAAGTGTAAATGACAAACATAAAAGTAGAATATAGAAGGATAATAAGATCCATCTAGAGAAGACATCATCGAGGATAAGATTTTGGTCACTTGTACTCTCTTCATTGGAAATCGAGTTTTTGAATTATATTTTAAAATAAAGATAAGATATAAAAATCCATCCAAAATCACACTTTTTACCTTTTGAACATATGTCTAGTTTTTGCAATAATTCTTGAAAACTAATTTAATTATGAGCTTACTTCTATAAGTGTGAGTATTTCTAGAGACAACCATTTACATTTCCAAAGATTTGGAGAAAACTCCTTTAACTTTAAGAAATGATGAAAGTAATTTGGTAGTAAAATTTTGAGTATAATAGGGACTTTTGATGATCTTTTCCTAAGTTAACTTAGGAGACAACACTAATCTATGTAAGACAAAAAGATGCACTTCTAAGAATTATGAATCACAACAACATTATTGAGAAATGTTCTTTAAATTTGAGTTTTTTATATATTTTCCATTTCATTTGTTGTGTCATTCAAATTTGATGCTTAAGATAGTGATTACAAGAAAGTGAGAAATATCTTACAGTTATCTCTTACTTGATCAACTTGAAATTCTATGTCTAATAGAACCAAATAACTCCAAAACTCAAATAAAAGTTAAAGGTATACTATACCTTGATTTCTATAGAATTCATTTGTTGAAAGAATTTTACAAACTATAAATGCAAGGTAGTTAACATCTATGTTTTTATTTTTCATTGTCAAAACCCACAATTGTCCATAAAACTACAAGGCAAGAATATTCTCTCTAGGTCATAAACAACTTTCACCTAAGGATAATGGACTTCAAGCATCATTCATGCCACTGAATATAAGCACATTCACATAACTAATCAAATATGTAGTCCAATTTTGTTCTTGACAACATGTCTTGACACTAGAGTTTATTCCTTGAGTATCCATGTTTAGCAAGAAACCACATTAACTAAAATACTCTTGTACTCCTGTCTCCATGGTTGAACAATATGTGGATGATGATTAAATGATGTAAAACCTATGTCCTTTGTCTAAAATTGATTAGAGTTGCCAACTATCTTATGATGTTTGATTCCAAGCAAAAACTTGTAGTCACGAGTTTGGGTTGTTAGCGGGTCCCTAGCGACGTGTTGGGGTGGGCAGTACTCGCCTGCGTTAGTGCGCGCACGAATGGTTTCTTAATGATCACTTGTACACAGGTGGGCATAAGTGCACTTTAGTATAAAATATTCTTTAAAAATGAAAACATAGGTCATAAAAATGATTTCTGCTTTTAGTTACAAGATGCAATGGGTAGAAAGAGAGCCAAAGTGGGGGGACTATTACCAAAGTTTAAGTACTGATTCGATTTTCTCTTTCTAAATCCTACCAAATATTGAACCATTAAAGGTTAACTTCCAATTCTTGAAGGAGTCACCCATCTACTTTAGTGGGGTAAGAAAACCCTCATCCTTTAGCACCATACTCAAAAGCAGTTCAGCTAAAAATCATGGTGGTTCTGTAACTTTTGAAAATTTTTGTGTCTGTTCTGTAAGAATGTGGTATTGTTCTTATCCCAAACTTTTTTCAGTATATATGCACTTTGATAACTTGGGGGATTGGACTTGTATATCCATTACTGCCACTTGGATCAAGTGGCTAGACTTTTAGCCTATAAATACCAAAGCCTCCCAGCTTTCCTTTCCAAAGCTTCTAAGGCATTGGGTCCTCAAAAGAGCTTGAGAGAACAGAGAGATGGAAGGAGGTAGTTATATACCCAACGTATCCCAGACAGTCCAGCTTGAGTAGTTTATGGGAGCATAAAGCTATTCCTTTCTCCTCTCTCCTCAATTAGATCCCTTCATTCCATGTTCTCTTTTCCTTCTGATTTAAATGTTTCCTTAATTTCTCTGGCTCTCTCTTTTTTGGGTCATTGGAATTAGATCATTTGGTTTCTGCTTTCCAAGCATTTCCTGTTTCATTTTTCTTTCTTTCGGAGAAACTCGATTTTTTCTTTCTTGCTCTTCAAATGTACCAGCTGCAGTATGTTTATCTTTTATGAATGTTCTTTGTTATTGTATGGATCCTAGTCTTTTTTTTTTAACTCCCCTTTCTCTTCGTTCTTCTCTGATCTCTCTCGCGTTCGCCTACATCGATCATCTCCTGCGTGCATGAATGGCTGCTGCAGCAGTGAACCGCTGCTCTGTTGGTATATTCACCTTCCTGACTCGATCGGGGAGGAAGAGGCATCTGGGAGCAGCGAGCATGGCGGTTTGCGGAGCCGTGGGGCAGTAGTAACTTTTCTTGATTTAATTTCTTGGCTTCTCACAATGTGTTTCTTGTCGTTAACGTTACCTTTGGTTAATCTCGAATTAGATGCTTTATACCGTAGAAATGAATAAAGGGCAATACTCTTTTGAGTTGATCCCACTTCTATAATATATAGTTCGAGTTGGTTATTCTAATGTGTAATATTGGGATCATCTCATGATGTATCTGTATATGGATTGGACTAGCTCTCTCCTTCTCAAGTTCCCTATAGATGGGAATTTACATATATAGATATACAAGTAGATGACGATCACTGGTTTCTGGAGATGATAGCTGCCAGCTCATGATCACATTGTTTTCTTTCTATCTTCCTAACGTCATGACGGTTTCTCTTTTCAAAACTCTTGTAGCTGCTGATCTGCCGAAAAAGGGCGTCGCCGTCGAAGAAGATGAGCCCAACAAGGACAACAACACCGACGAGGAGGGCAATGAGCAAGGCTCACAGGGGCCGGCGGCGGCAGATGCGTCGGGCCCTGGCGGCAACAGTACCATGCTCGGGGATCAGGACAGGTTAATGCCCGCCGCCAACATCAACCGCATCATGCGCAAAGTCCTCCCCACCCACGCCAAAATCGCAGAGGACACCAAGGCCTTCGTCCAGCAATGCGTTCACAAGTTCATGGGCTACGTCACTGCCGAGGCGAACGAGCGTTGCCGCCAAGAGCAGCGAAAGACCGTGACGGCCGAGGACATGCTCTATGCCTTCACTAAGCTCGGGTTCCATGAGTACGTCGAATACCTCTGCGTGTACCTGAACCGCTACCGCCTTGCCGAAGGCAACCACCGCTCGGCTCGCCGTGATCTGCTGGCCGAAGGCGTCCGTGCCGCCGTCGCCAGCTCTGCAGCTGCGGGGCTGCACCCTCCACCGGGGCTTGACGCCGGTGCTCAGGGCTACCCTGGAGCGTTAATCTTCGGCAACGAGGGTGGGAGCAGCAGCGCGGCGGCGGCGGCTGCTGCTGCTGGGGGCGTAATGATGCCGGACGAGTACCGGCCGGTGGATGTTGGAGGGACACAGGCGGGGCCATCCATGCAAGGGCCGCCACCGCCGTTTGGCTTCGACCCCTTCGGCCGCTACTACTAGAGAGAAGATTAATGGAAGCGCCTGCACCGGCCTGCTACCTTGCTATCTTATTATTACCTATATAGAGAATAAATTCGGTGCCGAAATTATAACTGTCCGAATAGCTAGCTGCTGTGTTTCTGCGTTTTTGTTGTCTGCATCCTTACTGGAGTTGTTGGATTTGCTTTCTGTAAGACTAGGACGATCTGTCGTGCGCAGTTTGTCCGCACTGTAATCTCGTCATCCATCTGATCACCAGCGTCAGGTAGGATGAATAAGGTGCCTTCACCTGTTGATCAGATGATGGTTTCCTAGCTATCGAAACTAATGCTGCATCATGTTGGCTTCTTTTTTATTTTTTATTGAAATGATCTCTTTACAAATTTATGTATGCCTCTCATTTTTGTCTTATTTTTAGTAACCTTCTTAGATCAATACGATGTCAAAATTAAGGTTGTCCGAAACGGTACTGAACTGGACTGGACTGACCAACATATCAGAGAACACCAGAACCATGCTTCCAAGTTCAGTAAAATTTACATTTAAAAATATTAAAAGAAAACAAAACAAAATCTTGGTCAAACCGTCAAAGTTCTCTTATTTTTTTGTAAACAATATTCTTTACTTAATTGCACTTACCCCCAAATGTATACTAATGACTGTTTGCTTCACACATTAACTATCTTGTGACATTTATTTATTCTCAAATATTTGACTAACATCTTGAAGTTGCTACTACAAATTTTTATTTGAAATCTGATATCTAAGATGAGTCCGGATCCTCTCAGTACATGAGAGGACCGGACTCCATAAGTTATTAATGGGGTGAGGGGGTTTGAGTAGAGTCGTCTGTATTTTACAAAAAAAATTCAAACACAAAATGTGAAAAAAAAATTAATTTTTTTATTTGTAAAACTCCCACCCAAACCACCTCATCCATTGGTGATTTATAGAGCCCGATCCTCTCATGTACTGAGAGTATCCGGACTCATCTAAGATAGTTGCATGCTAGCCACTAGTCAACTCCAAAGAAAGCTAAGTTTTATTTAGCTCAACAGAGTCATAGACATCCTATTAAGTTGTTCGATAAGGGACATTTTTTTTTTGGGGTTTCTGACCATAAGGGACATGAATGATACAACTAAATGTGGTTGTTTACTAACTCCATTGGAGTAAAATCTACAGGATCTATGTCAAGAACAATTGGACCTATATGTTCGAGTAATTATCTAAAGATTTATATTTATTCTTGAAGAGACGTGATTTAAGTGTGCCTCCCAAGAGGTATTGTCCCCATGCTTGGGGTTTTGTCCTTTAAAAGGGCCCTCTTGGGAGAAGAGGTGAGACTTTTGCTGATAAGCACACACTTGTTCTCACTATCTTTCAATGTGGGACTAAAGAATACCTCTACACAGCCCCCCCAGTGAGGATAAGGGTGTGCGGGTCTCATGAAGATGAGACGCTCGGTAGGGCGCATGGCCTCTTGTTCGTTCCCACAGACGGCGCCAATGAAGAGACGTGATTTAAGTGTACCTCCCAAGAGGTATTGTCCCCATGCTTGGGGTTTTGTCCTTTAAAAGGGCCCTCTTGGGAGAAGAGGTGAGACTCTTGCTGATAAGCACACACTTGTTCTCACTATCTTTCAATGTGGGACTAAAGAATACCTCTACACAGCCCCCCCAGTGAGGATAAGGGTGTGCGGGTCTCATGAAGATGAGACGCTCGGGTAGGGCGCATGGCCTCTTGTTCGTTCCCACAGACGGCGCCAAATGTGGTGGTGTGATCCTGTTTGGACCTGAGCCAAACGGGCCTCCACTGGAATGAGAGAGGGAAGACGATTGCTGGTGAGGACGAAGACCTGCAAACCAGAATAGGATCAGGAGGCCCAGTGAAGACCGGGGAAACCCTCCGATGCCTAAGTCAGTGGAGAGCTTGTGAGGCAGGGGGTTTCGGAATGCGAGAATGTGTTCGCGTGAGGAAGAGAACGTCCCGTTGCATGGTACTATACCTGTGCCTTTATAGCGTCGGTGTCGAGGCCAACATGCGTAACGTTCGGCGGATCGTGCCTGAAGAGGCGCCTTGACGCACGCGCATAACGGGAGGAGTTATGACTCTGGTGTCCGTTAGGCTGCCAGGCAGTTCACGCCCCTTGATGGTGGAGAACGTGGCCTAGGACGGTTACAACCGTTCTACGAGTCAGAGAACCTGCTCGGAACCCTTTGGGAATGCTTTCCGAGCAGGTGACCCACGTGGGGGCTCGAACATGCTGTTCGGTAACATCGAGGGTAGTTTCATGGAGCGGAGTCACTGTTCTTGTTCGGAAGCCGTTCATAGTTGTTCGGTAAGGGAAGGCGGGTGATCTGCTCGGAGGTACGTCGCAGCGGAACCTGACAGCTTCCGATCACGGAGTCACACAATGGAGGTCTTCGAGCCATCCTGGAGAGGGCGTGCCCTTCGATGACGGTGCCACGTTGGTTGACGGGACGTGAATGGGCCGTAACGAGCCATCATGGGCCTAGGTGACCAGATTTGGCCACCACAGATTTCAATAGAACAATTGGATCAAAAAAATTTAGAAACTACAAATACAAAGTTGCTAATCTTCATCTTTTATAAATGCATTGTCCATAAAACTTTGGAGGCATGAATATTGTCTTTAGGTTATTGAATTTAATTTCATTTAGAGTGGACTTCAAGCATCATTCATAGAGAATTGTAGAGGTATTCTTTAGTCCCACATTGAAAGATAGTGAGAACAAGTGTGTGCTTATCAGCAAGAGTCTCACCTCTTCTCCCAAGAGGGCCCTTTTAAAGGACAAAACCCCAAGCATGGGGACAATACCTCTTGGGAGGCACACTTAAATCACGTCTCTTCATTGGCGCCGTCTGTGGAACGAACAAGAGGCCATGCGCCCTACCGAGCGTCTCATCTTCATGAGACCCGCACACCCTTATCCTCACTAGGGGGGCTGTGTAGAGGTATTCTTTAGTCCCACATTGAAAGATAGTGAGAACAAGTGTGTGCTTATCAGCAAGAGTCTCACCTCTTCTCCCAAGAGGGCCCTTTTAAAGGACAAAACCCCAAGCATGGGGACAATACCTCTTGGGAGGCACACTTAAATCACGTCTCTTCAAAATCAATCTATAATATGCTCTTTTCCTTGATAAGGATTAGATTTATTTGATTCCATTAATATTTCAAGTCAGATCAACTAATAGATAACTAGAACTACTCCTACCCTTTCTTGTAATTTCTACTTTTTTTGACATGAAAAGCAGATAATTCATTTCACTAAGAACAATACTTTACGGTTACAGCTTTAATGGCATCAAGAACAAAAGGGGAATAATATGGGAAGACCAATCCCCAGAGAGGCTCACAGCCGAAGCCCATAAGGTGAGCAGGTTGTGTGATGCAAAGGCAATACTTACAGATGGGAACATATAGATAGTAGGCTTTGCAGTCATCCAAGGTAGAGCTAGCTACATTGCCAAATAGAAGTCCTCTCTGCGATCATAGCCTTAGCATCACTTACAATAATGGTGGGGCCCTTAGTTTTGGTAGCCCACTTGATCCCATGGAGGATAGCAATGACTTCTGCTTCTGCAGGGCATGAGGCACTGTAATTGTGGGTCTTGCAAGAAATAGGTGTTCCATCAGCTGGTAACATCAAGATAGCACAGGAAGTAATCCCATCTTTAAAAATAGCATCTGCCATAAAAATGGTTGTATGAGCAGGGCATGTTAGTTGGGCAGCAAGCTATAGGATTGAAGAATTGGGATCCATTTGATTTCCTTAGGGGATGGCCATAAAGAAATGTCCCGGTGGGATTAAGTAATGATATGGGCTGGCAACATTTCTTTGTTCTCAAATACCTTGAGGCATCTGGCCTTCCAGATATGCCACATGATTGCTATAGCATATCTGATTTTGCAAATGAGCTCAGCAATGGATGAGCCAAAGATGTCCAATAAGAGATCAGATTTCCAGTGGTCATCAGAGATGAGTTCCGCTACCTTCTTAGGCAATGGACCCCTGTAGGTAGAGATTGGTTTTAGAGGAGACAGCAGGCCAGGAATCCATGTGTCAGACTAGACATCAATATCGAATTCATTCTTAACCACCCATATACAACCTCTCTTCAGAAATTTCCTGACTGCCAGATTGCTATGCCAAATTTGAGAGGAGTTAGCTAGCAGTGTCCTTTAAACGCCAGAAGGACTGAGATTTGCAATACTTAGCCTTGAGCAGAGCTCCCCAGAGATTGGAGGAGTCAGTAATGAACCTCCAGTCTAGCTTCATGATGGCAACTTTATTGAATAGATGAAGATCTCTGAAGTCTAAGCCGCCACTAGCCCTTGATTTTTGAATTTTATGCCAAGCCACAAGAGGACATTTGGGAGATCCATTTCTACTTCCCCATCAAAAATTCCTCTCATATTTTGTGAGATTTTGAATGATGCTCTTGGGGATAAGGATAGTATTCATCATATGAACTGGGAGAGCATTAAGAGTGGATTTAATAAGGACGGCCTTGCCAGCAGAAGCCAGTGTGTTCGCCTTCCACATACATAATCTGGTTTTGATTCTGTCCTTCAGAAATTGGAGCTGTACAGTCTTGTTCTTGCCCAATAGGAGGGGGATCCCTAGATAATGTGTGTGCGTAGACCAATCAGAAAAACCAGAGATTTCCTTTAGGTGTATTTGGAGACGAGCTGAAACATTAGGATTGAAGATAATGCCAGATTTATGGAGATTAATTTCCTGTCCAGACCATTATGTAAATTCTATAATTGAGTTCTTCATATCCATAAGCTACTGATCATCTGCTTTACCAAATAACATTATGTCATCAGCATATAGAACATTAGTAATGGTTGGGGCCTGAGAATTTATCTTGAAGCCTTTGACTTTACCCATATTCCTTTCCTCCTCAAGTAAACAAGATAGTGCTTCACTGCAGAGAATAGAAAGATATGGGGAGAGGGGTCACCGCTGTCGAATTCCTCTAGTGGGCTTGATGAGACAAGTAGCTTCCCCATTAATATTAATTGAGTATGTGACAGTGGTAAGGCACTTCGTTAAGAGTAGGACTGTCAATGGGCCAGGCCCGGGTTGGGCTTAGATGAGCCCAGCCCAGGTCCGACTCATCAATATGAAAGCCCAGCCCGGCCCAAGTCCGAGCAATGTCGGGCCGGGTTGGGTCGGGTCTAATATTTTTACAAAATTGTAAAGTCCGACTAAGGCTCGGCCAGTCCGAATACTTAAATAAAAATTAAATTAATAATAAAAATAATATATTTAATAGTATAAAACTTATAATCTTATTCAATTAAGCAGAGTTTTGACGTTCCTTATTTAATTTGTTTAAAAAGAGAGTTTTTAACTTTTAAATAAATAAAATAACATAATTTTAACTAAGTAAAATTTAAGATTTAAAAAAAAAAAAAAAAGAGAACGGGTCGAGCCGGCCCATTGGGCTGAACTCAAAGCCCGAGTTTGGCCCATGGGCTTAGTCGGGCTGGACTTTTAGACCCTACTAAAAATTCATGGGCCGATAAGAGTCTTGCGGCCTGGCCCAAAATCGGGCCAAGCCCGCGGGCCTGTCGGGCCGGCCCGGCCTATTGACAGCCCTAATTAAGAGTGATCTTGCTTGATCAGAGAAACCATGTTTATGTGTCATGTCACTTATAAAAGGCCATTCTAGCTTGTCGTAAGCTTTGGAAAGATCAATTTTAAGACCATATATTCCTGATTTGCCTTTCTTGCGGTTGAGAGTGAAATACTTCTTGAACAATCACAATAGCATCAGTGATCTGCCGGCCGGGGACAAAGGCCCCCAGATTGTGTGAAATGAGGTCCCCTAAACAAGACTTCATTCTGTTGGCTAGGATTTTGGCAAAAATCTTGTACGTGACATTGCAAAGGCTTATGGGCCTAAAGTCATTCGTATCAGTGACATTACTCTTTTTGGGATGAGGGTGATGAGTGTGTGATTAACATCAAAAATGTAGAGAAGGATTAAGGGAAAAAAAAAGGTGATGAGTTGAGGGACTTGGGGACCAACAATGGCCCAGTTTTCAGGAGGAATGTTGATGTGATGCCATCAGGCCCTAGAGTTTTGTTTGGAGGGAAGCCAAGAAGAGTTCCAAAAATTTCTTGAGGAGAGGGAATATTACAAAACCTACTATTATGGAGGGGAGATGGAGGTCTGGTTTTAAGTTGGAAGTCCTCAGATATAGGCTTAGGATTAGTGGATGTATACATATTCTGGAAATGATGGCTGAAGTAGTTTTTGATTTCATCTAATTTACCAGTCCATACCCCAGATGGAAGCTGGATCCAGGAAATGTAATTTCGACATATTCGATTTGTGGCACTAATGTGGTGGAAGTTGGTGCTTCTATCTCAATTTTGAAACCAATGGACCTTGGCTGTTTGGCGCAAAAACAGCTCCTCCCGGTCCCAAGCCTTGTTTAGATCCCTTTCAATTCTGATTTCTTCTTGGATTGTTTCGTTTGTAAGTGGCATCTTGCTGATAGCTTCAAGCTTCAAGTCTGTTTTGATGGTTAAGAATTTGGGCTTGTGAGTTGACATAAATTTTCCTTTTCCAAATTCTAATATGCCTCTATAGATTCTCAATTTTAGCTTGATAATTTACTGTTAACTCTGGGGAAGCTTCCCATTGCTCCTCGACAACTTCTCTAAATAGTGGCTTATCAAACCAAGTTGTTTCTCTCCTGAAATGTTGGTGTGCTTCTTTCTAAATCCATAGTATCTAGCATGATGGGGTTGTGATTGCTATATATTTTGGGAAGATGATGGACAGAAGCTTGGTTGAATCTGGATCTCCAATCCCCATTGGCAAGGGCCCTGTCTAGGCTTTCTCTAGATGTGATATTTGAAAGCTCTTTTATTTGTCCATGTATATGGTGGACCTTGAAATCCCAGATCGATGATTCCTAGGGAGAACATGAAATCTGACAGTGAGGCAGTGTCACTAGATCTAATAGGACTCCATCCATCCTTTTCAGTTTGATTAAGCACCATGTTAAAATCAGCAATAATTAGAAGGGGGATGGTACATTCTGACAGGAAATCTTGGATATATTCCCAGGTTCTCTTTCTCTTGGCAGCAATATTAGGGGCATAAATGCATATGATTGCCAAAGCACTGTCTTTCATATCTTTATCAATGGTAATCACCACCCATTTATGAGAAGAAGCTTCAAATTTCACATTTAAATTGTATTTCCACCAAATACAGACGCCCCCAGCTCTCCCATGGGCCTCTTGGACATGATAATTGCAGATATTTCTGTGTTAGGCAAACTTGATGAATTGTGCTTCAGTACATATTTTATTAGATAAGAAGCAGATATCAGGGAAAAGTGAACGGGTTAGCTGATTAGTAAAGAACTGTACGAGGGCCCCGTTCAATCCTCTACAGTTCCAAGCTAACATTCTCATTTGGGTGGATGGGCCCAGTTCAGGCCGGTTACCTCCATCTCATTTAGCCAAGTTGGGAGTGAGAATTGGCTCGAGGTAGGACTGGTTTTAGGGGATTTGGCTTTCTTGGTGGTATATTTGTTAGTCTTAGGTGGACAACAAGTCAATCTCATATTGTATCTTTTGTTCAGTTATTAATAAAAGACTTTTATTTATTATTTTACTATGTTGGTATTATAATAAAGTCCATGAACATGTGCAATAGTAGGTAGACTATGATGTGTGATCATACTAATGAGACTACTCACTTAATAAACACATATTCTAAATGTTCCTATTCGGTGGATACCTGAGAAGGACATCAGATATCCGGATAGAATAGTATTATTTACTCCTGCTCATATGATGAGGATGACTGATCTCATAGTCATATGTGTGGAGACACTAAGGAGAAACAATAGGTGCTCTTTAGAGAAAGGGTTCACTGAACTGATCCGATAGAATCACTGGATGGAATTGTACCTAACTGTCAACCAGAAAGATTCAATTGTCACAGTAGTGTAGATGATCTTTAGACTTGAGACACCAAAGACACCTTGTTGGTGGACTTCTGTGTTTTGAGCTTGACCTACGAATCTCTATTCAAGAGATTCCAAACAGTCAATGTTCGGACATAGCGGAAGACCTTCGAAGGGGATTGAGTGGTCAATAAGGGATCATTTGCCCTCGGTACATAGAGGGAGAATACTCAAGGGAACGATGCAATGGAGTCCCTGGCCAGGGCAGACAAAATATCAAAAAGGGAGTTTTTGATATTAATCTAAAGCATCGAGTCCCAGTGGAACAACAAGTTAGGATTTGACAATATGCCATATCCTAAGTTGTTCAGAGTATTGTGCAGATGAGAGATTATATCTACACAGTAACTGATGACGGAAAGGTTCCTTGTGAGGGTTGCAGAACCCCAATACCTTCCAGGTTCATATGGTGTTGCTTGGCACCTAACGTGTTCGGAGGCCCAGCTTAGTCGACTAGATAAAGTTGACTCAGATTATTAATTAGATAATATGAGATATTAACTAATTAATTAAGTTAGTAAGAGTTACTAATTTATTGAGCCATTAATTAGATTGGTACTTGGGCCTAGAGGGTCACACGCATAAGGTTTTCATGCGACGGTCTAATTATATAAAGATCAGGGGTTTTTATGAAAAACCGCAATCTTTATATAATGACGTGATGGGAGAACCCTGGCCAGGCATCAGGGTTTGCCCAGGGCCGCCCCCCTCTCTCTCTCTCTCTCTCTCTCTCTCTCTCTCCCTCTCTCTTGCGTCACATGTCGCGAAGATCGGCGCGGATCCAAGCTCAGTCTTCGAGCGTTGCGGAACCCGAGGGAGCGAGCGTGGACGGGCACGAGGGAGCGGGCGTGGATCGTCGCGAGGAAGATCGCGTGGACACCGCTGGAGGCCGGGCAGTTGAACGGCTTGTAGCGCCACCTCCTCGCAGTCGTACGAACGCGGATCCGATTCCGCGCAAGGTGATTTCGACTATCCGATAGTCAGATTTGTGTCTAGTATAATGGATCGAGATCAAAATTTAAATCTCATTTTCCGCTACTTTTCTTTGATCTCGGGTCGTAGTAGATCCTCACAATATTTAGGGTGACAAGTCATGGTTGCTGTTGCAAGGGGAATAGCTAGGTGAGCAATGGGCTGTGGTACGTGTTCATCTGAGGGTCTTGTCTTCCCAGGAGAGCTACCTTTTAGTAATCAGTACTCTAGAACTTCTAGGAAAGCTCGTTGTTAACTTTACTGGGGACTGAAAATAGTCTATCCAGGTTGCTGTCTGATATTTCATGGCAAAGTTGGTTTTTGTCTAGCTAGTAGGGGCAAGATATGGTCACTGGCTGATATGGCTGGGGTAGGTGGGTTAGGTGAGTCCACTTTGTCAACAAGATGAGGTGGTAAGGCAGAACTGCCATCAGGCTTACTAGGGATGGGGCGAGTTCCTTCAGCCTTTGTACGACTATCTGTCTTGGCCTGACTTTCGAAGAAAGACATGATGCCAGCTCCCATACAAGTCTCAGCATTCTGCTCCCCATTACCATCAGCCAAGGTATTTTTAATTTTATTAGCACCGAAGCGGAATTCTCCCAGTCCCTCAAAGTGAAATTGAATTGCTCGTTCCATTTTCCTTTTCAGAAGTGGAGATGAAACTTGCTGAATATGTGCTTTGACATTGCTGAGCTAGGAGCATACATCATTTTCATGGCCTAAAAATCCACAAAACATGTAGAACCTGGGGATTCTCTCATAGGATCACAGGGAGCTTGATCATCGATTGGTCAGGAAGCTTGGCTTTAACCAAGGCCTTGAGGGGCTTGTTGGCCTCAAATGCTCAGAACCATCAGTGTCGGGGGTTTGAAAGGAGCGCCAACTTGGGTGGCTAGCTTCATCACCACCGACTCAGTAAGGAACTCCATTGGGAGGTTGTAGATTCTAATCCACATTTCAACAATCTGCAATTTGTAATCAGCTGGGGTGGAATTGGGCCTCCCTCTTTCAGTGATGACCAAGTCATCTTTGTATGTCCCGGATGTTCTTCTACACACTTTCTCCAGATCTTTTGAAGTACAAAACCGAATAAAAAATCAGTAATTTAAGAACTACCATGCCCCTTTTGCATTCCAAAGTTTAGCCATCCAATCCTTTAAACCTACAGGTCGAATCTCCTTATCAGAAAGAACTCTAACTACCAGGCTGTTCTACCAAGAATTAGGTGTCTGCATCTTCAGAACTGAGTTCAATGGGGTTTAGAAATCAACTCAATCTTGGTTTTATCCATTTCAGTCCCCCTCTTCGAGACTATGTGCCCAAGGACTAGCCCTTCTTTCACCATAAAATGACTTTTCTCCCAACTTAACACTAAATTGGTTCCAATGCATCTCTCCAAGACTCTTTTCAAATGACTCAAACAATCTTCAAAAGACTTACCAAACACTAAGAAATCATCTATGAAAATTTCTAAAAAGTCTCCCCCACCATGCTAGAGAAGATGGCCATCATGCACCTTTGAAATGTTGCAGGTGCATTATACAATCCGAATGTCATTCTTCGAAAAGAAAAGGTTCCATATGGGCAAGTGAATGTGGTTTTCTCTTGATCTTTGGGGTAGATGGCAACTTGGTTGTACCCTGTGTACCCATCTAGAAAGTAAAAATATTTTTGTCCAGCCAATTTCTCTAAAATCTGGTCAATGAAAGGGAGAGGAAAATGGTCCTTTTTGGTTATGGCATTGAGCTTCCTATACTCAACACAAACTCTCCATCCAGTGGTCAATCTTGTAGGCATCAATTCTCCTTGATCATTACTCACCACTGTGAGCCCCGATTTTTTTGGAACAACTTGGGTCGGGCTCACCCATTGACTACCAGAGATTGGGTAAGTTATGCCCGCATCTAGCCACTTGACTACTTCTTTCTTGACCACTTCTTTCGTTATGGGATTCAATCTTCTTTGCATTTCCCTACTAGGTTTTGCATTCTCCTCCAAGTAAATATGGTGCATGCAAATTGATGGGCTAATCTCCTTAAGATCCGCTACGGTCAAATCTATAGCACTTTGTGATACTTAAGGACATTAAGCAGTTGCACCTCTGGGTAGTGCTAAGATCAGACGCTATAATCATAGGCAATGTTTGGTCTGAACCAAAAAAGACAATTAGGGAATTGGTAGAGGTTTGAGCTCAAGAGGAGGAGGGGATTCAATAGAAGGAGTGCAGGCTTAGATTGTAGGATGGAAGGGTTCAACTCTAAGCCAATGAGTCAACAAGTTGGCCTCTTCTCATGGCTTAATGAATGTTCAAAATTATTTTCCACAATGCTATCTACAATGTAGCAACCCGCTATTTTAAAAAATAAAATAAATAGAATATTAAAGAAAAAAAATGAATAATTAAAACCATAATCAAAAATAAGTGTTGGGCTTGAATGAATAGCTCATATAAAAGTTATTGGGCAAAATAGAGTTGTAAATGATAGAATGTAAGAAAATACCAAAAATTCGTAACCTATTATTGCCATTTAAAAGGGCAAGTAGTAAGTTATTAATATGACTCATATACATCTAAATTAGATTCTTAACCCTACCGTAACCAGCTAGCCACGAAATTAGAGTCCCATCCTAACCCAACTAGGAGGATTAATACTAGGAAGGTTAGATAAACATGGAAATTCGTAGAAAAAGGGAAGTTAGAGTTCTATTAGGAATTAAACATGTTAGATGCATAAATACATCCCCAAACCCTTCATGGCCAACCTATTACTCTGCTGGGAGTCTTGGGCGTGGAGAAGAGGCCATAGGAGGAGGAATTCGTGGGGAGAAGGCTGCTAGAAGATCTACAAGCCCATTCTTCCCGTCTTAACCCTAGAAGTTTGCATCGCCCAAAGGTAGGTAATTCACAAGCTAAATTAAATTAATCTCATTTGTAGTTTGTTCTTGATACCAGGAACAAAAGCCCTCTCTTTTTCCTAATTTCTATCGACCCTATCATGCAAATTTCTTATTTGAAGTTCGGTTAAGAACATGTACCCGACCCATCATGTTTATCTTAATTCTCTATCTACACTTGATCTCGTGCCATGAAAATATTACTGTACATGCTACTTGATGTCAAAAAACTAATGACACCATTTTCCCCAATTTCTATCATGTACCCTGTAAGGCCCTCGAATTTTGTTGCATTATTGTATTGCATGTAAATAATTCATGTTGTGTATGTACGTATGTATGTATCTACGTATGTATAATTAGTATACTTATGTGTGTATGTGTATAATGTAGGTATAATAATGTATGTATTGCTTGATGGTAGTGTGTGCACAATACCATATAGATATTACATGTATATATACATGATGTGCATGGTTTCTGCATGTTTTAGAGTTCTGGCCGAAGGCCAGATTGGCGTCAATATCCGTAGACGTCGATGTTGTGTCGGCGTCAACCCCATGGACGCCAACACTAAGTTCAGCGTCCAGGGATGTGGGCCAATTTCTCTGACCTGCATGCGTTGCAGACCCGAAAATCCGGAAGCAAGCCACCCCAACCATTGGGGAGCTGTCCCCAACAGTCTGAAAGCCATCTTGTCACCCCTGCATGATAGGAGAAAACCCTCTCCTATATACAAACCCATTTTTACAACCCTAAGCCTCTCTTTCCCTCTGCAAGAGAGGAAGAAGAGAAAGGAGTGAAACCTATTTTCGGACTGTGAGAACCCTCACCTTTGCAACCCAAAATCTGAAGTTCTACAGCTTGATCCGGCCACCTGCTGCATCAAGGAGCTTGCTGATCATCGAGGAAGGCATCCCCCACCTCGGATTGCACTGGAGCTTGCTCAAGAACCGGAGGAAGGCCATCTTGGAGGCTGGTTGGGGCTGGGTTTGAATCGGTCTCTAATTGCATGAAATACAGGAAGAACATGGTAAAGCCCTAAACATGCATGACTTCATGGCGACTTACATGTTAGACTTGTAACATGAGATCTACTGATATTTGGACAAAACTTCTAACAAAAAAGATGACAAGGACAACTAGTATAAGAACTTTGTTGTTGGGGTTTTAACCTAATTCGGTCTTGAACCTTGTGAAAAACATGAGTAAGTGAAAGTTAAATGCAACCAGAAAATGCAGTATCATGCATGGATCTATTACGAAGTTTATAACTCTCTAAATAATGATATTTAAGCAAAACATTTAACATGAAAGATGACCATATCGACTAATAAAAGAACTTTCATGTTGGAGGCTTGACCTACTTCGGTCTTAAATCTCGAGAAAAACAGGAAGAACCTAAGGCTAACTGCAAACCCGAAAACACAGTATTATGCATGACTCTCTTACGGGGTTCATAAATCTCTACCTAAGACTTGTAGACAAAACGTTGAACATGAAAGATGATCTTGACTACAAGTAGAAGAACTTTGATGTTGATGATTTAGTTTAATTCGGTCTCAAATCATGTGAATAATAAGAAGAACGGGAAAAGCTCAATAGTGCGCGACTTTGGAAAAAACTTATAATTCAAAATCTACTAAATGAAATTCGATGAAACCAGTGGGAAATGAAAGTTAACTTGATTATCTACACATTGGTATAGGATATGTTAAGATTTGGCCGAGAAAACTACCTTTGGTCGACTTCAAGAGAGTGGTTTGTGCAGGTCGCAGCAGATGAGAAGGGGAAGAAGAACGGCTTCTGTGGTCGTTCCACAACTCCTCAGCCACCAAGAGCTCCTCCACACGACCCTAGCAAGTTCTAAATTCGTTCCTAGGGTTTGGGTGAAGAGTATTTAAGTAACCATGGTGTTTAGGAGTCCTATTATAACTAGGAAAAGAGGATTTCGGGATTGGCATGTTGGGTTCTATTTTTGATGATTTTCCTCTTTCCTTTGAGTGTGTGAGGCATTAGGAAACCTCCCCTCATAGTGGGCATTAGGAAACATCCCAATTCAACTCTAATTGCCTCTTTTTAATTTCAGCTTATTTATGGTTACGAATTTCTATGTATTTTCTAGCTTTATTTGATTTTTGGGCCAAATGTTCTATTGGCCCAATTATGATAATGGGTCATCAATATATAATGTTGGAAGTCTCCCCAACACTTTATTTAATTTTGATTACGTTGTATTTCGTGTTAACGGTTTTCCGACTTGTTTCTTATTTAGATAATCAGTCACAATAACTCTTAAACCTAGCCCAAATGATTTTTATGAACCAAATTTCTTGATGGGTCATTAGAGGATATTATTTGAAGTCCATATATGATTTTATTTAATTTTCTGACTCATCCATGTACGTGTGATAATGATGTTACGACTTATTCATGAATTACAATAATAAGTCGCGAAACACTTTAAACTTGGATGATCTGATTTTTCTTGGCACAAATTTCTTTGTGAAACATTTAGTAATAATATTATGGTTGATTTATAATTTTTATGAAATTTTCCTGATGTGTTTTAGCACATACGATAATGGTACGTATGTTTTAAATACTCCGATATTATGAAAATTATTTATTCCATTTATTTGAATTTTTATGTAATTAAAATTTTCGTGGTGCTACACCCTCCCCCACTTAAGAGAATTTGGTCCCCAAATTCATTGATCATTAATTGGATTTGAAAGTTATGATCCTGAGGTCGTTTCGGATTTAATTCTTCTAACTGGTTTTAACATCGTGAAGGTTAGTCCAACATCTACACTATGGCCACCCGTACTATTCATTTGGTTCCTTCCACTCCTGTTTTCTTCCACGGTTGTTATAACTCCATCTTACTCCACCAAAGGAACTATGATATAATTACTAGATTATCCCTTTCCAATTTCTCCTTAATGATATCCCCACTTAGAAATGTACTAATAAGAAAACATCATAAGATCAGTCTAGGCATTTAACAATCATACCTCCTTCCGGGAGCTCCGCTTGCGTTATTGCATTCACGCGTCCCTGACGCTTTACCACTTCTTGGTTCCTTCCAACTTGGTCTTTTAACATAGGACAGTTGGGAAGGCGGTGGTCACGACTCCCGCATCGCAGGCAAGCTCCTGCCTTCTTCCACACTCTTCCGCTCTGTGTCCAAGCTTGTTGCAAAAGTTACAATATTCAAAAATCGTTGTTTCTTCTACTTTGATCTTTTTCTCCATGCTATAGTCCTTCCCAGTGGTTGGCCTTTTGTTGTTATTATTATTGTTATTGGGGAAAGTTCCAGTTGTATCGACTGCTCCCTTTTTGTAAAGGTCGGCTTTGAGATGTCCTTTCCCCTCATGCCTTCCACCTTAGCCATAGTATCTTCTACCAGTTGAGCTCTTTGGACCATCTCAGTGTAGGTTTGAATGTTGTGTGGTCCGAGCCTTTCAATGAACATAGGCCTGAGCCCGTCCATGAAACGGTTAGCCTTAATCTTTCTGTTCCACCAAATGTGGGGCATACACAGCAAGTCGTGCGAACTGAGCCTCATACTCAGCCGGACATCCCTTTCTGTTTTAGTGTGGCAAACTCTGCTGCCTCTTCTCCTTGACTCTCTCAGAGAATACTTTCCTCGGAATATCTCCAGGAATCCGGCCCACTCCAGTTCAGCTATGTTTGGCAGGTGGGCCGAGGTGGCCTTCCACCATGCTCGAGCATCTTTAGTAATTGGAAAGTGGCCAGTGCCACTTTCTCTCTGTTGGTGCATTGCATTACTTGGAAAATCCTTTCTATCTCCTCTTGCCAATTTTCTGCCTCTCTGGGACAGGGGATCCAGAGAAATGAGGAGGGTTCAAACTCCAAAAATTTGGTGCATATCACCGGCTCCGTTCCTTGCAGCTGCAGCTGATTTCCAGCCTGAACTACATTTTGCAGGGCCTGCGTAAGTCCAGCCACAGTGTCTTGCATAGTGCCACTGGTTGCGAGCCATTGCAGTTGTGAGAGTGTTATGAGGGTTCTTGAGAAAAAGGATGGAAACCAATTAATGTCTCCAGATACATTATAAGAGTTAATGGGTAGGAGTGTTTAATTCTTTCTAACATATTCCAGTCTCTACCCATTCTCACCAGGAACTGTATTTAATTTTCCATGACCTAGGTTCCATAGGTATCTCCTATTCGATGATACTATTTGGTATTCCTAGGCTCTGATACCACTTAACTGTCACGTCCCGAGAATTACGCAGCGGATAGTATTAATTCGAGTCGATATTCCGAGACGTGGACAGTCGGCAAATAAGCCTCTAGCTAGCACGCACTAAATGTATATCAACACAACATCACAATAGGGCCCATATGTTGAACGCAATATAAATTGTAATCAAATCTCAGCTCATTGTATTTCAAATAGAAACTATACAGGAAGACTCAATGAAAGGAAAGTACATAATACTTCTCACTTCCTACTACATGTTCTAACTCTCAAAGCAATTACTATAACTAGACTCATAGTTGGAACGCTCATCACTCGGACGCATTCCCATCCTCGACTTGCTCTTCCTTGAACTTCATAGTCACCTAGATTGGGTAAAGTAGGGAATGAGCAAACTAGCCCAGTAGGATTTATATCTCAATGTGCGGGCAATGATATAAGATTAACATTTAGAACTAGGCAAGTACGATGAATGATATGCAAGTACGAATAAAACTCGTTAAACATGATATATAAAACAAGCTAGAGAGAGTGATTATAATAGAACGAGATTGTGAACAAGATGACAAGATCGAATAGCAATAGATCACTTTGTACAAGCACGCAAGAATTCACTTGATGTCAAGAAAGCAAGATATCACTAATTGCATTAAATGCAGAATGGCCATATCAAGCAAGCAAGCAACAAGCAAGATTTCACAAGCACGATCAAGTAACACTAATCGGCACGTAGACACCAATGTACACCAAGAAAAGATCCATCAAGAATGTACACCAGGACACGTGTATGGGTTATGTATCTATCATTCAACAAGCAAGAAAGTACTCCCAGCGCAGTGCAACGCCAGTGTATCATTATACCCCATGGTTAACAGTATATCTATGACTCGCCGTCATTGGGGCTAGATGGAGCCCTTGGACACACGCCTGCCCTGTCAGCATCTCATGTAAATTTTAAATGTAGATACCCACAGTCATTAATAATGGCCAATGAGAGTTTCAAAACGTAGCATGTGTAAGTCATGTTCATGATGATGATGAGAAGAAGTAATAATTAAATTGAATATGATTTCATGAGAACAATGGTCAAGAGCTAAATTCGGCAGCATAACGGTACAATTTATACTTTCGTTCAATCTTTACATTAATGGCTTTAGTCTAGTTTGTAAGTCACACTCACGAGATCAAGAAGAGAAAGGAAGTGCACGCTATCTCCAGGAAATTCAATGGTACAACCAACTCGTCGGCCATGTGGGAATCCATGGTCAGAGGAGATTTACGGAGGCCTTGGTGAAAAGGTCGCTAGTCTACGATTCGGAAATGACCGGTAGAGAGTTTCCAATTCCCAAGAAGGGCTACCTATATAGTGTGTAGTGGTGTGCGGTACGCGTGTCACAATTCTCAAACCATCGGTCTCAAACTCGCAGGAAGCACTTGACAATATAACATGGAATAAAACTATGCACTTTAACAAGTCATGGTTTGCAAGATTTTTGATAAACCATTATCATTTAAACGTGGAAGAACAGTAGGAAGATTAAATCACAAGAAACATGAATGGATCATAACATTTAAGGAGCACTTAGAATAGCATTCATGTAATTAAAGCTTTTAAATGGGTGTTAATCATTTTAAGCCATTAAATAACAATCATGTAATGCTCAGACCCAAGAATGCAACTTACACAATAATATCATATTTAAACAGATCTGGGTATATGCGGAAAATGGTAAGAAAACACGTGGTTTCGGTAAAAATCTGAGATCGCGACATAGCCATATAAGGAAGGCGAGGGGGTCGTCAGATCAGGCAGGCAGAAGGCGACATTACTGGTCGCAAACCAGAACGCGACAGAGGTACTGTCGCGACCCGACCTCAGAATGCGACATATCGGGCCGTCGCGTTCACAGGGTCTGCGCTGAGTCTGACAGGATCTGACATGCTCTTGGTTCAGACTACCATGATTTGACACAGGGTGATATTCATTAAACGCATACTATCTC
The DNA here is from genome assembly GCA_014218235.1 of Colocasia esculenta. Classification (NCBI taxonomy): domain Eukaryota; kingdom Viridiplantae; phylum Streptophyta; class Magnoliopsida; order Alismatales; family Araceae; genus Colocasia; species Colocasia esculenta. Next base: position 125,994,536 of record CM024761.1, read on the forward strand.
TCTATATGCTGACCTTTAGACAAAACTTACAACATAGAAAATGTCGAGGACATCTATGGAAGAATTTGTGTTGTGGGCTGGGTTTGAATCGGTCTCTAATTGCATGAAATACAGGAAGAACATGGTAAAGCCCTAAACATGCATGACTTCATGGCGACTTACATGTTAGACTTGTAACATGAGATCTACTGACATTTGGACAAAACTTCTAACAAAAGATGACAAGGACAACTAGTATAAGAAATTGTTGTTGGGGTTTTAACCTAATTCGGTCTTGAACCTTGTGAAAAACATGAGTAAGTGAAAGTTAAATGCAACCAGAAAACGCAGTAGGATCAGCAGATCTATACGAAGTTTATAACTCTCTAAATAATGATATTTAAGCAAACATTTAACATGAAAGATGACCATATCGACTAATACAAGAACTTCATGTTGGAGTCTTGACCTACTTCGGTCTTAAATATGAGAAAAACAGGAAGAACCTAAGGCTAACTGCAAAACCGAAAACACAGTATTATGCATGACTCTCTACGGGGTTCAAATCTCTAACTAAAGACTTTTAGACAAAACGTTGAACATGAAAATGATCTTGACTACAAGTAGAAGAACTTTGATGTTGATGATTTAGGTTAATTCGGTCTCAAATAGTGTGAATAATAAGAAGAACGGGGAAAAGCTCTAACAGTGCGCGACTTTGGCAAAACGCTATAATTCAAAATCTACTAAATGAAATTTGATGAAACCAGTGGGAAATGAAAGTTACACTTGATGCTCTACACATTGGTATAGGATATTGTTAAGATTTGGCCCGAGAGAAAACTACCTTTGGTCGACTTCAAGAGAGTGGTTTGTGCAGGTCGCAGCAGATGAGAAGGGGAAGAAGAAACGGCTTCTTGTGGTTCCATCTCCTCCAGCCACCAAGAGCTCCTCCACACGACCCTAGCAAGTTCTAAATTCGTTCCTAGGGTTTGGGTGAAGAGTATTTAAGTAACCATGGTGTTTAGGAGTCCTATTATAACTAGGAAAAGAGGATTTCGGGATTGGCATGTTGGTTTCCTTTTTGATGATTTCCTCCTCTTTGAGTGTGTGAGGCATTAGGAAACCTCCCCTCATAGTTAGGCACGAATTTGGGTTGCCATGAATGCATGATGCATCCCAATTCAACTCTAATTGCCTCTTTTAATTTCAGTATTTATGGTAACGAATTTCTATGTATTTTCTAGCTTTATTTGATTTTTGGCCAAATGTTGCCCATTGGCCCAATTATGATAATGGGTCATCAATATATAATGTTGGAAGTCTCCCCAACACTTTTATTTATTTTTGATTGCGTGTATTTCCGTGGTTAACAGTTTTCCGACTTGTTTCCTTATTTAGATAATCAGTCGCAATAACTCTTAAACCTAGCCCAAATGATTTTTATTGAACCAATTTCTTGATGGGTCATTAGAGGGATATTTTGAAGTCCATATATGATTTTTATTTATTTTCTGACCATGATGTACGTGGATAATGATGTTACGACTTATTCATGAATTACAATAATAAGTCGCGAAACACTTTAAACTTGGATGATCTGATTTTCTTGGCACAATTTCTTTGTGAAACATTAAATAATATTTATGGTTGATTTATAATTTTTATGAAATTTTCGATGTGTTTTAGCACATACGATAATGGGACGTATGTTTAAATACTCTGATATTATGAAAATTATTTATTTCCATTATTTGAATTTTATGTAATTAAAATTTCGGGGGTGCTACATGTGGACTAATGTTCTTAGTGAAGTAGCTTGGTTTACCTTCAGTGTGTGATTGGATCATAGGGGTTGAAGCTGTGTTTACGGTCGTTCAAGCTGTGACTCAGCAGTGTTCAAGGAATTTCTCGCAGTGGTTCCATAGTGGCTCACAGTTTAGTGAGGGGGGATGTAGGTCTCTCATTGGAGCGAACCACCTTAAATTCTTCTTATGTGTGGTTTGCCCTCATTGCTTCGTGAATCTATTGTCTAATTAGCATTCATATTAAGGCTCTTAACTTCTGACT
>CM024761.1:125996684-126352151 GCA_014218235.1 Colocasia esculenta
CACGTAAGCAAATTGTTCATAAATGGTTTCGTAATTAGGATTTAATTCATCAAGACCCTTTGGCCCTTTATTTTTGTACTCAAATGATGTCCAGTCAAGATGAAATTTTAAACATAAGCTAATCAAGAGGTGATACAAATTATGATGATTTTAGTTTATTTTAAAAAAAATCATCGAGTGAAAATTGCCCCAAAATTTATTGTATTGACTTAATCTCGATATCTATCAGAAACAATTCATGATATTTATGTCTTTAGAATCAGTATATTTTTCTTAGAATTATGGTGGTATCGAATTTCAATTCTGCTACCGAATTCTGGTGGCACCCTGTCAGAGTGTGCATATCTAAAAACAGTACCAGAATTACATTAATGATAGAAAAATACTCCTAAATTAATGGAAATCTTATTCCTTGTAAATGGTCGTATCACACATATATTTTACTATCTCTTTTAATTTCTCAGTGTCCTATTATTATCCTATTATAAATTTTGGGACATTACACGAACCAAGCATGGTAGTTCATAGTCGAGACATTCAATGACGAATATGAGGTCAATGCAACTATATTTCCCAATTACAAAGTAGACTAGTTTTTTACAATAGTATTTACACGATCACTAAAGACCTACAAGAAAATAGAGGTTTCAAGTGGAATAAAGGCATCAATCAATGGATGGAAATGACATCTCATGGAATGCATAAGTTAAGGTTTGTGACTGCCTCCTATGTAGGTTAAAATGCCACCATTTATGTCATTGTCCCTTACTTATTTAATATTCTCTTTGCAACTCAATCCGTTGGTGCTCTAGTTAAAGGAGAGAAGCTTACCTTTCCTCAATGACATAGTTCAATTATTTAGTGAGTGGAATGGTCCTTCATGAACTATTGTGGCTTGATATAGTTTTTGTTGTGCGTTAATATATTCTTGCTTGAACCACTATGTATGTGCTAATGCATTTTAGAAATCTCAGATTCCATATTTTAATATATGCATAGTTTTTGTTGCACATTAATATACTGATAGTCCATTCTGCATATGTTTAGATGAGATTGGGACCAGCTCATCTTCCAAGCCACATATCCCTAATTGTCATTCCGACAAGACTAGATCCTATTAGACATATTGACTGATGAGTACCTTAGAAACTATGAACACCAAGGCGTACGAGAAGTGGTTGGGGGTAGGATGAACAAAGAAATGTTCCAATTACCCTGGACGAGGATAGTATCCAAGCAACCATAGCGGTAAGGTTTCATTTATAATTTAACAATTTACAGTTTCAATACTCACAATATCATAAGTAACCCACCATTATGCTTCTTCCACTACAACAGACAAATTCTAATCTCGTGAAAAATCATCGACAAACATTCCCTTATAAGCAATAAATGGATATCTTATGCGGAAAGACACAGTGAGAGGTCTTATTTCTTGTCTCCAAACAAGATGTGGATGTGGAGCGCGGCGCTCTTTGGGCGATAATGACAATTACATGACAAGGTTTAGTGCTTTAGGATTGGACTCACAACAAGTACAATCTATTATGACGATAACTTCAACCCTTTTGATTTACCATCGTTGTCTCAACCTCATCTAAGCAACCCAAATTATGAAAACACACCTACACAACATCATCCAATTGAGGATGAGGCCACATCTCCCGACAAGAGGCAGACCACACAAGCCTAGACATCCCAGACCAAAAAAAGGTGAAGCAAGAAATCTTCAGAATGTTGACCCTAGCTCAATATTGTCAGCTAAATGATCAACAGATGAAGCTGCAAAAACATTATTCCCTGGGTCTTCTTCATCCATAGTGTCCAAAGCGAAAAGCAATACACCATAAGGGAGTGTGTGTTGCGATTGAAGTCAATGGTCGAATACTCACAAGAGTTGTTGATGCGGGGTTTGCTTCTGTTTGATTTACTAGCTAAAAGAGTGGTTTTCATGTCCCTAGATGAGGAGGATGCTATGGTTTGGATCCTTACCAACACTTAGGAAATGTTTGTAGGATGTGTGTGTCCATCTTCTTTGTTCACATGGTTCTTATGGTCTAGGCTACATCCATGTTAGTCATCCTTGTACTGTTCATGTTTAGAGCAGTTCTTGATATTGATGTGTGCAACACTTGTATTTCCTCTAGAGTGCTTGCTATTGATCTATATTTGGGTATCAACTTTATGTTGTTAATGTTTGTGGACTGATTCTTTTAGTTTTGAACAACGATATTATGGTTTTGCATATTGCCTGTGAAACTTGACATGGCTCGTTATAAATGCTATGTAGTGTGGGTGGGTCGACGAGCGGGCATGTACTACACTTGGTCTGAATGTTATGACCAAGTGAATGAATATCATGGGGCAAGATATAAGAGATTTACAACCGTGAGGAAGCAACACGGTTAGGGGGTCATCTTGACACAAACTTCAAGTGCGGATGCTACGGTGCCCATCAAGTCATTGTCTGTTATGCATGAAACATGACCCACGGAGGCTGAGGAACATGTTGCATCGGGATCTAGTCCTTCTTATTTTTTTGATGATTTTATTACTTCTTTTGCTGATTTTTGGGCCTATTGTCATAGTTATGAGTCATTAGATGATGATGTTAGCCTTATCCATTTGTAAACTCATCTACGTGTTATGAGTACATTGTAATCTCTTCTACATTGTTAAGTTAACTATTAGTTAATCCGAAGATGTTAGCCTTATCCATTTTTGTAAGCTCTTCTACGTTGTTATGAATACATTGTAATATCTTCAAATCATGTTTTACAAAACTAACTCGGACAAACGTATACAGACTTAGATGCACTCATTAGGAGGCAATATTGGAGGAGAATGCTATGTTCTTGGAAATGGGTGAAATGATAATGTCCTCTATAATGAATGAGGAAGATATTACTCCAATCCTCAGACCCATGCATATCAGTCGTCAATTAGAACATATAGGGTCCATGAAGTACTACACGGTCATGAACGCCGTTGCTACAACACGTTTCGAATGCACCCGTCCATGCCTCCTAAATTAGAGACATCCTTGTGGGGAGGGATCTCATCCAAGATTGTCACTATGTGACAGCAACTGAGTAGCTACAATGTTCTTGTATGCCATGGGGCACGGTGTTGCAACAAGTGCCATGTGTGAACACTTCCAACACTCGTCGGAGACTATCAATTATTATGTGAACCGTGTCATTAAGGTGGTTGCATCACTTAGATTCACATATATCGAACTCCAAGTGGGAATGATTCAGTACACCCTCGCATCCACCACGATGATCGTTTCTACCCATACTTTAAGGTAACTGTCACACCTATCATATGATATTTGTCATTGTAACCACATTCTTCATTTTGAAAACCTGTCATATTATTTAGGATGTCATGGTTAATCGATGGAACATACATCCTAGCACACGTCCTGAAAGACAAACAAGCACATACAAAAATAGGGAAAATGTGATAAGCCAAAATGTGATGAGCGTATATGGTTTTGACCTCATCTTACAATATGTGGGGTTGGGTTCGAAGGAGAGGCTGCAAATATGATGGTCCTTAGACGAGCCCTCGATGTATGTGGTTTTATAGTACCACAAGGTATGACACTACTACATTCTTCACATGTACTCCATACTAGCTCATAATGCTCATGGCTAACCCATTCCTTGTGTAATAATAGGCAAGTACTACTTGGTGGATTCAGGATATGGGAATGCTGGATAGTTCTTAGCACCTTATCGCGGGGAAAGATACCATATCTCATAATACCAAGGTCGTGCTAGTGCCCCGCACAAGAATATGCGTGACAAGTTCAACCATCGCCATGCCCAACGTCGTAACTTGTGTGGAACGTTGTTTGGGGTGCTTAAGAATAGATTTCAAACTTTGAGGGAGGGAAATTGTTACCCTTTTCTCATACAAGTATTCATTATTCTTGCATGTTGTGTCGTCCACAACTTCATCCGACACGAACATGGGGAGGACTACTACTTCACCTTAATCAGATGGATAATGATGAGGATGATGATGATCTCCCAACGACCCTAACCTTGGTGTTAGTCCTCCTGAGATGCAGGCTGGGGAGATTCTCCGAACACAATTTGCTCACAACTTTGGTCTAATAATTAGTCTTATGTCACAGTATGGCAAGCTAATGTGTATGCTGCTATGTTGTTAGCATCCTTTGTTTCTCATTCTATCTACTTATTGTAAATAGCCTTTGTTTGACACGTACTTTATTTATGTGATTGTTCTTGCATGTTTGTATTGTTCACTTCTTATTTTTTTCTTCTACAAAGGGAACTACCTTGCAAACTGATATCTTTATCATAATTGAACTCAGGTGTTTGTGGGATGAAGAGAAAGAGATTCTCACTAATATACATCATTGGAGAAGAATATAACCTACATAAAGTAGTGGGGTAACTCTCAAGAGTGATGGGTGGGATATGGCCAGTACTTGTTCAATGAAGAATTTGGGTTTGAATGGCCACTGTGTCACTTTTATCATCATTTAGTTTCTACAAATCTTATTATCTCAATACTGAGGGACCTAATTAATGTTGTCGGATTCCAATGGGATGAGAATACTAGGCAGATAATTGCATCTGAGCTAGCTTGACAGCAATATTTTAATGTTGCATTCTTCCACCTCCATCTTAACTCGGGTGGTTTATGATATCCTTGTATATTTCTAATTGCATAACGTTGTTGCAGTTCAACCCTCTGGCTATGGTTCAAAGGACGTGCACTCACCATACGTACTGATCTCACTCGTTTGTTTAGAGAATGGCTAGCATTGTAACCATATTACATGTATGATTAGCCATATGTTGCGGTGGCTCGGTGGGATTCAATTGAAATACGTTGTCATGTGCTTTATTTGTCTGATTTTATGTTGTCATGTCATTCTTATTTCTGACACTTAGAATCTTATGTAATAGTTGTTGACCAGGTTGCAAGCCCAAAGGGGGGGTGAATGGGTTGTTTGAAATATATCTTAAAATAACTTCAAACAGAAATACTAAACGCAGGTGTTAGAGTTAGTAAGTAGTGACAATAAGATAAAAGTAATCACACAAAATGCATAAGGATGTTTTTATCCTAGTTCGGACCTCCTATCATTAGGAGTCCTACATCCAGTCCCTAAGAAACTACTTGGGATTCCACTAACCAAGGATACAGTCCCCCTCAAGGACACTTACACATCCAGCACTCGCTGGCCTTCTCTTTAACCTACGAAGAGGCAATACAACCATCTGTAGCAATAGGTCTTCCCTTCAACAAGGGGAACAAACCACCTGCCTACAGCAGGTCTTCTCTTCTCACAGGAAGAGGAGCACTCTTAAAGAAGAGTTGAAGGGATGGCCATTGGACCAAGCTTATAGAACAATGCAGTGCTTGATCTGAGGCACAAACTCAAAGACAGAAAAATAAGCTATGATGCTACTCTCTCAAAAATAACAAGCTCTCAAAAGAAAAGAAAAAGAAGCTTTGGTAGAGCTCAGAGCAGATAGACTTGGAGTGAGGGCACACTACTCTTCTAGTGGTTGTGAAGGCTTTCTTTCTTGGTTCACTTGGATGATATATGCTTTCACAGCCGCCATCATCTTCTTCTTTATAAGCACTTCATCTATCTTTAGATGTGTCTGTTGAAGTGTATGTTGTCTCTTATTTCTTGGTGCTTGTTTCCATGCAATCACAACAAGTCTTACGTTGAAGAGTCATGTGACTACCGGAAACTTGCATACATTTAATGCTAAGAGAGAGATCTTCAGTCAACGAACAAAAAGGTGTTATATAGAAATAGATGTCCATTCTGTCACCATATAAGTCATAAGAAGACTCGTTATAAGAATGGCAAACCGTAAAGCGCTTTCTGCAAAGGAGTTGTTTCCCATGACTAAGTAAGCCACAGATAGATATGTTCCTTTTTGTTCATATGTAAAGTATTAAAAGACTTATCATGAAGATAGTAGTTAGTCAAAAAGTCATACTACATGGGAACTATATCCAGCAACAGACTATGCGAATGAAAACTGTATGTGAAATATTGACAGACGGCGGGAGATTTGAATTTCACAGGTTCAAATGGCTAAAGATATTTGAAACAAGTCTGAGAATATTTTCATCATTTTATCAAGGATGTTGTCAAAAAGTTCCTTAATCAGAAGATATGCAATATGATCAATATGATTTCATCAAGGAAAAAGGCTTGATAAAGATAATATATATTTTGAAATAGTATTTAATAGAAAGTCAATTGATTTCATACAGGCTGTAGCTACTCTGAAATTTCAAATTTTTATAAAGGCAATTAAATTAAAGAAATCATGAATTAATTAAAACCCATTAAGTAAAATTAAGTAATGGGTTTAACTAATGGTCCATGTATGAATTAATAGGCCCAAAAGCTAGAGCCCATGAAGGATTGGAGATAATTAAGCCTAATTCGTATCTTAATTATTGATAAATCAAAAGGGTTAAGATAATCACTATTTTAACTCATAATTATCCTAAAAGAGTCATAGGCCTATCCTACCCCTTGGCCACGGATCTAGAGCCCCACCCTTGCCATTAGATGGATAAAGGCTAGGAAAAGAGAGATAAATATAGGAAATTCAGAGTTGGATGAAAGAGAAGAGTTTTATGTATGTTGGAGACTTAAAACATACAAATACTTTTCTATTCGTACTAGCCACCCTAAACACTTTCTGAAGTCTGGAAAATAAGGAAGAGGAGACTTGGACGAGGAGTCAAGGAGGAGAAGGCTTGGAATGAAGCTTCATCAGTTCTTTCACTTTTCTTGCCCTAGGATTTCAAAGCGTTCAAAGGTAGGCAATATCTCAAGCAAAAACAAATTAACTCGACCATAGGTAGACCTGATCCCATCTTCGAAACCCTCATGTTGTCCCCAATTTTTATCATGCCGATTAGGAGTATTTCATGCTCCAAATCCTATTAAGAACATGTACCCGACTTGACATTTTCACCTTAAATACATGTCCATACTTGATTTCGTGCCCTGAAACTCTTATCACACATGCTACATGATGTCAAGGATCGAATGACACCATTTTCCCCAATTTCTATCAAGTACTCTTTTCTAATTAAATCATTTTTCATCACTGTGTTTGATTTTTGGTTCATCATGAAGAACCTATTAATATCATACCTAGATCATGATGAAAGCCTAATTATCATCACTCTTGATACTCCAACATGTCTAGTTCGTTTAAAACTGATTTCAGAATTTTTCGTTATGTATGCGATTGATAATGATTTTTAAAGGCCGATGTGTCAAGTCCTTGGAGGACTGGACCGGAACCAAAGTGACCAAATCACTTTGGGGTTCGGCCAGGGTCTCTGAGAACGACGGCCCGACTGTCGCATTCTCAGCCTGGTCGTGAACACAGGCTCACGTTGCGTTATGAATACGACGGCCCGACCCGTCATGTTCTTCCTGTCTGTGTTGACTCCTGAACACGACAGACCCAGACGTCGCGTTTATGGACCGATTGCCTATATCGCGACCGGTCACCCCATCGTGATTACAGCATCATCGATTGGCCTGACCCACTTCATATGAACGCGACAGACCTACCCGTCGTGATTAAACGCGACAGGTACCCCCGTCGCGTTTTCACTGTGTAAACCAGAAACCCTAATTTTCCTATTAACTATTTAAGCATGCTCTATAATTATTGTTAAAATTCTGTAATACACTGTCATGAAGAGTAACGATGTGATGATGTATATTTGATAAAGGTACATTGATTTATTAATTAAAAGATGTGTGCACAACTTTCTCTTGCTAGCTTGAATCTCTTACACATACACACACTAAACATGAATTTTTGACATGAGACCCTATTGAAATTACTCTATAATATATCTAGTAATTAAGTGCAATCAATCATGTAATTTTCCATTTTATTAAATGAACTTGTTTTCATTTTATTCGCTTGATTGGAACACCGCTATCGAGTCCCTCTGCCTTCGAGCACTCAAGGTATGACGGACAAACGTTTCTATACACACTTCTATCTTGACTTAGATGACCTCTCCGGATTTTTGGGTAGTTTGATAGATAAAATGACTACAGCTGCTCTGGGCTGCAGTAAGCTGGCTTTACCCTCCAGCTAGTCCTAAAAGCCAGTCTTTCGCCATTGCTTTTCTTTCTGCTATTTTTTTTTATATATCACAGTGGGGACAGTTAGAAGATAGAAGAGGTAGATTCGCCAGTAGTTGCTATCCTGTCTTTTCTTGCCTCTTCCTCTTTCCAGTTTCTAAGATGTTTCCACGGATTGATCGACTTCATGGAACCAGTCGTTGGGAATACTCCTGACTGGACTAGGAACTTCTTGTCGAGACCTCTGTAAGACTCCTTGGCTTTGGCAGACATCCATTGCTGACAAGCGGGTTGTACCATCAATACTTATTTTACTCTTAGGGATCAGCATGATCCAATGGCCTTAGATTGTTCTCTATTACCTTGAGATCATGCCAGACCTCTGGTTTGTGTGCATAGCACGGCCATTTGGCAGTTAGTGACTTCTACCAGACTGCCGGCACACGGTCGGTGTGCTGTGCAACTGTTACTATCGCCATTTATCATCATTTATGAATACGACCCCTCTCTTATCTACTCTCTTTACACTCTCCTCTATTCACGTTCTCTCTGTACTCTCATCTATTCTTCAATTACTCTCATCTATTCTCGGTATTCTATTTGGCCATCTATTTGATTGTCTAAGATAACAAATATAATCATACCATGCAAAATTATAGAGGGCCTGATCTGGTATTGGGAGGTGCGCCCGAAAGGCTATAACTCACGAGGGTTTAATGATCAGGGTGTACGGTATAACACCCAAGTGCCATACTATCAAGATTTAATCAAAGAAAATCAATCACAATACTATATTCTCTCAGTTGACGAGAAGTTCAACCAAAACGTGTTATCTCGACTAGTGCACTTTTGTGCAGACGTTACATGCTATTTTGTTATATGGTCAATCCGTTATCATGCTAGTTGTGCTACTTTCATGTGAAAGTGATATTGTTCTCTTGCTATCATGTGCATTACTCTCGTGACTATGCTTGATCGTTCTCTATAGTTATCCTACTTTACAAGATATTAATCACTTAAAGCATGCCTGTTTATATGAGATATTAAGTCCTACTGGGCGATTATTGCTCATTCTGTGCTATTTATTTCATGTGTTTCAGGTGAGTCTGATGGAGACTACCACACGAACGAGGAAGGGGATGAGCAAGTGCAGGAGTGACCCTATATTACGACAACCAAAGCTTTTTAGTAGTTAGTTAGTTGAATAGTTGGTTTGTAGTTATTTTTATTTGAATAAAGTACTCTGGGCCCATAGTTTTGGCTCTGAAATTGGAGAATGTAATAGAATTTGTGGAATTATCAAAAAAGGTGGTCCATTTGACATTATTCAAAAAGGTGCAATAGTTTGATGTCTATTCTCGCTCTGTACTATTTATAACTGTTTATCACTCTGATATTCCACGTCGGGGCATTACAGTTTTGTGTATCAGAGCCTAGTTGTTTTTAAGTATAGGATGATCTAGGATTGACCTGCCTCAACTAGAGTCAATTAATCTACCTATGTGAGATATGGTTAGAACCATAGGTGATAAGTTAAATAAATTCACACACGTACAAACTTAGTACAACCTCAATATCTTACATTAAATTTTCTTTTGAAGGAAGTTAGAACATTAGCAATGGCAGCGGAGCGTACACAACTCCATGACATGTAGCAAACAATTCAGAAGCTGACACGAGCACTACTGCAAGCTGCCTAAGGAGGCGGTGGAAATCGAGGAGCTGGAGAATTACACCGAAACTTTCGTAGCATGAACCCGCCTCGTTTCAGTGGGACCACAGACCCAGACGAGGCAGAACACTGATGAAGGAGATAGAATGCATTTTCCACATTATGTAATGTGCAGATGGTGACAAACTGCTGCTTGCCACTTTTCAGTTAGAAAAAGACGTCTGTACGTGGTGGGAGTCTGTTGAGGCCAATAAGGCAGATGGAAAATTACATGGGACGAGTTCAAGGAATAGTTCAATTCTAAATATTTCTCTGAACGAGTCCAAGAAATGAAGGCTACAAAATTTACTGCACTGAAGCAGAGGAACCTTACCATGGGAGAATATGAAGCTTAATTCTCCTGATTGGCATGTTATGCCAATCACCTCGTCAGCATCGAGAAAATGAAGGCAAGGCATTTTCTCATGGGCTCAAGCCTTATTATATCACCCAACTTGCACCACTTGACATTTAGGTCTATGCCGACATGGTTAATAAGGCCCAATTGCTAGAGGATGTGACCGATCTCACTGATCGCATCAAAGGTAGAATTGCCAAGAAGGAACAAGCATCAGGTTCCTCAAGCAAACCCACCAACGGCAAGAAACGGCCATTAGCATCAGCGATGGGCCAAGCCAAGAGCAGAAGCCCAAGGTCTTCACCCCTCTGCCCCAAACAAGTCCAAGTGCAAGCCTTGTGACAAGATGGGTCACACTGCTGATGAATGTGGGGACAGTAGATGCGTGTCTGTGTTGCGGGAGTCACAAGCATCGCATTCCCGACTGTCCCATGCTCAAGGAGAACGAGAAGCATCCTACTGGACAAAAGAAACAAGGCAGACTTTAAGCCGTGCAGGAAATGGAGACCACCGAAGAGGGCAGAGTTGTGGAAGGTACATTGCAAGTCTTTTCTCAATCATCATTGTTTTGTTTGATACTGGTGTTACACATTTGTTCATATCACAAACATTTGCTGACACCCTAAATATTAAATCTACATCTATGGGTTTTGAATTTCCTATCACAACAAAATCCCAATTGAACAAATATTTTTCTTTAGCTGATATAATGGTTGGAGAACTCATTCTAAGAGCCGACCTGGTGTGTATACCCATGGAAGGCTATGATGTCATTTTAGGAGCCGATTGGCTATCCACTTATGGGGCTAGCGTTGATTGTATAAGAGGGAAGATTACATTTAGTGAATTCCCTAAGTTGTCCTTCATGGACGAAGGCATAAGAGACACTTGTCTCTAGTCTCTGCTATTCGTGCACAAGGCCATGATAAGGAAGGGATGTGTGGCATTCCTTGCCGCTATAATAGTTGAAAAGAAAGCACCCAGGGTAGCAAACATACACATAGTACATGAATACTCCGATGTTTCCCCGATGAGCTGCTAGGCATTCCACCTGAACGAGATGTGAACTTCTCTATAGATCTGACCCCTGGAGCTACATCGATGTCACGTCAGCCTTATAGAATGTCTTCGGTCGAATTGAAAGAGTTAAAGGACCAACTGATGGAATTTCTAGAGAAGGGCTTTATCAGGTCGAGTACTTTCTCTTGGTGAGCACCCATGTTATTTGTCAAGAAGAAGGACGGATCTATGAGATTATGCATTGACTATAGGCAGTTGAATCAGCTGACCATCAAGAACAAATACCCTCTGCCACGCATCGATGAATTATTTGATCAAATATCAAGAGCCAAATATTTTTCTAAGATTGACCTTAGGTCTGGATATCATCAATGAGAATCAAAGACGCAGATATTTATAAGACAGCTTTTAGGAGTAGGTATGGACATTATGAATTTATTGTTATGCCTTTTGGTCTAACCAATGCTCCTGTAACTTTCATGCAATTGATGAACAGCATCTATCGGCCATACCTCAAAAAATTCTTCGTGGTGTTTATTGATGATATTCTTATATATTCCAAGACCAAGGAAGAGCATGAGGAGCATCTGGGAATCGCTCTACAGATCTTACATGACAACAAGCTCTATGTAAAGTTGAGCAAATGTGAGTTCTGGCTCGAGGAAGTCTCATTTCTAGGCCACGTCATATCCAAGGATGGGATTACGGTGATCCTTCCAAGGTTGAAGCCGTACTAAATTGGGAGAGACCAACCATGTTACAGAGATTAGAAGCTTTTTGGGACTGGCTGGATATTACAGGCAGTTCATAAAAGATTTCTCCGGACTAGCTGTCTATACAGGCGATTCATAAAAGATTTCTCCAAGATTGTTGTACCTCTTACTCGCCTTACGCGGAAGGAGAACCCCTATATCTAGAGCAAGGAATGTGAGAAGAGCTTTCAGACATTGAAGAAATGATTAACTTCTGCACCTATCCTCGCATTGTTGTGAGGGCGAAGGATTCTAAGTCTACACTGATGCATCGAGAATCAGTCTAGGTTGTGTTTTAATGCAGAATGAGACGGTGATAGCTTATTCAACTAGACAGTTGAAGCCTCATGAGGTCCACAAGTCAAAGCAGAGCACCGAGTCCCACAGGTGTACTCAAACCCCTGGACTAGAGTTGTAAATGAATCAATACACTCGACAAGTAGCTCATAACTCAGCTCATTAAAAACTCGACTCAATTCGTTTATTAAACTAATGAGTCAAGCATGAACAAAAAAATAGGCTCGGTTTATAACGAGCCGAGCTTAAACGAAGATATGCTCAACTCGATTATGTTCGTGAATAGCTCGTTAACATACTCAATAACTACTCGTTAAGATACTCGATAAATTACTCGTAATATATTCGATTAATACTTGTTAATATATTGTTAAATTACTCATTATGTCACTTCATATAATACTAGATAAATGACTGGTTAAGTATAAAGATATAAATATATTATACATTCTTATAAATTATTGTTGAATTATAAAATACTATGAGAACTTATATGTAAATGAATACTAGATAAATTACTTGTTAAGTATAAGGATATAAATATATTATATATTCTTATAAATTATTATTGAGTTAGAAAAAAACTATGAAGAGTTATATGTAAATGTCCCCCTTCCCCAATAAACCCTACGCACACCATGGAACCCCCAATTCCCCAAATGCCAAATACAATTCCCATTCTTTTCCCCTACGTTCCGTTTGCTTCCGCCATTCCCATTTGTCATTTGTGTTTCCTCTAGGGTGACTCCGACTCTCCGAGGAGGCGAGGCGAGGAAGCGTGGGGTTCGACCGGCCAGTGGGGCAGCACTGTCGCCGTAGGGCCGCAGCAGCACAGGGGTTTGTCTCTCCATCAACTCTACCCGAAGGGCAACGGCAGCTAGATGCTTGCGGCGGGCTCCCTCCGACGGTGCGATCTCTTGACTCCCTCCGATCTGCATAAAAGGTCCTCTTGCGAGCTTGCGGTGCTACGGCGGCGACGATGAGATATCATTCTCAGTGGCCAGTGGGTTCTTGCTTCGTTTTTTAGGTTTTTTTGTCTTGGTTGTGCTTATGGCTTGGACGATGGTTTATGTGGTAGATCTAGTGGTTTGAGGGCTGGTTACTCTATCGTCGCATGCTTCCTTCTCCCTCTCCAACTTCTCACACAGTGGATCAGGTGGTTTTTTAGACTTTTGTTTTGTTCATTTTTTTTTCAGACTGAACTGTTGTTGCAGTAGTATTTATGATTTTTACTTTCATTTGTTCTTCTTTTTTCTAGAATGATGTCACAGATTCGCAGTAGCTTTTTTGTCATGTGTTTTTACATATTTTATGACTACTTGTTTCTATACTCTAGTTTTTCTGACTACATATTCTCCTGACTTAAACAAAAAAAGGTTTGTTAGGAGTAGCTGTGTTATATATATTTTTCTTGTTGATATTTCTAGGACGCATGAGCTAGCAACAGTGGAAGTTGTGAGGGTGGTTGGGGAGGCAAGGTGATTGCTTGCATATCTTGCAACAGTAATAGAAGCTGTGAGGTGCGGCTAGGGAGGTGAGGTGACTGCGACAGTAGCTGAAAGCAAGTGAGAGTGAGAGCAGCTTGTAAGGTATGTCTTCTCAAGATATAGAAAAAAGTTGCCCACTGTTGCCCTTAGAGCTTGTATCTTCTAGCGTTGCTTCTTCTTCAAATGTAGTATGGATAAAGAATGTGAGTTGATTAATGAAACAATCGATGAAGTTATTGTTGTGGATGAAGAGGCTAATGTAGAAGATAAAGAAGAAATCCTTATGCAAAGAAGAAAGAAAAAGACATCTAAAGTTTGGCAAAATTTTTAGTTTGTGAAACTTGCTGATGGGTCAGAAAAAGTGCAGTGCAATCATTGTAAAGCTAAGCTTACAAAAAGTGCAATCGGTACTACCACACAATATAAAGACATTTGATTTTCTTGTCCCAGATACTAATTGACGAAAGGACAACAACAAATAATTTGCAATACTCTGTTCCAGAATCTAATTCTGAAAGTGCAAGTGCAATTCAAAAGTTCAAACTTGGAAGTATGATCATGCTAAAGTTAGAGAGATTGTTTCTCATATGATTATGGTGATGAGTTGCCTTTCTATTTTGTTGAGTATGATATGTTCAATATATTGATGAAGGTTGTCAATCCTCTTTATCAAAAGATCACTAGAACTACTACAAGGAATGACTATGTGACTAGTTATGAGCTTGAGAAGAAGAGATTGAAAATAATGCTTAAAGCTATTACTAGTGTTACATCACTACAGATTTGTGGAAGTCTGGGCAGAAGGTGCATATATGGTGGTAACTTGTCATTTTGTTGACAATTGGAAGCTACATAAGAGAGTGATAAACTTTGTTGTTGTGCCTCCTCCTCATTCTGGGTTGTTATTCATGATGCTCTTTATAAATGTTAGAAGAATGGGGAATTGAAAGAAAGTGACAACCATAACAGGGGACAATGCTTTTTATAATGATGTAGCAGTGAGAATGTGAAAGATAGCCTAAACTTCATAGAAGATTATATTGCGATGGGACATTATTCCATATGCGTTGTGTGCACATATTTAAATATTTGGTGCAAGATGGTTTATCTGAGATTCAGCATGTGATTGAAAATGTTCGAGAAAGTGTGAAATACATTCAGCATCTTCTGTGAGATTAAACATGTTCAGTGAGATGCTAAACAACTACAATTGCCAGCAAAGAAGTTGATTTTAGATTATTGCACTAGATGGAATGCAAGGTATAGCATGTTGGCTTGTGCTTTGAGTTTCAAAAAGTATTCCCTCGTTATCAAGAAAGAGATCCACATTATCATTACTTGCCTTCAGAGGAAGATTGGGATAGAGTTGAATATGTTTGCTCATTCTTAGCACTTTTCAATGAAGCGACCAATATTATTTCAGGTGAGAAAAATTGGGGTTTTTTTTTTATGCAGTTTTGTTGTTTTGTAGTTTTTTATATTCAGAAATGAACTCTTTTAGATTGCTGGAACTGAAGAGGAAGATATACAGATGTCTTTTGGGGCTATAAGCTATCAAGAAATAGAAATCCCTTGTAGGTGTCTTATCTGAAAATAGCATGTAGACTGCTTTTATTGCAATTATTATTGATCTAAGTTGGATAGCTTTATTTAGTTATTTAATTATGCTAGGAACTTATGTAGTGGGGAGAAATTATATGTTTTCTAAGCTTTGTATGCTTGGTTTCATGCAGAGGTTTCATCTGGTCCATATCTGCAACCAGGGAGGGTTTTACTACCTTGTTTCTGAGTTATGAATTCTCAGCCTGATATAGCAACTACAGGCTCATGCTATCTTGTTGGCATAATACAACCAGACTCTTTATGTGGCAAGTCTAGGAGATTCTCAGGTTGGTCCTAGGTAAAAAGGTTGGTAACATTGCATCCATACAGTTGTCTACTTTGGACTCTTGCTTTTATTTGAACTCTTTCCCCTTTGTAATTCTAAGTTGAGATTCCATTCATTTTTGAACTCCTATAGCTATGCTTTTTCAGTTTTTTTTTCATGGATATGTCTAGTTGGACATGATTCACCCCTATTTGATGTGGAAATGAATAAAATTGAAATTGTAGTTTTGCACTCCTATTTCAGTTTATCAATGTATACTGAATTTAAACTTTGTCAGATCCTCTGGGAGAACCTTATCCTTTTTATACAAATACTAAAATGCACAGTGTTGGTGGGATCATTGAAAGATTTCACAAGTGTTGGTGTGCATCCACCTTCTCTTCTGGCAAATTGAATTCACTTGTTGATGGGTCTTTTTTGGGCTTGGGCTACCTAGAATTGAGAGAATTATATGGTTGGATATAGCTGGATACAAGGTTAGTAGTCCTTGTTTCATATGCAAAGGCATTTAGTATGTTGTTCACATAACTTTTTTTTCCTTGCTTTATCCAAGGATTGATGTTACAAGGTTATTGCTCTACTTTATTTGCAGGACAATTGTTTCCTGCTATCAGTAAAACTTTCTTTCTTATTTTATTGCATATGAAGAGGATGGTGGAGTGTGCTTCTATTTATGTTGCAGCTATATAGAAAGGCTCTTCAAGATCTGGTATGTGCATGGTTCTTATTTCTTTTTTTTTATGGAAACAAGAGAAGAAACCAAGAGGCAGAGATTTATACACATATAACTTTTGTATTTATCCTTATTTTAGTATATGCATAATTTGTAAGGAACATCGGTTGAAATTGGATGAAACATGTGAAGATGTTGAAGTTAGAAGATTATATACATGCACTATTGAAAGGTGTTAAACAAAACTCAGTCATATGCAAAAGTAAATATACATGTATTTCTTCTACTTTAAAGAAATGTGAATCTGCCACATCTACAATCTAATTTCATATAGTCTATCCTTGTAAGATAGTGGTTGTTATCTTATCGATGTGATGTCTCTTTACTTAAATTTGGAGAGAGAGAAATATGATGAATAAATTCTGCAGGTGATCTCAACTGTTAAGATCGTGTATATATGTGTTTATGTAGTATGACATTAGGGATATTTTTAGGTTTTAAAATTTTTTCTATGGCATATTTTGGTTGAAAATTGGTAGCTATTTGTATAGCATGCAACAATTATATAGTATGACATTAAGGGCAATTCTATTTTTTATTTTTCTGTGACATATTGTAGACACCCATTTCTGGCCCATAAGTCGAGCAAAATCCCTTGTCGTATCATTGACGCCCCACGTTGGCTCATCATCGTCAAGCTGGCTTCTCCGATCATGACATCATTCCCATTAGTTCATCGCCCTGGAGGACTCTTCCTGGTCAAATCAATCTCTTTCACTAAAAGCTCTCTGAGTATAAGTCCGATGTTTCATCCTGAGGCTGTGCATGGCTATTGGACACATTTTATGGTCAAAATGCAGGAAATACAGAAGACGACAGGCCATGTGTCGCTTTCTTGAAAAACGACATACCCCATGTCGCCTTGATAATCCACATTTGTAAACCCCATAAAATCGAAAATAACTCAAGTTCACCTTCCATATGAGGAAGGCGACATGTCGAGGTGGCGCCTTCAGGAAGGCGACAAGATGGCTGTCGCATTCTGGGCCTCAAACAGGAAACTCAATCTGAGCTAATTTGGACCCATGCTATTGATGGTAATTGCTTCTTTTGACGTCCAAATCAATCCAAATCCTCTCAAATTCGGAGCAGACCTTCCTAACATGTTCCTTTCGAGTTCCAATGGCCCTTGCACAGCCATACTTGCCCAGAGTCAGACTCTTGCCCATTATTCCTCTTAGACCAGATTGGGAATATCACCCATAAGTACCTCATCTTGCATCTTTTCAAAAAAGGCCGGATTCATTAGTTCGCAGAGCAAGAGAGCTTTCCTCTTCACGAAGAGAGTTTCTTCTCTAGACGACTCAGAAGAGCCCTCCAGGGCGTTTTCCCAGCGCTATCCAATTCTCTCTCCCTTTTCTTCTTTATTTCATCAATTTCATGCATGCATAGTTCGTTTTTCTTCTAGTTTAGCATTAGAGCACGACACACACACCCATCCTTAGTACCCCCAGGGGTTAAAAAACCCCAATCTGTGAGTTCCCCCCATAATAGTTCATGTACATGCACTTTCATTGAATAGATCTATTGCACACAAATTCTAATGGGTTTTCCTTGTGTTAAATCATCTGGTGTTTGAAGGTTAGAACGAAGTGAGGCTCCTGTCCCTTGGCCGGCTGAGGAGCAGGAAGACGAGAATCCACATCTCTGTCCCTCTGAAGAGAAGGCGACAAGATCACTGTCGTGTTCAAGAAGGAGCCTTAGCCTCTGTCGCGTTCAGGAAAAAGGAAAGCGACACCGCATCTGTCGCTTTGTCAGTACCCCTTCTACTTCCCTTTCTTTCCAAGGTAGTCAGCCCTCCACGTCTACATCTACGAGGCGATTACTCTGGTGGCGATCACGTTACTTTCCTAATCCCTACACCTTCACAATCTATTTCAAAAGGGGATAAAAATCCCGTGATTACAATATTTGATGAAAAATTAAGAATATAAGCCTGTAACATTTGATAGTATGGCATTAGGGGCATTTTGGGTTTTTAATCTTTATGTTGCATATTTGATATAAAAAAATTGGGAGTATAGTGCATAGCTTGTAGGTGTCATGTTAAATGAGCCGAGCTCGAGCTTGAGCTCATTTTTGTGTACAAATTTTGATCGAGTTCGAGTTCGAGCTCAAATATGTGGATGGTTAAATGAGTCAAGCTCGAGCCTAAGCTCGTTTAGGTAAGAATTTCGAATTCGACTTCGAACTTGAGCTCATATTCGAGCTCGTTTACGTAAGCGAGCAGCTTAACGAGTCGAGCTCGAACATGGCAAATCCTTACCGAGCCGAGTACAAACATAGGTCGCAAACACTCGGCGAGTATCGAGCCGAGTTTGAACTCGTCAATAAATGAACGAGCCGAGCTCGAGTAGAGTGTTACTCGGCTCGGCTCGGATCGTTTGCAGCCCTACCCTGGACATACCAGAGTGGAAGTGGGAGAGCATTGGTATGGACTTCATCATGGGTTTACCCCGAACTCGTGGTGGACTCGATGCTTTTTGGGTCATAGTGGACCAATTAACTAAATCCGCACACTTCTTAGAAATCAAGAGTACCTGGAGTGTCGATGTGTTAGCTGCAATGTATGTAAAAGAGATTGTGAGTGTAAGACCAGGCTTTCCGTCTGGTGGCATGGATGACTGGCCACTAACGCGTCTAGGCTGGGTGACGCGTTAGTGTCGCATCGTGGGTGTCCGACGCGACAGTCATCCTTGTCGCGACCAGCATGTGCGTCGCGTTCTTGTCGCGCCTTGCTTCTCCATCGCGTCTTTGTGTCGCACCTGGTCAACTGGTCGCGACAGTGTTCCGTCATTTCGGTCATCTGATGCATGTCAGAGTGGCAGGCGTGTCAGTATGACCTGTCGCATTGTCGCGGCGTCCCTAGGGGACGCGTTCTTGTCGCAGTGCATTGACCAGTCGCGTTAGGGTCCTTAACGCGACGCATCGCCCCATCGTGACTTGGGTGCCGAAGGCTTAAGGCCTTGGCGGCAACCCCTTCTCCCTCTCTCCCTCCTTCCCTCTCTTCTCCCCCTCCGGCAAGGCTCTGCCTCCCTATCTCCCTTTGTGTGTTTCAGACGAGGAGGAGGGTCGTGCTCGTGTTCCCAGCATCGTGGAGCTTGCGTGGAGCGAGGAGGAGGTGGCCAATCAACGTGAAGGGCCCTATGGATTCGGTTCTTCGGTTAAGGTAGGGATTGCTTGTACCTTCTCGATCAGGGTGGATTGGGAGTCCTCGTGCTTTCTAGCTAGTATTTATGCTTTTCCCAGCTCCCTCACCCGTGTAGTGGTGTTTGTGGTGTGTGGGTGGCCCCAGGATGGAGCATCCCGTGGGTCTACTCTCTGCTGGTTCGCGACAGTGGTGCAGTCGCGACACCAGAAGAAGCGTCTGCCCGGTCGGTCGCGACCTTGTCGCGATGCCTTGCCCGTCATGACATGGTTTGTTGTCATGACGCTCTGTCTGTTCGCAATAGGGTCGTTGTCGTGGTGCCCTCCCCCGTTGGCCTAGGGGGACGCAACAATACCTGTGTTGCCTCGGGTGTTTCCGTGGTTCCGATTGGGGTGTCAGCGTGTACCCCAGGGGTGGCTTGCCTTTAGGACCATTAGGTGGGGAACGTGGCAGGTTACTTGGCTGCATTCAGTGAGTAAAGGTGACACCTTCGTCACTTCGTGGCCGTGTCCTGGCAGCGGTTCCAGGAGGGTCGCATCAGTCTAATAATCGATGACCGACAGCAATCGATTATTAGCAGAGCGACGGGCTTTCCGTACTTCTGGTAGTGTCTGAGGTTCTGGCTTGCTTGTGCGTGCCTTGGTTGGCCGACGGCCCTCTTGAGGTGAGTGGGTGCTCGTGTTGCTGGGCTTGAGTGGGTTACAAGCCAGCAGTTTGGCGTGGTTTTTGTGGTGCTTGCCTCGCCTGTTCGACCGGTGCTTGGAACTTGAGGGCTTGTCCCGTTCAGAGGTTGTATCCATTTCTTGGACCCCCATCCTCGGGAGCCTTTAGAGGGAGTGTTCGGGGTACGAGCGTGCTCGAGTGGCGGACTCTGGAGCTGAGGGAAAAAAAAACGAGGTTTGGATAGCGGCGCTGAGTCATTTATAGAGCTCTCTTGGTTGGTCTGGGACGCGGAGGCCAGTGGAGTTCTTCTCGGTGCAGACCAGTCAGTCCTTCTTTCACTGTCTTGCCCTACGTTGGTTTCGGAGCCACGTAGGGAGGTCAGGCGTGAGGCCGCAGCTTGGCCAGACGCGATGGTGCGTGCGTTCTTGTGGTCTATGTGGCAGCTCTGTCTCGCTCTTCCGGGGAGGTTAGAGGAAGGAGCCAGGCTGGCGAGCAGAGGGAGTGGCTGGTGTGTCCTCCTCTTGGCTGCCAGTGGTAGTGGCTTGGTTGTTGTTGTTGTGATGGCCTTTCCTCACGACGTTTCCAAGTGTTATTTGTTGCCCTAGCCAGCACGGTGGTTGTAGCCTGGCCGTGTCTAGATTCCATGGGCGTTGTTGGTTTAGCCTTATTGGCCCGTGCTTCCGGTGGTTTCCGTTTCTATGTTCTCTCGGTTCTGTAGTCCCGTTCCATGGTGCCAGTCCGTGGTGGCACCGGTGTGTGTGGTTTCCCGACCTCGTGGTGTGTCTGGGGTCCGGGTGATTCTACTTGTGGGCCCTCAACTTGTGGAGGTCTGAGGTGGCCGTGCTTGTGGTGAGACGTCGTTCTCACTTGGTTGTTGTGTGGTCTCGGCAAGTGTGCCGAGGGTTGCTTCTCACTAGACTATTTCTTCTAACCCTTCTGGGTCTTCGGATCTGTGGGGGGGACGCGAACTTCGGGTCCCCTAGCGGGGGTCGGTGGAGGTCGAGTTGTTACAGTTGGTATCATAGAGTGGGTCTATGAGATTTGTAATGAGTTAATAATTATAGTTGTCCCAAAGAAAGGTACTAGTACGCTGCTGACACCGTCCCTCTAGTCTTAGGTTTGTGCTTTCAATTACTTTACATGTTGTGGCTCCCTACATGGTTCATGTGCGTGTTTGTAGAGGATTGCACTTGTTGCTGCGTCGCGGCGTTGCGAGTTGTGGTCGCTCGGTGTTCGTACTGTGGTGGCACAGTTGGCAGTGGACTCGCTGGCAGTGGTCTTCTCCGTATGGAGGATGGTTGCAAGCAAGTCCAAGCGTGGTGCTCTTGGTCGTCTTCGGTGCATTTGGGTGCGTGTGTGTCGCGGTGGCTGAGAGAGCTTGCGTGTGGTGTGGCCTTCACCGGTGCAAGGTTGTTGTCTGTGGAACAGGTCGAAGTGTCCCTGCCCTATTGGCTATTCCCATGTTGTTGGGGTGTGCTGCATTGGTTGTGTGTGTGGTCTCTCCTGTCTGTGCACTGTTGTGCGCAGTGCTCTGCTCGGTCGGCGTTGTTGCTCGGGCTAAGCAGATGTTATGTGTGCCGTATTGCATCGTTGGTTGAGCGCTGCGACACTTGTCTGTGGTTGCTCATCGACCTTGTGCCGGATGGTTGTGAGCTCTGGTGAGGTGCTCCCTGAGTCCTTCTCTGTTGGTTCTGGCAGAAGTGAGATTTCCCTAGAACTGTGTTGTGCCCGTTTCTGGTTGCTGTAACATTGACCTCTGGGTTGAGGTGGATCGCTTGGTTTCCCTGTGTTCTGGTGAGGTTTCCCAGAACCGTTTGTTGTTGTCATGGTGAGGGTTTCTCCCAGGACATTACGTGCTCGTTTCTATTGTTGTTGTGCTGCCTCAAGGTCTGAGGTATGCTATTGATTTGGCTGGTGCGTTCTGGCGGGTTTTCCCAGAACTGTGCCTTGGTGGTTCTGGTGGAGGTTCTCCCAGAACCGGCTTGCGTTGCTTCTGCTTGTTGTGATGTTCTCTCTGATGGTTCATGGTGTTTGGTCGTTTGGGTTGTGCATTCTGGTGAAGGTCCTTCCCAGGATATCTCTTTGTCGTTTCTGGCGGAGGTTCTTCCTAGGAGTGTTTTGTGTTCATTTCGGGCCACCGTTGTGTTGCCTCTGTGGTTTGAAGTGTGTCTTTTGGTTTGGTTGTCCGTTCTGGTGAAGTTCTCCTAGGATGACTTTCTGTCTTTCCTAGTGGAGGTCCTTCCCAGGGCTACTTCGTGTTGTTTTGGTTGTCGTTGCTCTCTCTCTCTGTAGAGATAAGCTGTCATTGTTACCAGTTGGACTGTTCATCTTACAGTCTGCTTGGGCGTTGTCAGTCAAGGTGTGGTGCCTTTGACTATGTGTCTGGCTGTTGCAGTGGGCAGGTTACCTTGTTGTTCGTTTCTAAGTTTCTCGGTTGCGCTGGTGGGACTGTGTGTCCCCGTGGCTCCGGTGGTTTGCTTCGTTTTCTTGCGCCCTGCGTGCTCTCGCTGATGGTGGTCTGGTGAGTGCCATGGGTGTCTAGTTGGTTGTGCTTCTTGGGAATGTCAGTCTTGCATTGTGATTTTATCTCTCTCGTGTGTGGAAAAGACTCGTGTGTGTCTCCTTCCTCTGTGTTTTTTCGTTGGTTGCTCGGGTGGTGATGTCCACTGTGTGTTGTGTCACCAAGGTGCGCATCGTTGTACCTTCTGGTGGAGTCATCTTCCCTTGAGTTGTTTTTTGGGTTGAACTATTGCTCTCCTCGTGCCGACGTTTCCTTGTGGTACCGTGGGTCGGTGGAACTGTTCGTGCCATTTGTCGTTGTGATTGTTTCTTGCTGCCTACCTGAACAATTTGAGGCATTGGGTCCCTGTTGGTTTGGTGTGAGGTAGTACCATTTTCTTGTTGGGTTGCATGCGTGAGTGTTGCTCTGCTGTGCACCGGTTTTCCTGCTTGGCTTGCTCATGCAAGCATTGTTCCAGTGTGTGCTCGATTGTGTCTTGGTTTGTGCATTGGAGGCTTTTCGTGTCATTGTTTTGGTGTTTGGCCTCTCTATCGGTCATGATAGAGGTGGTGCTTCTTGCTATTGGGCGCCAGGGAGTCACTGTGGTCTTTTGCTCCTCGTGTGGCAGAGTCGGTGCTCCGTGTTTTGTGCGCTTCTTAGAGCCGACGTGGTTCTTGCGCTCTTGAAGTTGTTGGCTTTCCATGTGCTTCTATTGTGGGTCTCTAGTGGAGAGTCCCCTTCGGTGGGCCCTGTGTTGTCTCAGGCTATTGGTGCAGTTGCGTGTGCTGCACTTTGAGCGTTTTTCGATGCTTCATGTTTTTGTGCCTCAAGGGCTGGGTCCGGTGTGGCTTGGTGTGCCCTTTTAGGCATGCGGTCCATTGCATGTGGCTTTTTGGTAGGCTTCTAGTGTAGAGTCCTTCTTGTTAGCTCATGGTGTTGTTTCGGCCATTGGTGCACCTGTGTTGCACTTTTCTTAGTTTTTGGTACTTGTGGTAGCACCGTGTGCTCGTGCTCGAGTGTTTCAATTTTGTGCCATTTGGAGCCTTGGTGCATTGTGTTGTACCTTGGATGGCTCCTGGTGCTGAGTTTAGTACCGTGTGTTGTGCTGTGTCCCCTGATCGTGAGCTTTGTGTGTCGTTTCACGACTTCGCTCGATGTTGGAGGCGTCGAGCTTTCCGTTTCTGGGACACTTGGTGCTAGCCTGTGCTTTGTGGTTGTACCATTACCGTTGTGGGGTGGTTGCTTTGCCTTGTCAAGATAGCCCTATCGATGGTATGTCAGGCTTTGATCGTGACATGTGTCCGGGTTTTCCCTCTCGCTTTGGGAGCGAGTGTGTACGGTTGTGGTACCCTGCTTCAGTTTGGGTCTCTCTGAGGTCGACGTGTTGTCCTTGACCTCTGTAGTTATTTTGGTTCCTGTATGGTGTACGTCTTTTGGTGATTGGCATGTTGGTACCTGCATTGAGCCCTATGTGCATGTGGCAGGTGTACTGCCAACTCCTCATTGATTATCCGCTGTGTGTGGTGTTGGTGAGTCTGGAAGCCGATGGCTGAGTCTCCTGTCGGTTCTTTTGGTGACAGTGAGGCCTATTGGCTTGCTAGTACTCGACCACGTGGTTTGTCGACGTTGTGAGGTGCTCGATTTTGAGTTTCGACTTAACCTCAGACATCTTTCGTGCTTCCGTTGCGACATGCCGTGTTGTGAAGCGTGCAGTTTCCTAGTATTGTGGCTCCACGTGCATTTTGTCCTTGTTGGACCACAAGGAAGGTCTGGGTGAGACCTAGTGGTGACAGTGGACGTCATTTTCGCGTGTTGAGGTTTCTCCGCGTGCGTTTGGTGTCTATGTCGGACCATGAGAAAGGTCTTGGTGAGACCTAGTGGTGGCAGGGGACGTTTTTTCCGTATGTTGAGGATTCTCCGCGAGCGTGTTGTTGCTCTGGTTCTCGTCGCTCGCGGTGGCTTCTCGGTTGGCTGGTGACTGATGCTAGCTACTGCTAGTAGCATGAGGTCGTTCCCTGAGACTTGTGGTTGTTCTCAGGTGTTTCTCGTGTTGTTGTCAGCAACTACGTCCTCTATCGGGTTTGGCTGGCGACAGAGTGGGTTGCTGGTTGGTTGGTCCCTACAGCGGGGGTCTATTGGTGGCTGCAGTCGTGCAATTTTCGACTGGCTTTTATTTGCCATTCGGGTCAGATTTGGCATTGCTCGGCACCTGTGGGGTTGTCGTTCTGGTTAGACACCCCACGTGTGGCTGGAGTAAGTCGTTGGTTTCTCGGCTTAGTGCTCCACCCGCGTTTGGAGCATGTTATAAGCCGTTGGGTTTCGGTTGTGTGCTCCCCTTGTGTTTGGAGCTCGTTGTGTGAGTCATTGGTTTTCCAACTTCGTGTGCTTCGTGCGTGTTTGGCAGTGCGGTTGTTGCCACGAGGAGGTCGTGTTGAGACTTAGTGGCTTTTCGCACCCACGTTTCGTGTGCTCCGCAAGTGTTTGGCTGTGCAATTGTTGCCACAAGGAGGTCGTGTTGAGACTGAGTGGCTTCTTCGCGCCGGTGTTGCATTTGCTCCTTGTGCTTCGTTTCGTTCCTTGGGATCTTTTGGTCGTGCCCTAAATTTTGGGGACGAAATTGTTTTAAGGGGGGTAGAATGTAAGACCCAGCTTCCTGGCTTTCCGTCTGGTGTCTTGGATGACTGGCCACTATCGCGTCCAGACTGGGTGATGCTTAGTGTCGCGTCGTGGTGTCCGACGCGACAGTCATCATCTTCGTGACCAGCTTGTGCATCGCGTTCTTGTCGTGCCTTGCTTCTCCATCGCATCTTTGTGTCGCGCCTGGTCAACGGTCCACGACAGTGTTCCATCGTTCTGTCATATGAGCCTGTCAGGGTGGCAGCGTGTTAGTACGACATGTTGCATTGTCGCGGGGTCCCTGGGAGACGCGTTCTTGTCGCTGTGCGTTGACCCGTCACGTAGGGTGCCGAAGGCTTAAGGCCTTGGTCGGCGACCCCTTCTCCCTCTCTCCCTCCTTCCCCTCTCTTCTCCCCCTCTGGCAGTGCTCCACCTCCCTCTCTCCCCTTTTGTGTGTTTCAGGCAAGGAGGAGGGTCGTGCTCGTGTTCCCGGCGTCTTGTAGCTTGCGTAGAGCAAGGAGGAGGTGGCTAATCCGACATGAAGGGCCCTTATGGGTTCGGTTCTTCGGTTAAGGTAGGGATTGCTTGTACCCTTCTCGATCCAGGTGGATTGGGAGCTCCTCGTTCTTTCTAGATAGTATTTATTGCTTTTCCTTGCTCCCCTCCCCCGTGTAGTGGTGTTTGTGGTGTGTGGGTGGCCCCGAGATGGAGCATTCCGTGGGTGTACCTCTCTGCTAGTGTCGCGACCGCGGTGCGCGTCGCGACACCAGAAGAAGCGTCTGCCTGGTCGATCGCGACCTTGTCGCGACGCCTTGCTCCGTCACGACATGATTTTCTGTCGCGATGCTCTGCCTCGTCGCGACAGGGTCGCTGTCGCGGTGCCCTTCCCCGTCACGATGGTTTCGCGTCAGCCTAGGGGGCGCAACAGTACCTTTCGTGGTTCCGATTGGGGTCGGTGATAATTGCGCTGTTATTGATGATAATTATGTTATTTTATTTCTTATGGTCATTAATTTCACACAAACTCATTGTCACTTTATTACAAAAAATGATAATTGATTAAATCTCTATTGTGTTGTATTTGCAGGATTAATGGGCCAAGAAATAAAGTGTCAAATGGGCCATGGATTGGATTGAGCAAGAGAGAATAAAGGAGAGATTCTATAATTTTTAAAACACTTTCTTATTTTTAAAATCTCCTCTCTATTTTCCAAAAATCTCCTTCCTTTCTTCTCTTCCCTCTCCTCTTCTTTCTCTACTATTTTATAAACCCTCCACCTCTCTCTCTCATTATTTCCTATCTTACTTTCTCTCTCTCCCTCTTTCCAGCGCACCCCTTCCTCCTCTTCCTCTTCCCTTCTTCTTTCTCTTTCTTCTTCTCCCTCTCTTGCTCTCGTTCCTCTCCTCTCGGAGACACAGAGGAGAAGCAGCATCAGCGTAGGAAGCCCTCGCCACCAGCACTGACTGCCCCACGCGCGCCCACACGCCCGCGCGCCGCGCCCGCGCTCGCGCCAGGGCCCCGCCTGCGTCCGCCCGCGCGTCGCCACGCCAGCCCGCGTCGCCCCGCCTCCGCCTGCCGCGCGCGCCCCGCCTGCCGCGGCCGCCTCCACGTCGCCCCCTCTCTCCTCTCTACGTGCATGCATGCACGTAGAGAGCCACACTCGCGCCTCCCTCTCTATATCCTCTCTCTCCTCTCGCGCCTCTCTCCTCTCTCTCGTTTCTCTCTTCTCTCTCTCCTCTCTATCGCCTCTCTCTCTCCTCTATCCCTCTCTCGTTTCTCTCTTCTCTCTCTCCTTTCGCTTTCTCTCTCTCCTCTCTCCTCTCTCTCTTCTTGCTTTCTCTCTCTCGTTCTCTTGTTTTCCCTTATTCTCTCTTAATTAAAGTTGTATGTTAGATGCATATTATTTCTTTTATTTAATAAAGTTTGTTAGTTATTTTGTTCACTATTTGTACCCTCCATCTCTCTCTCTTCTTTCTCCTCTTTCTACCTTCTCTCTTCACCTTCTTGTCTCTTTAATTTATTTTAGTGTGGATATGCTTATGTTAAGAGATTTAGAATATCTTGTTTAGTTAATCGTCACTAGGTATTTTCTTACTCTCTTCCATTTGTAATAGTCTTTCTCTCTCTCTCTCTCTCTTAATAACCTCTCTTTTATTTATTTAGTTTAGCTTAGATTTATTTAACGCAACTTAGTTTTAAATATCACCACATTATTTTCCTAAATAAAAATCCAAGGTTTTCAACTCTAAAATCTAGTTCTCCGTGGATTCGACTCGGCTCTCACCACTTAACTATTGTCAAAATATTTAGTGTAGGCCGATAATTTTGAGATTGTTAGTCACGTGTTTAACGACGCATTCGTGGGCTATCAATTTTTGTGTCGGCATGTGCCCCAGGGGTGGCTTGCCTTTAGGACCTTCGGGTGGGGAACGCGGCATGTTACCTGGCTGCGTTCAGTGACTGAAGGTGACACCTTTGTCACTTCGTGGCCGTGTCCTGGCAGTGGTGCCAGGAGGGTCGTGTCAGTCTAATAATCGATTGACCGACAGTCAATCGATTATTAGCAGAGCGACGGGCTTTCCGTACTTCTGGTAGTGTTCCGAGGTTCTGGCTTGCTCGTGCGTGCCTTGGTTGGTCGACTGCCCTCTTGAGGGTCCATGCATGCCTCGTGCTTGCTGGGCTTGTCGTGGGTTACAAGCCAGCGGTTTGGCATGGTTTTTATTGTGCTTGCCCCACCTATTCACCCGGTGATTGGTACTTAAGGGCTTGTCCCATTCTGAGGTTGTCTCCATTTCCTGGGACCCCCATCCTCAGGAGCCTTTAGAGGGAGTGTTTGGGGCTACGAGCATGCTCGAGTTGGCAGCTGAGTTGACGAACTCTGGAGCTGAGGGGAAAACGAGGTTTGGACAGCGGCACCGAGTCATTTGTAGAGCTCTCTTGGTTGGTCTGGGACGCCGAGGCCAGCTGGAGTTCTTCCCGGCGCAGACCAGTCAGTCCTTCTTCTCACGACCTTGCCCTGCGTTGGTTCCAGAGCCGCGTAGGGAGGTCAGGCGTGAGGCCGCAGCTTGGCCAGGCTGCAGTGGTGCGTGTGTTCTTGTGGTGTTCTGTGGTGGCTCTATCTCGCTCTTCCGGGGAGGTTAGAGGAGGAGCCAGGCTGGCGAGCAGAGGGAGTGGCTGGTGTGTCCTCCTTTTGGCTGCCAATGGCAGTGGCTTGGTTGTTGTTGTTGTGACAGTGTTTCCTCACGATGTTTTCAAGTGTTATTCATTGCTCTAGCGAGCACGGTGGTTGTAGCCTAGCCGTGTCTAGGTTCCGTGGGCGTTGTTGGTTGGGCCTTTTTGGACCGTGCTTCCGGTGGTTTCCGTTTCGGTGTTCTCTTGGTTTTGTAGTCCCGTTCCTTGGTGCCAATTCGTGGTGGCACCGGTATGTGTGGTTTCCCGACCTCATGGTGTGTCTGGGGTCCGGGTGGTTCTGCTTGTGGGCCCTCAACCTTGTGGAGGTCTGAGGTGGCCGTGCTTGTGGTGAGACATCATTCTCACTTGGTTGTTGTATGGTCTCGGCGGGTGTGCCAAGGGTTGCTTCCGTTGGTGCCCGACTCCGTTGGTTTCTGCGGGAGTCGTGTGTGTGTCACGACCTTGGTTAGTAGTCATGGCATTGCATTGTTTTGTTCTGCTGCTTTGTAGTACCCTATTGTAAGTGTTCCTCGTTTTACAGCATTCTATTGTAGTTTCCTATTTTCGGAGTTCCTGTTGCTCTGGCCGGTGAGGGACTGGTAATCCCTACTGGGCCTTGTTCGCGAGGCTCACCTCGCTACTCTCTTCAGCTAGGGGCTCATCGTCGTGGGAGCTCAGTGTCGGACGGTTTGCGGAGGCGGCTGTGGCATCGTGTGTTGTCAGTAGTAGTGAGAGAGAGTGTTGTGAGCTCTTGTACCTGAGTGAGTTGAGAGTTGTGCTTTGCAAGTTCTCAGGGTATGCCCCTTAAGGACTGCACCATTCTTCTTGTACCTGTGCTTTTATTTAAGACATGTTGTACAAACTTTTGTATATTTTATATCTTGTTATAGTTATTTAAATTCAGTACATATCTCACTAGACTATTTCTTCTAACCCTTCCGGGTCTTCGGATCTTTGGGTGGCGACGCAAACTTCGGGGTCCCTGGTGGGGGTCCGGGAGGCCGGGTCGTTACAGTGAGACTACATGGAGTCCCTGTATCCATAGTCTCAGATCATGACATAAGATTCACCTCTCGTTTCTGGAAAGGACTTCAAACTGCACTAGGTACTAAACTTAAATTTTGTACTGCATTCCATCCACAAATAGATGGGCAGACCGAGAGGACAAACTAGATCATGGAAGATATGCTGCGAGCATGTACCATAGACTTTGAGGGATACTGGAATGAACAATTATCACTGATGGAATTTGCCTACAATAACAGCTACCAAGCCAGTATTAAGATGGCACCATTTGAAGCTCTGTATGGTATAAGTTGTAGATCATCGATATGCTGGAATGAAGTGGGTGAACAACAATGGTTAGGACCTGACATGGTACAAAACACTAGTAGAGACATACAAATCATCAGAGACAGAATAAAAATAGCTCAATCCAGGTAAAAGAGCTATGCAGACAAAAGAAGAAGGGACTTAGAATTTCAAACTGGTGATCATGTACTGCTCAAAGTATCCCCAAGCAGAGGATTTCAAAGATTTGGAATGAAAGGCAAGTTAAGGCCAAGATTCATAAGTCCTTTTGAAGTACTTGAAAGACTTGGCGACGTGGCTTATCGTCTAGCATTACCCCCTAAATATTCCATCGTACACAATGTTTTCCATTTGTTTATACTGAGGAAGTATGTGTACGACCCATCTCATGTTATAAGCTATGACGATATAATCCTGCACAAAGATATGACCTACGAAGAGAAGCTAGTCAGAATGATAAGAAGATACAACAATTATGGAATCGACCTATATCCGTAGTAAAAATACTTTAGAACAATCATGGAGTAGAAGAAGCTACATAGGAATCCGAAGCAACCATGAGACGGAACTATCCGGATCTATTCAGTAAGTCATTCTTCCTCTTATGATCCTACGAATTTGGGGACCAAATTCTTTTTAAGAGGGGGAGTATGTAGCAACTTTGAAATTTCAAATTTTTATAAATAGAATTAAATTAAAAGAAATTATGAATTAATTAAAACCCATTAAGTAAAAATTGAGTAATGAGTTTTAACTAATGGTCCATGTATGAATTAATGGGCCCAAAAGCTAGAGCCCAGTGAAGGATTGGAGATAATTAAGCCTAATTTCGTACCTTAAATATTGATAAATCAAAAAGGGTTAATATAATCACTATTTTAACTCATAATTATCCTAAAAAGAGTTATAGGCCTATCCTAACTAGGGGTGTCAATGGGCTGGGTTAATTTGAAGTCCAATGGGTAGTCCACTCCAGACTCAATTTGGGTTAAAATATGATGGCCCATGGATCTCTTTTGAAGCCTATTTGTCAAACCCCTCACTTGATGGGTTGGACTCGGGTTAGCCCATTGGGCTAAGAGACATTAATAACAACCATACCTATCAATAACCATCATACCTACACATGCATTAAAAACATGCTTAAATAAAGAAATCGGTTTCCACCACACCAACAGTTCCCTTTAAATTAAAACATGCTTAAATTAAAATAGTGAATCTATCTACATATTAGTTTGATGGGCTGAAACGGGTCCCAATGGACTACCATGGGTTTGTTTTACTTTGATCCATTAAATTTGGGTTGGACTTGGGTTGGGTTATTTTAGTGTTGGACTAAACTGGGTTTAAATTAGGCCAGCCCAAACCCACCCATTAACACCCCTAATCCTAACCCCTTGGCCATGGATCTAGAGCCCACCCTTGCCAATTAGATGGATAAAGGCTAGGAAAAGAGAGATAGATATAGGAAATTCATAGTTGGATGAAAGGGAAGAGTTTTATGTATGTTGGAGACTTAAAACATACAAATACTCTTCTATTTCGTACCTAGCCAACCCTAAACACTTTCTGAAGTATGGAGAATGAGGAAGAGGAGCACTTGGACGAGGAGATCAAGGAGGAGAAGGCTTGGAACGAAGAACTTCATCAAGTTCTTCACTTTTTTTGCCCTAGGATTTCAAAGCATTCAAAGGTACGCAATCTTTCAAGCAAAAAAAAATTAACTTCGACCAAAGGTAGACCATGATCCCATCTTCAAACGCCCCATGTTTTCTCCAATTTTTATCATGCCGATTAGGAGTATTTCATGCTCCAAATCCTGTTAATAACATGTTCCTGACTTGACATGTTCACCATAAATCCATGTCCATACTTGATTTCGTGACCTGAAACTCTTATCATACATGCTACATGATGTCAAGGATTGAATGACACAATTTTCCCCAATTTCTATCAAGTACTCTTTTCTAATTAAACTATTTTTCATCACTGTGTTTGATTTTTGGTTCATCATGAAGAACCTATTAATAGCATGCCTAGATCATGATGAAAGCCTAATTACTCATTATTGTTGATACTCCTACATGTCTAGTTTCATTTAAAACTGATTTCAGAATTTTTCATTATGTATACGATTTGATAATGATTTTTAAAGGCCGTTGTGTCAAGTCCTTGGAGGACTGAACTGCAACCTAAAGTGACCCAAATCACTTTTAGGATTCGTCTAGGGTCTCTGAGAACACGACGGCCCGACTGGTCGCGTTCTCAGCCTGGTTGGGACACAGGCTCACGTCGCGTTATGAACGCGATGGCTCGACCCGTCGTGTTCTTCCTGTCCTGTGCGGACTACCCTGAACGCGACAGACCCAGACGTCGCGTTTATGGACCGATTGCCTATATCACGACCGGTCACCCCGTCGCGATTATAGCGTCATCGATTGGCCTGACCTAGTTCATATGAACGCGATAGACCTATCTGTCGTGATTTAAACGCAACAGGTACCCCCGTCGCGTTTTCACTGTGTAAACCAGAAACCCTAATTTTTCCTGTTAACTATGTTAATCATGCTCTATAATCATTGTTAAACTTCTGTAATACACTATCATGAACAGTAACGACACGATGATGTATATTTGATAAAGGTACAATTGCTTTATTAATTAAAAGATGTGTGCACAACTTTCTCTTGCTAGCTTGAATCTCTTACACATGCACACACAACACATGAATTTTTGACATGAGACCCTATTGAAATTCCTCTATAATATATCTGGTAATTAAGTGCAATCAATCTCGTAATTTTCCTATTTTATTAAATGAACCTATTTTTATTTTATTCGCTTGATTGAAACACCGCTATTGTGTCCCTCTGCCTTCGAGCACTTAAGGTATGACGGACAAACAATTCTATACACACTTCTATCTTGACTTGGACGACCTCTCCATAAGACTCCTTGGCTTTACAGACATCCATTGCTGATGAGCGGGTTGTACCATCAATATCTATTTTACCCTTAGGGATCAGCATGATCCAACGGCCTTAGATTGTTCTCTCTTACCTTGAGATCACGCCGGACCTCTGGTCTATGTGCATAGCACGGCCATTGGGCGTTAGTGACTTCTACCGGATTGCCGGCGCACGGTCGTGTGTGCTGTGCAACTGTTACTATCGCCATTTATCGTCGATTTACGAATACGACCCCCTCTCTTATCTACTCTCTTTACACTCTCCTCTATTTACGTTCTCTCTATACTCTCATCTATTCTTCAATTACTCTCACCTATTCTTGGTACTCTATTTGGCCATCTATTTGATTGTTTAAGATAACAAATATAATCATGCTAGGCAACATTATAGAGGGCCCGATCTGGTCCTGGGAGGTGCGCCCGAAAGGTTATAACTCACGAGGGTTTAATGATCAGGGTTTATGGCATAACACCCAAGTGCCATACTATCAAGATTTAATCAAAGACAATCAATCACAATACTATATTCTCTCGGTTGACGAGAAGTTCAACCAAAATGTGCTATCTCGACTAGTGCACTTTTGTGCAGACGTTACATGCTATTTTGTTATATGGACAATCTGTTATCATGCTAGTTGTGCTATTTTCATGTGTAAGTACTATTGTTCTCTTGTTATCATATGCATTACTCTCGTGACTATGCTTGATCGTTCTCTATAGTTATCCTGTTTGACAAGACATTAATCACTTAAAGCATGCCTGTTTATACGAGATATTAAGTCCTACTGGGCGATTATCGCTCATTCTGTGCTATTTATTTCATGTGTTTCAGGTGAGTCTGATGGGGACTACCATACGAACGAGGAAGGGGATGAGCAAGTGCAGGAGTGACCCTATATTACGACAACCAAAGCTTTTTAGTAGTTAGTTAGTTGAATAGTTGGTTTGTAGTTGTTTTTATTTTAATAAAGTACTCTGGGCCTAGGGCTGTAAACGGAGCGGATACGAGCAGATATGAGTTTTTCGTATCCGCTCCGAATACGTAATCGGATAATTCGTATCCGCTCCAAATAAAATTTGGATACGGAGCGGATATCTTAGTCGAATAATATTCATATTCGGAGCAGATACGGATATTATCAGCTTCAAAAATATGAGACCTGATAAGAGATATAATGTAACGACCCGACCTCCCGGACCCCCGCCAGGGACACCGAAGGTCGTGCCGCCACCTACGGATCCGAAGAGCCGGAAGGGTTAGAATTTAGTCCTGTGAGATAAGCATTGAATTCAAATAACTATAACTAGAAAGTTCGTACATTAACAAAGAAATTATGTACAACATGTCCCAAATAAAATTACAGGTACAGAAAGAAAGGTACAGTCCTTAAGGGGCATACCTTGAGGACTTGCAAAAAGGCCACTCTCAACTCACGGTACAAGCGCTCACGCTCACAACTCACACTACTGGCAACGCACGACGAACAAGCCGCCACCACGACCGTCCAGCAACGAACTCCTGCGACAGTGAGTCCCTACCTGAAGAGAGTAGGGGGGTGAGACTCGCGAACAAGGCTCAATAGGGATAACCAGTCCCTTACCAGCCAGAGCAGCATGAACTCCAACAAAAGCGGAAGCAAAACTACTCTACAAAGCAGTAAAGCGAGAAACGCCTACCACATAGTACTACAAAGCAGCGGAACAGAGAAATGCCATGACCCACAACCAGGGTCGGGCCCAACACGACTCCCGCAGAACCAGCGGAGTCAAACACAATGCGGAAGCAACCCTTGGCACACACTCGCCGAGACAAAGAAGCTCACGGAACACCGGAGCAACCACGTGAGACCAGAGTCTCACGACCCCACCACCAACATCCCGAACCTCCACGAGGTCGAGAAGGAACAACCACGTGTCACCACGAGAGACACCGAGCAACCATGTGAGAAGCACCGTCTCACCACAGGCACGGCCACCTCAGACCTCCACCAGGTTGAGGGCCCACAAGCAGAACCACCCTGCACCTTGGACACTCCACGAGGTCAGGGAACTACACACTCCGGTGCCACCACGAACGGAACCAAGGAACGGGTTACTGAAACAGCAGTCTGATGTCTACACAAGGCACCCCGAGAGAACTCGCAGAGCGGAAACCACTAAACACGGCCCACGAGGCCAAACCAAAAGAGCCCACGGAAGCTAGACACGGCTAGGCTACAACCACCGTGTAGGCTAGGGCAACTAGACTCACTTAGAAACAACGTGAACCGCCATCACAACAAGAACAACCAAGCCACTGCCACAGGTAGCTAAGAGAGGGACACACAGTCCACCCCTCTCGCTCGCCAGTCGCTGACTCCTGCCTACAACCTCCCCGGTAGAGTGAGGCTAGCGAGTCACAGCAAGAACAACCACAACCATCGCAGCCCAACCGAGCTACGGCCCCACGCCTAACCTCCCTACGCGGCTCTGGAAGCAAAACAGAGCGAGGCAGTGAGAAGGGCTAGCTGGTCCGCACCGGAAGAGCGCCTCAATCACCTCGGTGACCCAGACCCAGCTAAGAGAGCTCTACAAATGACTCTACGCCGTTGTTACCACCATTTTCCCCTTCTTCTCCAAGTCCGTGACTTGAGCACGCCCGCCGCCCGGAGAACTCCCTTTAACAGATGCGCGGGGCTGGGAGTCCCATGTAACGATAACAACCTGTCTCACGGACAAACCCTCAAGTGCCTAGAACCGGGCGAAAAGAGAACTGGCGGGGCAACCACCACAAAAAACGGCACAGCTGACTTGTAACCAAGACAAGCCCAGCAGGCACAGGCACGCACGGCACCCCTTCCGGAAACCCCCAGAAGAGCCGTCAGCCAACGCCGGAACACACGGCACGGCCCGAGAAACTGGAACACCACCAGACAGAACAGAAACCATCGCTCTTCTAATAATCGATTGACCGACAGACAACCAATTATTAGACAGACGCGAGCCTCCTAGCACTGCCGCTAGGACACGGCCACGAAGGTGTCACCTTCGGTCACTGAACGCAGGGAGGCAACCTACCGCGTTCCCACCAGAAGGTCCTAAGGGCACACCTGCCCTGGGGCCCACACCGACACGCCAACCGCGGCCACGAAAACACCCGAGGCAACACAGGTCTTGTCGCGCCCTCCTAAGCCGTCGCGATACCATAGCGACGGATAGGGCAACCGCAACAACAACCGAGTTGCGACAGGGAAGCGCGTCGCGACAACAAGGCTGTCACGACAGGAAACCTGGTCACGACACGATCCTTATCGCGACGGCCGATTGTGCCGCGATAAGGTCACGTCCGACCCAGACGATGCCTCCTCTGATGTCACGACGCGCACGGCGGTTGCGACATCAGACAGAAGGCCGACCGCCGGGATGCTTCATCCCGGGGTCGCCCACACCAACCACATTCACACACCACGGGGAGGGGAGCATGGAGAAAGTTGTAAAGGCATACAATCACACAAAAGGGCTCCCAATCACCCGGATTGATAAGGCACAAGAAATCCCTACTAGAAAATGGAAAACTAACACCCCACAGGGCCTTCACGACACCACGGCCGCCACCTCCTCGCTCCTCGCCGCTCCGCCGCTCCACCACGAGCCGCCAGCACCGCCACCAAGCTCCAAACGCCGGAGAAGGAGAAGGAAGAAGACTTCCCTCCTTGGAGAGGAGGAAGGGAAGGAGAAGGGAAAGAAAGGGGAAAGGGGAAATCGACCAAGGCTTTTAGCCTCCGGCCCCCCAAGATGCAACGGGGCGGGGCGTCGTGTTACCAACCTTAACGCGACGGCGGCCCACACCGCGACCAAAACGTGCCCCCAGGGACGCCGCGACAACCAGACAGGTCGGTCTGCCACGCCTGCCACTCTGAAAAGCATCAGATGACCAAAAAGTAGAAACCAATCGCGACCCATTGACCGGGCGCGACACGAAGATGTGATAGGGAACAAGGCGCGACAAAAACGCGATGCACAACGGGGTCGCAACAGGGATGACTGTCGCGACGGGTACCTCTGTCGCGACACTAACACGTCATCCAGACCGGACGCGTTAGTGACCAGTCATCCAACATGC
Organism: Colocasia esculenta; assembly: GCA_014218235.1. Classification (NCBI taxonomy): domain Eukaryota; kingdom Viridiplantae; phylum Streptophyta; class Magnoliopsida; order Alismatales; family Araceae; genus Colocasia; species Colocasia esculenta. The sequence goes on from CM024761.1 coordinate 126,033,548, forward strand.
ATCGGAAGAACCCAAAAAACCCGAGATGTTACAATACATCCAATAAAAAATAATTTCATCTTCGAAATTAAGGGCGAAACCCGGTCGGGAGATAAGCAACAGGTGCAAAGGGACCACTAAGTTGTACCACGACTTCCCCGTGGTCACCACCACGACCCCAGCCACAAAGGGAGTGCCTAATCGGACATCCGACAGCTCACAGAGTGCACACCAACTGGCGCAGAGCACACAATCGGATGTCGACAACTCCACAGGCACGGCGCGCACCAAACCGACCAGAAACACTGAAACTGCCAGTCGAAAAACCACGACTGAGCCCTCAACATTCCACACTATTGAGACCAATCGGTCAGTAACTCACTTTATCACCAGCAGCTAGATAGAGGTCCCAACTACTGACGGCAACCGAGGAAACTCCAAGAGGTCATTCACAAGACTCCGTTGAATGGCTCTGTACATCTAGCAACAGCTAGTACCTACGGCAAGGCCAAACGAGAGCTTCTTAATGATGACCCAAAACCAAGCGGAAAACACGCACATGGAGAACCCACGGTGAGCAGGACAGTGTCCGTCGGCACCACTAGATCTCACCCAGATCATCCTCATGGTCCGATAAGGACACACAATGACTGTGGAGCCACAGAAAGCTAAACCACACGCTCCACAGGCACACGCGCAGAGACAAAACCAAGGAAGACGTCTAAGGTTGGCAAGGCCAGACAACTCAAGACGTCGGCAAACTGCACGGGAAACGAAACAACTACAGAGGTCGAAGACAGCATGTCGACCTCAAAGTGACCCAAACCAAAGCAGGGTACCACAGCCGAACACACTCGCTCCCCAACGCGAGAGGGAAAGACTTGAACACGGCCACGACCAAGGCCTGACGTGTAACACCCCATATAAGAATATGTTAAATATACTAAATTAGCAAACTACCAACAACTCGGACTAGTCATTTTCAGAGCTCGAGCAGGATAAGAACTCTGAAGTTAAGCGTGCTCAGTTGGGAGTAGTCCCAGGATGGGTGACCTTCTTAGGAAGTCTACCAACTAGCACGGTTGTTGGGCCAGTTTGTTGGTTGGGTCGTCACAAATGGTATCAGAGACTTGCCCAGCCGAAGTGCAGGAACTAGGTGCCACACAGGGCAAAGTGTACGCTATGGGAGCCACCTCTTGAGGCATATGGCGCAAAGTGCTACATAGTGGGAGCCACCTCTTGAGCCTGTGGGGGCCACCTCTAGAATCCTGCCTGCCTGGGGTTTGATTGTGTGCTATATATGAGCAGCGACGAGGACCTCGCTTATATAAGAGGGGTAGATTGTAACACCCCATAAAGATATGTTAAATGGCTAAATCAGCAGACTACCAACAACCCGGACTAGTCATTTTCAGAGCTCGAGTAGGAAAAGAACTCTGAAGTTAAGCGTGCTCAGTGGGAGTAGTCCCAGGATGGGTGACCTTCCTGGGAAGTCTACCAACTAGCACGGTTGTTGGGCCAGTTTGTTGGTTGGGTCGTCACATGACGTACCACCGACAGGGCTACCTAGACAAGGCAAAGCAGCCACCCCACAACGGTAATAGTACAACCATAAGGCATCGGCCAGCACAAGGTGTCCCAGAGGCGGAAAACTCAACGCCTCCAACACCGAGCAAACTCGTGAAACAACGCACGGAGCTCACGATCAGGAAATACAACACAACACACGGTGCTCACACAAGCACCAGGAGCCACCCAAAGTGCAACACAATGTACCAGGGCTCCAGACGGCACGAAAACAAACCACTTGAGCACGAGCAGAGGGTGCCACCACAAGCACCAAAACTCGGCAAGATGCAACACATTTGCACCAACAGCCAAAACAACACGGCTAACAGGAAGGACTCTCTACAAGAGACCTGCCAAAAGCCACCCACAAGAAGTCGCAAGCCAAAAAGGGTAGAACAGGCCACACCGGATGCGAACCCTCAAGGCACAAAACACGAAGCATCAAAAAAGAAACACGCTCAAGGTGCAGTAAGCAACTGCAACCAATGGCCTGAAATGACTCAAGGCCAACAGAAAAGGACTCTCCACCAGAGACCCACAAAAGAAACGTGCGAAAAACTAACAGCTTCAAGAGCGCAACAATCATATTGGCACTTAGAAGCGCACAAACGCAGGGCACCGCTCCTACCACCACAGGTGGGGAGGGCCACACGCCCAACGGCGACAAGTGCCTCCAAATCACAGCTGAGGCACAAGAAAAACACGCACCGAAACGATGCCTGCACAAGCAAGCCAAACAGAAGAACACCCGGTGCCGCCTCACACTGAACACAAGGCACGCTGCCCTACATCGTCCAGTCAGGCGACAAGAAATCAACACAGCAAGAGATGGGACAATAGGTCACCACAACTTATCGCACCACAAGGAAACCACGCGCATGAGGGGAGCAACCAGCTCAACCTCAAGACAGCACAAGGGGAGGGACCTTCGCCACAAAGGTCGCCACGGTGCGCGACATGGCACCAAATGCCATGTGAAAGCACCACCACCCCGAGCAACCCACGGAAAGCAGAGGAAGAAGGCACACAACAGGCCTCCTCCTCACACGAAAGAGGAAACAACAACGAAATGCTAGCACTCCCATAGGAGGCACAGCCAGCCGAACAACCACGACGCTCGCCAAACAACCGTCGGCAAGAGTGTGTCGGCACGGAAACGCAAGCAATAACAAACTAAACCACAGGGACCCACAAGTGGTCCTGCCGGCACAACCAAGAAACTTGGAAGCAAACAACACGGCAAACTGGCCAAACACAAAGCCACACACAGGGTCAAGGTCCACCACCTTGACCAAAAGCAGACGAGCAGACTGCACGCAGCAGTCCAACCCAAGGGAGATGACTTGTTAGACCCCGAATTTTTTATTCTTTTTTATATATATATTATATATACGTGTATTCGCGTAAAAGTGAGCAATTAGCTAAATTAAGAAGTATATGAATGTTCTCTTTTCTTTTCCAATAATCTTAGACTTAGAATGATTGAGTAATATTATGTATTATTTCTCTAATATTGAAGAATATCCTTACTACCTATTTCATGGAATTTTGTATGAGAGTATATGAAGTACATATGTGTTTTACGTATGTATGTTATCTTATGCGTGTGACATTGCATACCTATTTCTACATGCATAACACCTTGGTTGTACTTATATATGCATGTGTATGTTTAATTGTAAACATGGTTCATTGCATGGTTTAGTTATGCGTACATTGTACTTCGTACATTGCATGTACATAAAGAGTCAAGCATGGTAGTTATTAGTAGTTTATATTGGGATTCTATACTCCTCATGATAACATCATGTATTTTTATGATAATTAGGTGAGAATAGTCAATTGGCTAAATATGCATATAGTGCATATTAAGGAATCCTATGCATATAGTACTTAAGCAATGTTAGGTAAAGTTGTGCAAGTTAATCTAATTACCGGTGCGCATGTTGTATCTCTATTTTCAGCATAATGTACACAAAGTATGCTACACCCGCTGTGTATACTAATATATGTCAAATCAAGTGTGTGTATGCATAGGTAGAATCTACGTACATCTTATCTTAGTGTATTCATGTATGTTTTGTGTATGCCTAGTATAAATGTTATTGATTGCCGGAGTAGTAATATACATATTATACCTTGTATGCGTATGAAGATATTCATGTGTGTGGTTGTTATCTTGATGTACCTATGTAGGTATGTGTAGGATTGGTAGTAAATATTAGATGTTTACATGGTGTAGTGGTGTATACACTATACACATAGGTTTCATGTGCATGTATGAGTAGATTAAGCATGGTTCTACACGATTCTGAGTTCTGGCAGAAGAGGTATTGCGTCAACATGGATGGACGCCCATGTTATGTCAGCGTCCATATCGACTGACGCTAACCCTATTGTAGCCGTCCATGGATGTGGACGTCAATATCCCTAATTTTCTGTGCGCAACAGAGCGCAGAGAACACTCATTGGGCCAGGCTTCTGATTGGGGAGATGTCCCCCAATGGCTCTCACCTGTCCCTTCGGCCCTGCACGAGCCCTTGTCCGTTAATCTATAAACTCATCCCTCTTGCACCTAGAGAGCTCTCTGGCTCTTTTACTAGAAAGGAACCCTAGCTCAGGAATGTGAGGAAAACCTGAACTTGAGAGCTAAGATCCGGCGTTCTGAGGCTTAGATCCGGCGATCTTCTTCGACAAGGAGGAAGTCCAAGCATAGGAGAAGACCACCCCGGCACTAGACTGCGGCCTACAACCCCCTAGAACCGGAGCAAAGGAGTTTTGGAGGCTTTGGCACTGCCCAAGGAGATCTCCCCGCCCCGGCCATTATCCGTTTGGAGATTATTCAAAGGTAAGTGAACCTAGATCGTAACCCTAAACATGTCCCCTTGAGTTTAGTATTTTATGGATTTTTCCTCGAGTCCTGGAACCCCACATTCACCAAATCCTGGACCTCGGTCTGTGTATTGCACAGACAGGAACTTGGCGTCAATGCCTTGACGCCAAGATCTCCAGTGGGCGTCCAGCGATCTTGCCGTCAAACTCTGTGAACGGCCAGACACGCCGCCAGTTCTTCAGTGCAGAACAGTAACTGTTCTGGCTTAAGTAATTAATTTCTGGACTTTTGACGCATGAGGATATAATGTAATTTTTATATGTTTATGTGAAATAGCTAATGCGATGTGTGTGGTAAATTGTTTGTGCATTTCTGTGGATGGTGCCGATTTTTAGATTTATTGAATTGTATGTTAGCAATCAGTTTGGATATGTTAGTCAACTGTTTACATGAATCATAAGGAGTTTGATGCCATATTTTTCCTAAACCATGTATGTATGCATCACTCCATGCCCTGCAAATTTTGAGAATTTTTTTTGTGTTCATGTGATTTACTGCATTTTCTGCAATAAGAATAGAATGTATATGTTATTCAAAAATTACAGTAAATTGTGTGTCGTACAATAAATCCGGAAAACAAAATTTCCTGAGGCCAGTATATGACGGGTTCAGGACTTGAACCATCAAATTCGACATTCATGTTATGTTCCATATTAAATTGAATTATTAGTGGCACGAAGATAAATGTTTTATTTTCCGTAAATTTCTATGTAGTTCAGAAAAAATATGAAAATTTGCATGAGTAGTCTGAAATCTGCAAACAGTGGTGTGGTTAAATTTTAAGGTGATTTGGGTAACACATTAGCTTAAACTGTGGAATTTCCATGTGAAAAATGAGTTATTAATGCATGTTACCATGACTATGGATGATTGAGTGTTTTCCCAATGTGATTAGTGTAAATTCTGAATGTGTGAACCCTGTTAATAGTAGTATCAGGATAGGTTAACTGAGACATGTGGAAAATTATGGATGTAACATATAAATGATTCAAAGAATGAGTAAAATATGTGGAAAGTGTGGGAATACAATAAAGTGAATGTAATGTGTAATAATTGGGCCAAAATGACCCTGCTACCCTAGGGGCCTCGAGAGCTGTACATAGAAAATTCCCTATGGAAAGCTCTATGTGGAAAAGTTCATCCTAAAGGCATTAGGGAATCCTGGAGGTGGACAAGTACCACTGGAATATGGTGGAGAGGGCTTCTCCCGGTCTGCGCAGTACCAAGATTCACCACTGTATTACCTAGGTGGTGTTAATGTGATTATGAGTCGTGTTATGTGTATGCGTTGTGAAAAGAGTTATGAGAATGAGATATTTGTTAGTGTCCTCTACTGGTTAGGACTATGTGTCATGGCAAATTGTTTAAGCAATGAAAAATGAATAAAGTGTGAAATATGTGAACATGGCACGTGGTAAGTGCCCATGATGCACGTGGTAAGTGCAATCGATGTGATACGTGATAAGTGAAAGTGGAAAAGTAAATGATGTGGAAATGTGTAAATTGTGAAGTGTGAACATGTGTACATGTCCAATGTGTAAAATGAACAATGTGAATGAGTAGTGTGCAATCATGTGGGATAAATGTGTTGATTGTGAACTTATGATATATGTCATGAAAGTGTTAAATGCATATCCAAACAGCAACCTAAATGTAGCCAAACGGTGTTTCATGTGTAAGAATGAGTAGAATCCATATTAGGAACTTCCGTTTCAAACATATGAGAATCTCACGTTAATGCTATCATGTTGTGATTGAATTGTATATATATCTCTCACGTGAATGAAATGGTAGTGAGCATGTAATAGGATTTTCACGTTTGCAAAAGGTTGATTATGAAATATGGCAAATGCATGAAAATATTTGGATTCCATGCTAGTTGAAAGGCTTATTAGTATAAAGAATTTCATACTTAAGTGCTCATGGGATTGCTAAATGGTTTCACCATGTTTTAACCTTCAAGTCGTGCTACAAATGTGAAACTATGTGCATGTGATTTTATTATGTTAAAACAGCAACTAAATTGTATAAATAATACAAAGGTCATGTGAAAAGAAAGTAGTCATCGTGCTAGCTTGTTCTTTCTTTACGCTCAATTGTATGCTCTAGTAGTAGAAAATCTATGGATTAAAAGAATGTGTGGACGAATCATGCTACATGTTAAGTGTATAAAATAAGTGCATTGTATGATGTAATGCCATGACTTAGAATAGAATTATGGTAGACTAAAGCATGCTCCTACGAAGATAATATGTATTGCTAGTTGAGAGTAAGGACCTTGAGTACCCTCGTGATTTGATGATAGTGTGCATCTCTTTAATGTTAATGCCATATTGTGAGTGTGACATGTTTAAGTTTAAGACTTTGGTTTGCTTGCTGAGTCTTTGGACTCACTCTTGCTTCGGTGTACAGGTTGACAGGTATCGGGTTCTAGAAGGAAGCTTGGTGAGGATCGCATTAGAAGACTATTTTGTGGAGCTGTTACTAGTTGTACTTCTTTTTTTTCCTAGCATGAAAAGGGTTATGTATGACATATTTGGACAATGTCGTTCTTTTATCTTGTTATAATGTGGACATTGTCTTTCTATTTCGCTATTTAGATTGCAGAATGTGTGTTGGTGATGGGTAAGAGTTGAGTTATTTTTTATTCCGCTGTACTCTATTGCTATCCTGGTACATATCAACCTATCGACTAGTGTTGGTACATGTCCCACTGTGACGACGCCCTTTCTACCGATGGGATTGGTATAATCGTACCGTTATGAAGAGGTCGTTACATGACTCCTCCAGAAGGTCGCAACAATGCGCACCCAGGCGACACAACACCACAGTGGAGCAACATCACTCCGAGTAACCAACGGAAAAGCAGGGAAGGAGACCCTCACAATGAGTCTCTCCACACGCAAGGGCAACCACTAAGCGAGACCGGCACTTCCACAGAAGCACAACCGCCAGACACCCATGGCACTCACCAGACTACCATCTGGCAGAGCCACAGGGTGCGAGAAATGAAGTCAACCTCCCGACCCTGGGGACACACGAAGTCCCACCAGCGCAGCTGGAAACTCGAAAAATGATTAGGAGATAATCTAGCCAGCACCACGACCAGACACACGATCAAGGCACCACACCTTGACCGACAAACCCAGGCAGACTGTAACATGGACAGTCCACTGGCAACGTCGACAGCTCATCTCTTCAGAGAGAGAGCAACGCAACCAAAACAAACACAAGGCAGCTTGGGAGGACCTCCACCCAAAGTGCCAAGAGCCGTTCTGGGAACCATCACCAGAATATAGCCCAAACAAACATCCAAACACACGGCCACAGAGAGAACACAGCAGCCATCGGAAGCACACAAACTGGTTCTGGGAGAACCTCCCCAGGAAACCACCAAGGCGCCGTTCTGGGAAAAACCCACCAGAACGCAACGGCCAAACTCAACAGCAGCATACCTCAACCCTAGGTAGCACAACAACCGGAAATGCCCGGAACAATCCTGAGAGCGAACCTCACCAGGACAACAACCAACAGTTTTGGGAAACCGCACCAAGACACAGGGTAACCAAGCAATGCACCTCAACCTCGAGGGCAATGCAACGGCAACCAACCAGACAATAGAGACCTCAAACCAAGGAGGTAACATAGCGGAAGACTTTAACGAGCACAGAAGCAGTCCCAGAGGGAGAGGAACCCTCACTAGGACAACAACAAAATAGTTCTGGGAAACATCACCATAACACAAGCAGCCAAGCAATGCACCTCAACCCAGAGGGCAACCCGCAACAACCAGAAACGAGCACCACACAGTTCTGTGGGAAACCTCACCTCCACCAGAACCAACAGAGAAGACTCTGGGAGCACCTCACCAGAGTTCACAACCAGCCAGCACAAGGCCGACAACAACCACAAACAAGTGTCGCATCGCTCAACCAGTGGTGCAACACGGCACACAAAGCATCTACTTAGTTCGAGCAACCGCGCCGACTAAGTAGAGCACAGCGCACAACGGCGCACAGGCACACAAGGCCAAACACACATCCAACAAGGACACACACCCCTACACAAGGGGACATCCAACAAGGACTCACCCTAACAACAAGGGGACTTCCAGTAAGGCAAGGACACCTTCGACCGGTTCCGCAGAATACAACCTTGCACCGATGAAGGTCACACCACACGTAGGCTCTCTCAGCCTTCGCGACACAACCACCAGGATGCGCAGGCCGAGGACGAATCCAACCGCAGCATGAGCGAAAACAACAACCACGCTCGCAGCACGCGCACCCAGCAACAGCAACAACACTCTCTACAGCTCACACCCTGGACCCTGCTGGAAAGCTAGCCACCTGCACAAAGAGCCCATGCTCACCTAACAGCAACTCTACACAGACGGGACAGCAACGTACTATGGTACTAGGTACCTTTCTTTGGGAGCCATAGTTATTAACTCATCACAAATCTCGTTGGACCCTGAGCTCTGATACCACTGTAACGACCCGACCTCTCGGACCCCCGCCAGGGACCCCGAAGGTCTCAGCCGCCACCCACGGATCCGAAGACCCGGAAGGGTTAGAATTTAGTCCAGTGAGATAAGCATTGAATTCAAATAACTATAACCAAAAAGTTCGTACATTAACAAGAAATTATGTACAACATGTCCCAAATAAAAGTATAGGTACAGAAAGAAAGGTACAGTCCTTAAGGGGCATATCTCGAGGACTTGCAAAAAGACCACTCTCAACTCACGGTACAAGCGCTCACGCTCACAACTCACACTGCTGGCAACGCACGGCGAACAAGCCGCCACCACGATCGTTCGGCAACAAACTCCTACGACAGCGAGTCCCTACCAGAAGAGAGTAGGGGGGTGAGCCTCGCGAACAAGGCTCGGTAGGGATAACAAGTCCCTTACCAGCAAGAGTAGCAGGAACTCCAACAAAAGCAGAAATAAAACTACTCTACAAAGTAGTAAAGCGAGAAACGCCTACCACAGAGTACTACAAAGTAGCGGAACAGAGAAATGCCATGACCCACAACCAGGGTCGGGCCCAACATGACTCCCGTAAAACCAGCAGAGTCAAACACAATGCGGAAGCAACCCTCGGCACACACCCGCTGAGACAAAGAAGCTCACGGAACACCGGAGCAACCACGTGAGACCAGAGTCTTACGACACCACCACCAACATCCCGGACCTCCACGAGGTCGGGAAGGAACAACCAGGTGTCACCATGAGAGACACCGAGCAACCACATGAGAAGCACCGTCTCACCACAGGCACGGCCACCTCATACCTCCACCAGGTTGAGGGCCCACAAGCAGAACCACCCTGCACCTCGGACACTCAACGAGGTCAGGGAACTACACACTCCGGTGCAACCACGGACGGCACCAAGGAACGGGTTACTGAAACAGTAGTCAGGTGTCTGCACAAGGCACCCCGAGAGAACCAGCAAAGTGGAAACCACTAAACATGGCCCACGAGGCCAAACCAACAGAGCCCACGGAAGCTAGACACGGCTAGGCTACAACCACCATGTAGGCTAGGGCAACTAGACTCACTTAGAAACAATGTGAACCGCCGTCACAACAAGAACAACCAAGCCACCGCCACAGGCAGCTAAGAGAGGGACACACAGTCCACCCCTCTCACTCGCCAGCCGCTGACTCCTGCCTACAACCTCCCCGGTAGAGTGAGGCTAGCGAGTCACAGCAAGAACAACCACAACCACCGCAGCCCGGCCGAGCTGCGGCCCCACACCTAACCTCCCTACGCGGCTCTAGAACCAACGCAAAGCGAGGCAATGAGAAGGACTAGCTGGTCCGCACCGGAAGAGCGCCTCAACCACCTCGACGACCAAGACCCAGCTAAGAGAGCTCTACAAATGACTCTGCGCCGCTGTCCCCACCGTTTTCCCCTTCTTCTCCAAGTCCGTGACTTGAGCACGCCCGCCGCCCGGAAAACTCCCTCTAATAGATGCGCGGGGCTGGGGGTCCCAGGTAACGGTAACAACCTATCTCACGGACAAGCTCTCAAGTGCCTAGCACCGGGTGAAAAGAGAACTAGTGGGGCAACCACCACAAAAAATGGCACAGCTGACTTGTAACCAAGACAAGCCCAGCAGGCACAAGCACGCACGGAACCCCTTTCAGAAACCCCCAGAAGGGCTGTCGGCCAACACCGGCACACATGGCACGGCCCGAGAAATCGGAACACCACCAGACAGAACAGAAACCATCGCTCTTCTAATAATCGATTGACCGACAGACAATCGATTATTAGACAAACGCGAGCCTCCTAGCACCGCCTCTAGGACACGGCCACGAAGGTGTCACCTTCGGTCACTGAACGTAGGGAGGCAACCTGCCACGTTCCCACCAGAAGGTCCTAAGGGCACACCTACCCTGGGGCCCACGCTGGCATGCCAACTGCGGCCATGGAAACACCCAAGGCAATACAGGTCTTGTCGCGCCCTCCTAAGCCGTCGCGATACCATCGCGACAGATAGGGCAACCGTGACAACAACCGAGTCGCGACAGGGAAGCGTGTCGCAACAACAAGACTGTCGCAATAGGAAACTTGGTCGTGACACGATCCTTATCGCGACGGCCGATTGTGCCGTGATAAGGTCGCATCCGACCTGGGCAACGCCTCCTCTGATGTCGCGATGCGCACGGCGGTCGCGACATCAGACGGAAGGCCGACCGCTGGGATGCTGCATCCCGAGGTCGCCCACACCAACCACATTCACACACCACGGGGAGGGGAGCATGGGGAAAGCTGTAAAGGCATGCAATCACACAAAAGGGCTCCCAATCACCCGGATTGGTAAGGCACAAGAAATCCCTACTGAAAAATGGAGAATCGACACCCCACAGGGCCTTCACGACACCACGACCGCCACCTCCTCGCTCCTCGCCGCTCCACCACGAGCTGCCAACACCACCACCGAGCTCCAAACATCGGAGAAGGAGAAGGAAGAAGACTTCCCTCTCAGAGAGGAGGAAGGGAAGGAGAAGGGAAAGAAAGGGGAAAGGGGAAACCGGCCAAGGCTTTTAGCCTCCGGCCCCCAAGACGCGACGGGGCGGGGCGTCGCATTACCAACCTTAACGCGACGACCGCCCACACCACGACCAGAACGCGCCCCCAAGGGACGCCACGACAACTAGACAGGTCGGTCTGCCACGCCTACCACTCTGACAGGCGTCAGACGACCAAAAAGTGAAAAGCAGTCGCGACCCGTTGACCGGGCACGACACGAAGACGCGATAGGGAACCAAGGCGCGACAAGAACGCGACACACAACGGGGTCGCAACAGGGATGACTGTTGCGACGGGCACCTCCGTCGTGACACTAACGCATCGTCCCGACCGTACGCGTAGTGGCCAGTCATCCAACACGCATCGGAAGAACCCAGAAAGCCCGAGATGTACATATAAAGTGACCTAAAAATCAGAAGAAGAAAAAAATATATAAAAAAATCTGTAAATTCTAAAACACATATAAATACCACAAATAATCTCTAAATAATCATACAAATATCATGGAATGAAAGTTGAACTACTACTTGACAATTAAGGTACCACTAAAGTTTTCAATGTAGTACATAAACCATTCATAAATACGTGTCTCACATTTAAATTACATGTCCAAGTTCTCTTAAAGTCCAAAGATAACAGTCAAATTACTTTGAAAATACTTATCAACTTCTTCATTCTCCATATACTGACTTTAGCATAAAATTCTGCAAAAAAAAGTGTAAAGCATTAGTAGTATTATGAAATAGAACTTAATGATAATAGAAGGAGTAACATTGATAATATATTCACCCATCCATCTTCAAGACAAATCTTCTACTCTCATGTCCATCATCCACTCAAAGTTTGATAGGAGAATGATCTTGTAACATAAACAACACAAAATAAGTAAGGGATACTATGTAACATTTATATAATTAGAAAACTTTTAAAACTCACCTTTTGTTGTTCTGTAGGTAACCAATCTTGTGTGCAAATCAATGTGTATTGTTTCCGGCAACAATGATGAGCGTTATCATCAATAACTCTTGAATCAGTACTAAAAGCCGACTCTGAAGCAACACTTGTGACTGGAATAGCAAAGATATCTCTTGCTATCTTTGAAAGGATAGAAAAATTTTGCCATAACATTTCCACCAAGCTAACACATCAAATCCCACTTCATAAAGAGTATGAGTCTCTTCCAAATACACATCCCACTCAGTTTTTTGAGACGACATGGAAACCTTTTGACTTAAATTTTTTTGAAAATTCCCAAGCAATTCATCTGTCGTGTCATTAGATTCTGTCTCAAAAGAGGTAGATGTAGCATGAAGTTGTGAAGATAAGCCATAATCTTATGTACTCATATTCATTGCATACTCAGCATAAAGCTCATAAAGGAATGATCGTGCTTTTTCTACATGAATATCTGCAGTTTCACCATAGATTTGCTGATAAAGGAACATGACATAATTCAACTTCCAACGAGGATCAAGAATGCAAGCTATAATGAAAATCACACTACATTCCTCCCAATATTTCATATATTTCAGCATCATTGCATTGGCCATATTACGAATATAGTCATGCTCACTATTAAACCATTCACGCAACTTAATGTGCACAGCGCAGACATCACTAAAATATAAACTAGCAGTCATATTTTCTGTCCCAGAGAGAGTCAATGTTGCATTGTAGAAGACTTTTAAACAGCCACAAACATGTGAAGCTATCTTCCAATCAACAAGAGAAGGACAATCACCATAATCAACATCAATTTCAGCAAGACGAAAAAAATCCTCTTTTCAACTCTATGGCAGTTTGAAGCATCAAGTAAGTAGAATTCCACCTTGTTGGCACATCTAAACATAATCCTTTAGATGTTGACAAATGCTCATGAGCCAATGTAGTCTTAAATGCCTCCTTCTTTTTTGGTGTCTTTCTAACATATAGAACACTCTTGCGAATTTTTTCTATAAATTTAGAAATCACATTCAAACCATCATGTACTATCAAGTTCAGAATATGAGCACTACACTGGATATGAAAAAAATTGCCATGACATACCAACAAATTCTTTTCACAAAGCCACATTCTGAGGTCTCTAACCATTGCATTGTTGCTAGATGCATTGTCCATAGTGATGGCACATAATTTCTTATCAATATTCCAATTCAAAAGTTGTGTTTTCACAACTTTAAACAATACATCTGCAGTGTGTGGAGTTGGAACATATTCAAAAGCAAGAATTTTTTTCTTCAACTCCCATTGATCATCAATATAATGTGCAGTCAAACAAGCATAACTCATAGTTTGTCCTGAAGTCCACAAATCAGTGGTGAGACCAATTTGACTATCCAACTTGTCAAGAGCTTTATATAATTTGTCCTTCTCTTCTTCATAGATTTTCATCATTTCAGTTTTAATGGTAGCTCTTGAACAAGATTTAAATTGAGGCTAAAGATTAGAAACAAATTTATCAAATACTCATATTCAACAAAAGTGAAAGGCAAACTCATGCTTGATTATCAACTTTGCAAGATCTTGACGACTGCGCTCTTGATCAAATTTGAAATTCACAACCTTTGCATTCATTTCATTTGTAGACTTGGTTGCTTTTAACATTTGTTGTTTGATATCACCACGAACCTTTTGTGGACATCTCTTTTATGATTCATCAAATGAGTGGTGCATTTTGAACTAGCCTCATCAAATGCCCTTTTGCAATGAAGACATGTTGCAATATCTCTACCATCAGGGATTTTACTCTTTTCAAAATCATTCTAAACAGCTGAACATAATTTCTTTTTTCTAGATGTTTTTACCATTGCATTATCAGCATCTTGTACACCTTCATCCAAGCTAAAAATTGTATCATTACTATCACTGATGGGAGTATTTTCAGTGCATGCATTAGAAGATGCCACATTGTTGTCCACAGAAATAGGCAATAAATTTTGCTCCATGTGAATCTACTCACACCCCATAAAATAAAAAGATATTTCAATAAACCATAGAAAAATAATCTCTAAATGCATAATAAAAGATAATTCAGGACAGTGAGAGAGGGAGAGAGGGAGCACAAGTGGGGGGATGAGAGGGAGACAGAGACAGAGGGAGGGAGGGCCGGAGGGGGGTGACCGGACGAGAGGGAGACACAGACAGAGAGCGGGCCGGAGGGGAGAGGGGGAAGCCAGGTGGGGGGATGAGAGGGAGAGACAAACAGATAGAGGGAGGGCCGGAAGGGGGAGCGCAGGGGGGGGATGAGAGGGAGATAGAGGGAGGGAGGGCCGGAGGGGGGGAGGGCATGTGGGGGATGACCGGATGAGAGGGAGAGACAGAGGGAGGGAGGGCCGGAGGGGGAGAGGGGGAAGCCAGGTGGGGGGACGAGAGGGAGAGACAGATAGAGGGAGGGCCGGAGGGGGGGAGCACAGGTGGGGTGATGAGAGGGAGACAGAGACAGAGGGAGGGAGGGCCGAAGGGGGGAGCACAGGTGGGGGGATGATAGGATGAGAGGGAGAGACAGAGGGAGGGAGGGCCGGAGGGGGAGAGGGGGAAGCCAGGTGGGGGGATGAGAGGGAGACAGATAGAGGGAGGGCCGGAGGGGGGAGCGCAGGTGGGGGATGAGAAGGAGACAGAGACAGAGGGAGGGCCGGAGGACACTTACAGCCGTGCACACTGTGCTGTGGAGTCGCCGGAGCTGCCGCGCAGAGGAGCCACCACCGCCGCATCTGCAAGGGTCTAAGGTTGGTCAGCAGGGTCCCCGCGACGCCGCAAGGTTGGTCAGCAGGGTCGCCGGGAGGCCTTCTCTGTCGACAGCAGGGTCGCCAGGAGGGCGCTGTGGCCGGCTGATAGCGAGCCGAGATGACGAGGGGAGGAGGCAAGAGGGGTCCGACAGCGGAGGGGATTTCGAATTTGGCGATGAGATTTGGGGGAGACAGGGGAGAGGGAGGTCGCCAGGTCAGGTTACTCGGGTAGGGTTTTAAAGATGTGTATTTATATGTTAGGTATGGGCCATTAGATGTAAGATCCAATGGCCAGAATTAACCCAGTTTCGGATCGGATCTTAAACGGAGCGGATCTCTTATTTCCGTGTCCGCTCCGTTTATTATTCAGATAATATCCGTATCTGAATCCGCTCCATCGAATATATGTTAAGCGAATACGGATATGCTTAATCGGATATGGATTCAGATCGGATCTGGATATTATCTGGATCCGTTTATAGCCCTATCTGGGCCCGTAGTTTTGGCTCTAAAATTGGAGAATGTAATAGAATTTTTGGAATTATCAATAAAGGTGGTCCATTTGACATTATTCCAAAAGGTGCAATGGTTTGATGTTTATTTCTCGATCTGTACTATTTATCTAACTGTTTATCGCTCCGATATTCGCGTCGGGGTATTACACAGGCAATCGATGTCTAACGGTAAGACAATCGATATCTATAAAGACAATCAATGTTACAAAGGTTAGCAATCATGTGTCAAGGAAACAACGTAAACGGTCAAAGTGAAAGCTTCGACTGGCCAAAGTATAACATTATCGGTCGAAGTGGAACTTTGGATATGACGAAGTGTAACTTTGGATATGACGAAGTGAACTTTGGATCTTCATATAAAACATATCATAACGCTATTGGTTGAAGTGAAACTTCGTATAAGACTTCGGATATGACGAAGTGAACTTCATATATGATGAAGTAGAGCTTCGACTGATCACGACCAAAAACATGCATGACGAAGTGCTAGCTTCGGATATGACGAAGTGGACTTCGGATATGATGAAGCTAGCTTCGTATATGACAAAGTAGATATTCGAATGATCATGGCCAAAAACATGCATGACTTCGGATGATGAAGTTTAAAGCAATAGAAGATGAAACTTGACTTCGATTGAAACTATGAAAAGATTATCAGTGATGAAACACATGAACTTATAAATGAAACTATGAATGACAATAAGGACTTACAAGTAATTAAACACCATCTAGTGAACTTAGAAATACTTGGAATACTTACAATGATGATCATTGAAGTATAATGTATTTCCTTTGAGTCTCAGCAGACTTAACCAAAATGATATTAAGGTAAATACACATTATTTAGATAAATATAAAAATATTATGATAAGTTTTTTATTACCAAAATATATAATCATGGAGATAAAGGAGTCAACAATAGCGAATTGTTGTATTTCTCCATTTAATTATTTTGAGACTTAAACATATTTGCTTATGTCTTACAAATTTTGAATATATGCAGGTGTCCCTTCTTCAACCCACATATTTCAAAATGACAAGTTACCCTCGTACTATGATAATTTTTGTCAATGTCTACATTATATATGGTTGGATGGCAAGAACGATGCAACCCCACATGTGTGCATGCATTTAAAATTGTATCATAGTAGTGTGGCAGGTGGCTTTATTTGTGACAATGTGTGGGCACTAGGCAATGATGAGTGAACTGTCATATCCAATTCAATGGTTAGAAGGTCAAATAGGCAACCCCATTGAAAATACGGAATCAAAATTCTGAGCCCAAAAACTACAAATACAAACTATTACTTTCAATATTTTTTGTACAAGAACTCACATAGACCATGGTTATGCTAAAAAGAGAATTGTTGACACAGGTAATCAATCAATGTTAATTTGCATCAATTTTGATTTTATTCCTTGATGGTTTGCATGTATTGACGTATTTCTTACAATTGTGGGGATCTATTATTGTTTAAACAGAGGACAAGATTTAAATGAAAGGCTTGTATGAAGTAATCTCATGTTCTGTATGTCATAGGCCGATTGTGACTGTTGTTGTACATTCACACAGATTATATGTTGATGATGTAATTTTTATTTAAGGAGAATAATTTGTTGCATATGAAAGATACAGATTGCTTGTATTAATGAAAGGAGAGTTTTATTTACTTTGATCATAATGATGCATGTTGAATTATATTTAAGGCCATCTGTAAGACTCAGTTCTTTGTGATAATTTTGTATGACATAGCTGCCTCAAAGTCATAGAATCATTTTACTTTATATCTTCTGGTAGTTATGTTTATGTTACAGAAGTTAAAATGACGTAAAATAGATAAAATAATGCTTGTTTGTTTCCAAAAAATAAGCACAAACTTATTTTAATTTTGTTACTACAAAGTTGATATTTTAAAAAAAAATAGCATATGATTGAGATTTTGCAAAAAATAGGAAGCATATACGATTTGATGTCCTTAAGAGAAACATTTTGTAAGCAACTGCATTGATCCATTGGTGGACAAAGTGTGTACCAACTAAATGGAGGTAAGCTGAAGAAACAATGAAGGTTGTCATATCACCATTTCAATGCTCATTCATAGCTACAGGTTCATGGATTGTTAATTTGAGCATGTTTGTGTCAAAATAATCATCAGAAAATTATGGCATTGAAATTTGTCTAGATTATTATTACCTAAGATTATTTTTCTTTTGCAACTTGAAATGAAAAGGATTTTGTGCAATTATTCTTCTGGGATAACCTTACATGTTATATTTCTTAAATTAAAGAGAAGATGATAGTACATCGTTCAATTTATATATTGGGAAAATTAATATATATATATATATGCTATTCTATAATTAACTGATGGGTGATTGTGTAAATCGAGAAGGAATCACAATATAAATGTGTTAATTTAAAATTTAGAACAAAATATTTATCTAATAGAAAATTAATGATCATTATTATATATGATAATCTCAATGCAATGCTACAGTTTAGTCATAATGCAATTTATATAATCTTGATATGCATCTAAGTAGCACAAAGTATGAAAAAATTAATATAGAAAGTTGGTAGATGGTAGCATATAGTACAATACAAAAGTAATAAAGAAAAGTAGTGGAGGGTATAGGATAAAGGTATTTTAGGTAAGACAATACAAAAGTGGAGGGGTTAGTCACTTTGGCCTACCAAAGCACAAAAATAAAAAGTAGGTTAACCCACTTTAACCCATAGGGTTAACTCTTATCTTACCAAAGTAAATTGTACTTTAACCTGGTGTAAAGTTATGTCTGGGGTTGGGTTGGGTTAGCTCCAACCCTTTTAGGTGGCTTCCATAAGGTAGCACCCTATCCCATGTGGTACCTTAGACCCTTTTCTCTTATCAGAAAATTAGTAGGAGGACTTATCACGGAAATCTCAGTATAAAGTGTGGCAAACTAGACGAGAATTAGTCAAACGGGAAGGATCAGTCGACCAATTAGATGGAGTCGGTTGACCGGTTGGATGGAATCAGTTGACCAAACGGGCAGAATCGATCGAGGCAAAATTGGTCGATCGAATAGGTAGAATCGGTCGACTGAACAGATAGAATCAGTCGACCGTTCTTCCTAGAGCGGCCAACATCTGCTTAGGTAAAAGGGTTGATCAAATGAAACACAAAGTTCGGTCGACCAATTCTGGTGAAACTAGAATTGTTCTCGTAGTAGAAGCCATAATCACATAGTTTAACATGCATCAATGTGGAAACAAGCAATCAAGAGTTGTAGGAGGCCTACCCGACAATGTGAACCAACGGTTTTCTAAAAGTCTTGTCTTCTCATTCTTCTTCCTTCTTCGGTGCAGCTTCAACAACAGCAATAGCAACAACTATTTCTCTGTTCTCCCCTTCTTCCTCGAGATGGTGTGGTGGTAGTGTGGGAAAGGAAGGAGGGGGTATTAATAGGGTCGACCATGCATTTGCATGGCTGCCACAAGTGAGGGTGAGGATAATCCTCATCACCCGCTGAAACCTTCTCCTCAAGCCACGATTCATATTTAGGATAAGGGTTTAACAGGAACCAACACTCAGCCACCCATTTGTTAAAGGTTAAGAGTAACTATGGTTAAGTAATTACTTAGGAAAAATCAAATTAAATTTATTTAGGCTTCTTTAGAACCCTAATTTTATATCAAAACAATGCCCGATCAAGATGAAATTTCAAACACAATCTAATTGGAAGGTGACGCAAATTATGATGATTATAGTTTACTTTTTTAAAATAAAATTTTGTCAAGGGAAAATTGTCCCAAAAATTAATAAATCAACTTAATGTCGATATTCGTGCACCAACAATTCTTGATGTTCATATTTTTAGAATCAACATATTTTTCTAATAATTATTATAGTTTCAAATTCACTTCCATTACCAAAGTCCGGTGTCACCATGTCAGGGTGCGTACATCTGAAGACAATATTAGAGTTACATTAATAATGTAAAATTATCTCCAAATTAGGGGTAATCATATTTATGTAAATGCTCATATCTTACGTAAGAATCATTATCTCTTTCAACTTTCCAATATCATATTTTAGTATTAAATTTTGAGATATTACAACATCACTGAAAGTATGTAGTACTCAAGATGAGTCATGATGAATAAGATAGCCATGAAGCAATGTCTCTAATTTGAGATAATAAAAGATCCAGTACTTAGCCTCTATCCTATGGGCTTGCTTTCATGAGAACATATCATATTTTGGCATACAACATCATGACATGTGATTGCAACAAAGGAAGAAACATCAAGCACACACCATTAATGACAAGGTGAACTAGGAATTTCAATAGCCATTAGAGTGGAGATAATAGCCAAGGCATCCACGATTTGAGTGTAAGAAAGCAAGCATCAAGATGACAAATACTACTCGATCCAAAAAGAAAGAAATTAATGAACAAGTTCTATATTAATTTGAACAACAAAGGCATGTTTGAGAGATGTGAGCATTTGAAAGTAAGTTAGTAAGATGTATGTAGAGAGCATTAACCATTGATCTACTCATTATGTACAATTGAGGTCGTATTTCAAAAAAAATAAAATTTAAAGTGTTTATCTCTGACTCAATAAAAAAAGGACAAAATATAAGTATATTTAGGGTGTGTTTTGTAACATTTAATAGATGTCTAATGTCTCTCTGTCAAAAAATAGATATCTAATGTTTTAAGCGGTTTCAGACTATTCGGTAAAATATCTAAACTTATGAAGAAATGAACTTCTATTCTCTAATTTCCTCTTAAAAAAAGTGAAGCATATGTCACTTTATTTTTCCAGACATGTGAGGATATGACAACTTTTACTGACTGCTTGTCACTGACCGTCAGGCGTCAGCCACCGATTACTTGTCACCTGTCGCTGGGCACCAGCCACCAACGTCGGGTGTCGAGACCAATTGCCAGCCGTCGAGCATCAGACATTGACCCCTGGACACCGACTGTTGGACATTGGGTGCCAACTGTCGGCTGCCAGGCATTGGGCGACATTCGTCAGTTGTCAGGCATTGGGTGTTGCTGCCGTCAGCTCGGGCACTACCGCCTAGCACTGGGCACTAGTCG
This sequence comes from Colocasia esculenta, assembly GCA_014218235.1. Classification (NCBI taxonomy): domain Eukaryota; kingdom Viridiplantae; phylum Streptophyta; class Magnoliopsida; order Alismatales; family Araceae; genus Colocasia; species Colocasia esculenta. The sequence goes on from CM024761.1 coordinate 126,054,371, forward strand.
TTGATCGCCATCGACCACTGGCATCACCAGCAGTCTAGCATTGACCGCCAACTGCCTGCTATCGACTGCCTACCGCTAATGCTGCTGGTTGCCAGTTGTGATGGTTGCTAGTTGCCAGCTGCTATCGTCGGTCACTAGTCAGGGTGTTGATCATCATCCTCTCTCCCTTGCCACAACCAAATGTCGCTTCCAGTAACTAGGTGCATCTCATTCTCTTCAGATGTTATTTAAGTTAGTTATTAAACAACTCTTTTTTAAAGTATTAATATGTTTAAGTAGGGGTGCCAATGGGCCTGGCTGCCCATAGGTCCAAGTTTTAGGCTCAATCTGAGCCGAACTAGAATGGCCCATCAAGTTCCATTAAAGCTCACTTATTAAGCCCATTAATTAATGGGTTGGGCTTGATTAGGCCCATCAAGCCTAGGACTGCCATCATCTCTGCACTTGAAAGTGAGGAAGGGAGCCCATTCTCGTTCATATCCCCCTTCCACACTCCCCACCCTTCGCAGCAGTAATAGCGACAACCTCTCCATTGACGACAAGATACACTTACCTTGATGGGGATGCTCACACTAAGCAAGTGGATCCATCCCTTAACGACAGTCCAAAAGGATCCTCCCCCTCATCATGTCCTCAATCAAGTACGTTGTGTCCTCTACCACCCACACGCCCTCTACCTGCACCCTTGCTGTAGCAACCCAAGTTATTTAAATAAATAATAAATTATAGTTAATTAAATTCCAAATAGGTTAACATAAAAATCAATAAAAGAAATAGATAATGGGCTTAATTAATGGCCCATAATAAAGTTATTACGTCAAAATAAGAGTTAGAATAATATAATATTAAGAAATTATTATTAAATTCACAAGGCCAGTTATCCCCTTATCTAAATGGGCAAGATAAGCTTAAATAACTCTATACTTATCTAAACTAGAGTCTCATCGCTATCCTAACAAGATAACCAAGTTTTCCTGTTGCATCGTAGATGTAGTAAAATGGCAAATATAGAAGGGGGTTGAATAGATTTGCAGCGGAAACTTTATACAATTAAAAATATGACAGATTAAAAATCTCTATTCAAATAGGTACCCACTGATTTGATTAACTCATAGGAATCTAAAGCACATTAGATCATCTATCTATAAGTGTGTGAGTGCTTAGAAGGTGATCAAAATCCTATGCAAGCATTCTAGTGGAAAATCAATACATCAAACCACTGCACAGATATTTTTAAGGTGGTTCGGCTCCCAGACGGAGACCTACGTCCACCCCTCACTCAAACCAAGTGAGGCTTTCACTAAACCGCTGATTCACAGCTTCAAACACCTGCTGACTCACAGCTTGAACGCTGACTCACAGCTTGCCAACCGCTGATTACACAGCTTATCCGCTGATTCACAACTTCAAGGTTTGATAAACCTTCTCAATCCACACACACAGTATGGGATCAACACTCCTATCACCAGTAGGAGCACTCAATAAGTTCAGAGTAAAGTTTAAAAGTGAAAAACAAATTCACATGAAGATCAGAGTTAAGAGAGACAAATCTTCAAACACTAGTCCTTCGACTTTACCCAATTTCCTCTGGACTGATGAATCTGAACTCTAAATCTTTAGATCTTGAGGGTTGAAGTTCTGCTTCAGATCATATTGCACAAACGCATCATCTGGTTGTGCTTCTCAACCAATTTGATCTGAACTCCTTCAAATCAGCCTCAATTCGCTATACTCTGTTTCGGATCTGATTTACAGAGAATTTAGATCTGAGTTGTTGCTCTTGAGTTCTTCCACAGATGCTGAGCTTCGTGCTTCTTCTCTTGCACAAACTTCCTCTTCCACCTTCCTTCAGATCTGCTTGATCTTCTCAACTCTGCTGCTTCTCTTTTGCATGATCCACGGTGATCTGTTTTCAGATCTGCGGCCTGCACGTTTCCTTCTTCTTTCTCTGCTGCTTTTCTTCTTGATCTGCTTCTCTTTCAGTACTCCAGAGCTTTCTCTCACTGCTTGGCCTTGATCCCCACGTCCTCTTGGATGGAATCGATGGATGGCCGGAGGAGATGGCTGCTTCAGATGAGATGGTGGCTTATATAGTCACTGTGCAGTCCCAAGAACGTGAGAAAGGTGTGCACAAAAACCTAGAGTGCACCCATGGCTGCCACGTGTCCAAAAAGGCCTTTATCTCATTGCCACTTGGATGAAAGGGCAACTTGGTAATTATGGAATCTCCCATAAAGATCTCAGAAAGATCACAGCCGCTGGATTTTATGCTCTGCACAATTCTGGGTTTACAGAAAAAGAGAGTTGACCTACATTTCCATAGTGTCGACACTACTGATCAGAAATTCCAATTTCCTTTACTGGCAGAACTCTAGTGTCGACCTGACAAATCACTAGTGTCGACCTGATCACTAGGTAGAGTCGACCTGATCAATAGACAGAGTCGACCTCCTGTGAATTTTTCCAAAACTGGTTCACTAGATGGAAACTAGTGTCGACCTTACTCTCAACTAGAGTTGACCTGACTGACAGCTTGTTCTTCAAGAACTTACTGGGCAGACTGGTAGAGTCGACATGTCTGTCAACTAGAGTCGACCTGACAGAGCTAGTGTTGACCTATCTTTCAACTAGTGTCGACACTATTTTGACAAAACTTTGTAAACCTGTAAATATAAAGAGTGGACCATCAAAACATGTCATTATCAGTAAAATATGAAATATAAGCATAAAGAACATGTTGTTTTGTTATCATTGTAATATGTGCAATATGTCATCATCAAGACTAAAGTATGAGTGTATAGACATTATCCACAACCAAATATTTTAGTCATCATTAAAATCAAAGTATGAGTGTGTAGACATCATCAATATGTCATCATCAAAACACACAACTCAACAATCTCCCCATTTTTGATAATGACAAAACATGACAACATTTGACAACATACTTAAAAACATGACAACATTCTTTCACAGAAACATTCTCTCCCCCTTTATTCAGGAACTTTGAATTTGTCAACATTCTCTCCCCCTTTTTGACAACATCAAAAAGATTGAAAGGCACATGCAATGCAATTTGAATCTCTCCCCTTTTTAAGTTTTCACCTATTAAAACAAATAGCCCCCAAGATCAAGAATATGACTAGAGGTCTCATAAATCTCACAAATATGCAAAATTCTCCCCCTAAGTGAAACAACTCTCCCCCTTTGACAGTATTGGAGTTGTCCACTGCCAACTGAATATGGATCAATAGAAATGATGTGAAACCAATAGAAGTAATGAAACTAATTGATTGGGGCATAAAATCATAGATAAAAAAAAAAGTTGCTCCCCCTAAACAAGAGACTGTATTGCAAGGAGCACAAACAATGATTTTGAAGGGGTCCTGAAGGTATCAAGGTACACAATGATTTTAGTATATGAAAAATAATATAATTGTACCTTTCATATTGTGCATCAAGGGTTAAAAATAAAGATGATTTTTTATTGAGTTCTTATGTCAGTTCTTTATCATCAAAAATCACTTCAGAAATTTTATTTACAAATGTGACGTGATTTTTGTGACCAAAATTGAGTTGTCAACAATGTATATCATTAGAAAATCAAGGTTTTGATCTTAACACAATGTAGAATAACAATTTAACATTCTTGAAAAATATGAATTCTATTTTAGGTTAGCTGCACTTTGTACACCTTTTTTTCTGTTTATTTCTTTCATTTGAGATATTTCAAGAAATTTAGTAAAGAAGACTAAATTCATGTTTTTCTGTGCAAGCACACACACTTACCCAGTGCAAGAGTGCCTGACTACTAGGCATGTTAATCATTTGTTTGCTTCTTTTTTAACAGAGATAACTTAGCAACACCTTTTGACTCAAGTACAACCACGTCTCAGGTGGAATAACCTGGTTACTTAGTGTATTAATCATTGCTCTGCAATTTTTCTTAAAATATTTCTTTTTCTTGAAAATTTTCTTTCAGAACTTTCATTACTTTTCATTAGGTGACAAGTAGCTTTTCCTTTAATAGATCATGGTCTTGAGTTGTTAAGATATCATTCTTATCATTTGTTAAAAACTCAGAGACTACTCAAGTGTCTACTTAAAGTGTTTTGTAATAAAAAATCTAAAGTAAATTTTGATGATAGAGATAGACACATTACTCGTAATCTTATTTTTCATCTTCATGTTTAATCCAAGAGCACAAATATTTCAGATATTTAAAATTTCATTTCTCATATAAAAATATCAAAGAACCTTGAATTGATTTGAATGAAACATGAAGAGATCAAGAATAAGCCAAGAATTGATTCTGCGATTGAATCCTTCACACAAATAGAGATGTGTGAGTTCATTCCAAATGAGAACAAAAGTATAAGAAATTCTGATCAAATATCATTCAAAGTGTTGATGATTGAGATTCAAGAGAGTGAACATGATTGTTTTACTTCATGCAATATGAATATCATCAAAACACCATAATTTATCAGAATTTTAGATAATTTGCCCTCAATTCATCATTTAAGACAGATTCAAGAATATCATTTTGAATACAAACTTGAAGAAGTTGTGTCGACACATTATCTTCAGTGTGTCGACACATGACATTGAAAAACTCATTCAGAATGCAACAGCAAGAACATTTTTGAACTTTTTCAAATTACATGTGCATGGAATGAGAAAGTTTGCAATCAATTCACACATGATTATGCACACAATTAGCTTTATGCAAAACATGACTTTTGGTACTTGACAAAGTATTTTACTCACGCATAATGATAGTTTTCAGATAAGCATAACTTGTCCTTCCACATTTCACCATTTGATATACCAAGAAGTCACAGGGAAGTAACATGCACTGCAAATCATGGGTGAATTTATACAAGCAAATTACTACAACCATGATACCCATTGCTAAGACAAATTATTGTTAGGGGCAGTATCAAAACACACTTTTCATTGTTCAGATAAAAATATAAAAAGTTATTCAACTCAAGCAATTCAATTCTGAAATGATATGAGATTTTACCTGAACAGTCTTCATTTCTTTTTCAAAGAAGTTACCTGTGTACTCCAACTTTTCTTGCCTTGCATAGCCATTAACTTGATTCTGGATGGAAAGATATGGCTACAAGGCTCATTTGTTTGCTGATCAAGCTACCTTTGGGACCCACACTTGCTTGGGTCCTGTAATAAAATCAATGTTAGAATGCAACAATGATTTCTGAATCCAAAGGAATTTTATTTTTGATATAGATGTATTTATTTCATTAATAGAACTATGAGCAACATTAGTTCCAGATTTTCTCTTTGTCTTGCTCAATGCATCTATGTTTTCATGAGATTTTATAATTTTTAGATTTTTGGCATGGAAAGCAGAGGACTTATTTTGTGCAACAGTTCTATTCTTATGTACATGAAATTTTTTAGTATTTTCATCATTAACATGATTTTATTCCTATGTACATGAGCATGTGTATGAGCATGAGGCTTGGAAGCATGCACAAAAAGATCATCTATGTACCAACAGTTCCTAGAGATATGACCAAATTCATGACATGTAAAACATTGAACTGGTTTGACATGTTTATAGAAACTTTGATTTTTATTCCAGCAATGCTTGGCGAGATGACCAGATTTGTTGCAATTGAAACAAGTTTGAGAATTCCTTACTTGGTACTTACCTTGGCATGAGTACATATGCTGGAACCCCCTTTTCCTTTGAGGAGCCTTTACCTTTTGGTAGCTTCTAACTTGATGTGGATTTGAAGGTTGTCTTGGAGCACTTTGAGTTGATGAGGAAGGTTGGGAACCTTTGTAGAAACTTGTTTGTTTTTCAATTTTCTGTTTTTGGTTTTTAGCAAACACATGTTTCTTTTTATTTGCTGTGTTTTTCTTCATTTTCTCTTTTTTGTTTCTGAGCATTTTTCTGAATAGGAACTTTCACTGATTTTTCATTTGATGAAATGAAGTTCTTGTTAGCAACAGTTTTGATCATTTCAGAAACTTTTACTTTCTCCAAAACAGTAAAGCGCTCATTTTTTATCTTTTCCTTTTCAGCTCTTAATGCAGCAATTTCTTTTTCTGAAATTTGAAGTTTGTTTAGCATGACATTAAAATCATTTTTCATCTTCTTCTTTTCATTTTCAAATTGAGCAATTTGTTTTTCCAAATCAGTACTTTTATTACTTAAATTGCTACAGTCATTGTCCAAAGATTTGTCATACAACATGCATTCAATCTTTTTTTTTAAATGATGATTTTTTTCAACCAATTGTTTAAGCTTTTCATTTACTTGATGATCATGAGCCATGTTAGCTATTTATTTCTTTAATTGTTCAATTTTAGATTTTAGATTTTCATTTTCTTTTGAAATGGTTTGTGAACTTACCAACATGGTTTCATTTGACTGAATTTCAAGTTTCTAAAGCTTATTTTCAGATTTTATTTTCTTTATTCTTTTACATAAATGTTCACAAAGTTTTTTCAATTCATCATAAGATAATTCTTCATCATCATTGTCATAACATTAATTCAGAAGATTATTGGAATTTACCGAATCCTTGGAGCTCTCTCTGGCATCAAGCATATTTTGCTTTCAACCTCATCATCTTCTTAATTTTCTTCTTCCTCATCTTCTTCTTCTTCACTCCAAGTTCCTATCAAAGCTTTGGGCTTATTTTTCTTCCACTTGGGTTGAATCTTCTTCTGAGAATCTGGGCATTCTGGTTTGACATGCTCTGGTTTCCTACAATTGTAACAAATAACTCTGTTAGAACTTTTGTTAGCAATTTTTTTCTGTTTGAAAGAGTTGTCTACCTGAGGTCTTCTTTTAAGAAATCATTTACCTTCTTTTCTTAAAAACTTTCTGAATTTTCTTTCGAGCAAGGTAGATTCACTTGAGTCATTTCCTGAGCTTGAAAATTCTTCTTCCTCAGTTGATTCTCTCACACTAGGACTTACTTTAAGTGCTAGTGACTTCTTTTTCTTAACATCATCATCTGCCCTTTTCAAACCCAATTCATATGTCATTAAAGAACCAATCAATTGGTCAATAGTAGTTGGAGACAGATTTCTGGACTCTTCAACTACAGTAGCCTTTGTATGCCAAATGGAAGTCAAAGATCTAAGAATTTTTCTGACAAGTTCATATTTAGTATATGTTTTTTCCTAAACTCTTCAAGTCATTTGTCAACAGAGTCAACCTACCATACATCTCTGAGATAGTTTCATCATTTTCCATTTTAAAGGCTTTATACTCGGAAATTAACATGTTGGCTTTGGTTTCTTTTACCTCATAAGTACCTTCGTAGATTACCATTAGACGATCCCATACTTCTTTGGCAGTGGCACATGAGGAAACTCTTGAAAACTCCATTGGGTGAAGGGAGCAGCGCATGATGTTCATTGCACTCCAGTTAGCATTTGACTTTTTGATTTGCTCTGTTGTCCATCTTTCATCATCCTCTGGAAGCTCATATGGTCCACTACTAACCACCTTCCAGATTTGATGATTCTAGGCTCTTAAGAAGACCTGCATACGAGTTTTTCAGTAAGTATAATTTGATCCATCAAAATAATGAGGTCTATACATAGAGTGCCCTTCTGGCATATATCCCCTTAGATCCATTTCACATGTACTCTTCGGGCTGTTAGACCACAAGAGTGGAGAGCCTAGGCTCTGATACCAATTGTTGGATCGTAGATGTAGTAAAATGCCAAATATAGAAGGGGGTTGAATAGATTTGCAGCATAAACTTTATACAATTAAAAATATGACAGATTAAAAATCTCTATTCAAATAGGTACCCACTGATTTGATTAACTCATAGGAATCTAAAGCACATTAGATCATCTATTTATAAGTGTGTGAGTGCTTAGAAGGTGATCAAAATCCTATGCAAGCATTCTAGTGGAAAATCAATACATCAAACCACTGCACAAGATATTTTTAAGGTGGTTCGGCTCCCAAACGGAGACCTACGTCCACCCCTCACTCAAACCAAGTGAGGCTTCACTAAACCGCTGATTCACAGCTTCAAACACCTGCTGACTCACAGCTTGAACGCTGACTCACAGCTTGCCAACCGCTGATTACACAGCTTATCCGCTGATTCACAGCTTCAAGGTTTGATAAACCTTCTCAATCCACACACACAGTATGGGATCAACACTCCTATCACCAGTAGGAGCACTCAATAAGTTCAGAGTAAAGTTTAAAAGTGAAAAACAAATTCACATGAAGATCAGAGTTAAGAGAGACAAATCTTCAAACACCAGTCCTTCGACTTTGCCCAATTTCCTCTGGACTGATGAATCTGAACTCTAAATCTTCAGATCTTGAGGGTTGAAGTTCTGCTTCAGATCTTATTGCACAAACGCATCATATGGTTGTGCTTCTTAACCAATTTGATCTGAACTCCTTCAAATCAGCTTCAATTCGCTATACTCTATTTCAGATCTGATTTACAGAGAATTCAGATATGAGTTGTTGCTCTTGAGTTCTTCCATAAATGCTGAGCTTCGTGCTTCTTCCCTTGCACAAACTTCCTCTTCCACCTTCCATCAAATCTGCTTGATCTTCTCAGCTCTGCTGCTTCTCTTTTGCATGATCCACGATGCTCTGTTTTCAGATCTGCTGCCTGCACGTTTCCTTCTTCTTTCTATGCTGCTTTTCTTCTTGATCTGCTCCTCTTTCAGTACTCCAGAGCTTTCTCTCACTGCTTGGCCTTGATCCCCATGTCCTCTTGGATGGAATCGATGGATGGCTGGAGGGGATGGTTGCTTCAGATGAGATGGTGGCTTATATAGCCACTGTGCAGTCCCAAGAACGTGAGAAAGGTGTGCACAAAACCTAGAGTGCACCCAAGGCTGCCACGTGTCCAAAAAGGTCTTTACCTCATTGCCACTTGGATGAAAGGGCAATTTGGTAATTATGGAATCTCTCATAAAGATCTCAGAAAGAGATCACAGCCGCTGGATTTTATGCTCTGCACAATTCTGGGTTTACAGAAAAAGAGAGTCGACCTACATTTCCATAGTGTCGACACTACTGATCAGAAATTCCAATTTCCCTTTACTGGCAGAACTCTAGTGTCGACCTGACAGATCACTAGTGTCGACCTGATCACCAGGTAGAGTCGACCTGATCAACAGACAGAGTCGACCTCCTGTGAATTTCTCCAAAACTGGTTCACTGGATGGAAACTAGTGTCGACCTTACTCTCAGCTAGAGTCGACCTGACTGACAGCTTGTTCTTTAGGAACTTACTAGGCAAACTGGTAGAGTCGACTTGTCTGTCAACTAGATTCGACCTGATAGAGCTAGTGTCGACCTATCTTTCAACTAGTGTCGACACTATTTTGACAAAACTTTGTAAACCTATAAATATAAAGAGTGGACCATCAAAACATGTCATTATTAGTAAAATATGAAATATTAAGCATAAAGAACATGTTGTTTTGTTATCATTGTAATATGTCATCATCAAGACTAAAGTATGAGTGTATAGACATTATCCACAATCAAATATTTTAGTCATCATTAAAATCAAAGTATGAGTGTGTAGACATCATCAATATGTCATCATCAAAACACACAACTCAACATTTCCCACCTATCCCAACCCAATTAGAGATATGGAAGCCTAGAGATAGAGATTTACATGGAAATCGTAATTAGATTGAGTTAGATTTGTGTTAGAAAATAAAAAAGACAATATTTATAAATACACCCCAATTCTCCTATTGGCCGACCCTCTTACTTGTGGGAGGCTCTTCTGGACGTGAAGGTAAGACCAAAGGAGGAGGATTTCGTGGGAAGAAGGAGCCCTAGATGATCTACAAGGAATTCTTCACGTTCTAACCATATTTTCTCAATTCGTCCAAAGGTATACAATCTCTCAAGTTAAATCTAATTAAATCTCTCTATAGGTTCTTCTTAATGTCAGAAATGAAACCCTCATATTTTCCCTAATTTCTATCATCCATCTTGTGAGTATTTTGCCTTTAAAAATCATGAACATGCTTATACTTGACCCCTTGTTCTTGCTCTCTATCCCTATTCAATCCAAGTTTACTTGTCTAATTCATGGTTTTTGCATGTTTATGAGTATGTTAGGTTTGTTTTAAAACAAGTTTGTCTATTTTTCATGTTTTTTATGATGAGATCTAAGCATTTTAATACGTATGTGTCTTTCTGGGTTCATGGCATGGTGAAGACGGGAACACAGAGACCGCCTTCTTAATGCGGTCTAGCGATATACTGCGTTAAGAGCACATCCCCCAAAGACCCTATGTTAACTTAGGTTGTCGTGGTGGGTACCCCGACAACGTTATGAATGTGGGCAAGCCTCTGACCGCATTCATACTGTGAGTCTGTAAACCCTAATTTTTTCTACTAGATGTGCTTTAACCCATGTTATGTCTTCCGTTAAACCTCTGTTAAGTTCTAAATGCACGAACATGTGATCTATTATGGTTAAAGATGTATTTATTCTTTTAAAATATAAACTACACGACCTCTCTCTTAAATCCATGAATTTTTTTTAATTACATACTTTCTGTCATACCCTAAAGCTCTAATTGCTATAAAATACCTCATAAAATATCTGGTAATTATATTAAAGCTTTTGCTTAAACCCCTATTAAACAAAGGACTTGTTTTGCTTTCTATCGCCGTTTTGGAACATTATTATCATCGTTCCACTATTCTAGAAATCCTTTAGAACACAAGACAACTTTTTCAACACACTTTCTTGACTTAGTGAGAACCCTCCGTCGGGTATTCCTCCTACCATACTAGAACTCCTTTGCCAAGGCCTCCATAAGTCTCCGCAAGCTTGAAATTCCTCTAGGATGTCGAGCTAGTTGTACCATCACACCTGAATACCTCTAGGGAGCATGCTGGACTCGTACACACTCTCTTCTATTCATCTTCTATTATTTACTATTCTTGGTACTCTATATGGTCGTGACTGATTGTCTAAGGATAAGGAACATGACTAATCGTTGTAAAGGGCTCAGTCTAGTCCTGGGAGATGCGTCCAAAAGTACTATTTGCCTGCTGGAGTTAATTGATCAAAGTGTCTGGCATTACACCCATGACCCAAGTGCTATACTATCTCGATTATCTATGACAATCAAACTCATGAAAAGTGTTATACTATCTCGATTATTTACGACAATCATACTTGTGAAAGTGCTAGATTATACTTGTTACATGACTTGAATGATACGTGTTATTTGGCCATTACTTGATCTCGAGCTATACTTGTTGTACTTGTACTTGTTACTACATGACATCTTCATGCTATTACTTTCTTGACATGACATTACACTTTCTCTTTAGTTACTCGGCTTATTAATGCATTAATCACTTTAAGCATGTTTTGTCAAGAGATATAAGACCTATTTGATGTTATCTCTCATCAAGTGTTATTCATAACTATTTCAGGTGAGACTGATGATGAAGACATCACACACGTGGATGGCCAAGAGTGAACGAACATCCCTGATGGACTCTAGCATGGGGAGAAATTACTATAGTGTCATAGTAGTGTCTTAGACTAGTACAATTAGTCACTTTTATTTTCTTCATTGTAAGTTGTCAATGGGACCTATGTATTGGCTCTAAATTGGTGAATGTAATGGATAATGGTGGTTGATAATGAATAAAAGTTAGTGATTTCTATTACTCGATTGTTTAATGATTTTAATGTCTATTGATCTATACTCGCTCGATTGCAACTGCCCATCCCGATATTCCACATCGGGGTGTGACCCTCGCCTTCACGTAAGACGCCTCCCTTGCCCTCAAGACTACACTATTGGCGACCACCGACCCTAGCCGCCACCCCCGGTATCCCACCTCCACCATCACCCCCTTGTAGCAGAAGGAGAAGGTGTTGGGGTTATGGACGAGGGCCTTGACCGGCATGTCCACATCAACTGTGATGCTGCATGCCAGCTGGGGGAGACGCGGATGGAGCGGAGGTGGACACGAGCGACACGGACGTCCAGGCCGCATGTCTAGAAGAGGAAGACAACAGTGTCGAGTAAGAGGGCAGTAATTAGGAGGGTGAGAAGGCACGAGTAGAGGAGGGCATTGCGGTGGCGGTGGCGACCACGACTGGGGCTTAGGGGGATAATGAGGTAGGGTGGCAGAGGCATCACCACCACCGCTTGGTATGGTCGATGGGGATGCCATAGCAGGGTGCTGGCGGGGGATGCTGCGGAGGGAGGAGGAGGGGCTCCTCAACGACATCGATTGCTCCTGGCTTGGCCATCGTGTGATGGACGATGACCGAGCATCGAAGTGTCCAAAGAGTGGGGCCATAGACCTTCCCGCTCCTCCCCACCCCAAATGATCAACGAGCCCAAGGCTCTAAGGGCATCTGCCCTCAGGCTCCGCTTCAAAGTGAATGGCTTGTTGGGCTTTAATGGTCCCTAACGAGTCAATATGAATTTTATTTACTTTTTATTAGTTGTGTCATTTTTTTTACCAATGCATTTGTGTTATTTTAGTGTGTATGAAAAGTTGAAAACAATGCTACAAAATTGTTTCCTTGTTTAATTATGCGTGTCAGAGGGTAAGTTTTGCAATTGTGCTCTTTTTATCGCGCAAATGCAGCATGGTGACCACACCGCCCGACATGTTGGAATGGGGACCAACTAGGGCTGCAACCGAGTCGGGTTCGGAACCGGAAAACACATATTTCGATTCCGATTCCGATAACCAAAATATAGTTCCGATTCTGATTCCGATAAAATCGGAATGGTTAATTCCGATTCCGATAACATTACCGGAACCGAAATTTCTATAAGCTAAGGTACTTACTATTGTTTTACCTTTTGAGTTTATGGATAATTTATCGGATAACGATACCGATTTTGATTCCGACTATTTTTTAATTCCGATAACTTATCAAAATATCCAATACCGATTTCGATAAATTATCGGTATCAATTTTAATTTCGAAACTGATAATTTTTATCGAAATCAAGTAAGTATATCGGTTCCGTTTACAGCCCTAGGACCAACCTAATGCTCGACGGTTTTGCGAACGGCCGAGCTTGACAGACAAAACCGTCGGGAATTAATAGGGTGTTTGGTTACACTTTTTTACAAATTTTTACTTTTTTTTTAAATGAAGAGAAGTAAGTGGAGTACGTTTGGTAAGCCGTTTCTAATTTTTGGGGAGAAAATCTTGCACCCTCTATATCTCTTAAAAAAAAAAAAACAAGGGGTTGACCTATTTTTTTTTGGACTCTCATGCTGGACCTGCACCTTCCCTCCCCCGCTGCTCCCCCTCCCCTGCTACTCCCTCCCCTCCCCGCCCCAGCCCCACCCCGCCAGAACCCCCTCCCCCCCCAACCCCGGTGGCCCCCTGCCGCCCCCCCTTGGCGAACACCTCCCCCGCCCCCAGCCCCACCCCCGGCGGCCCCCCCTGCCGCCCCCAGCCCCGCCGGAACCCCCACCCTCCCCCGCTGGAACCCCCCCGCCCCTACCCTCCCCAGTGCCGCCCCCCCACCCTCCGCCGAACACCACCCGCCCTGCGCCCCAAACCCAAACATATCAACATAATTTTTAAAAATTTGAATGTTTTACCAAACAGAGGAGACCACGTTGCTATAATTTTAAATTTAAAATTAAAAACAAATTTAACATAATTTTTTAAGTAAAATAAAATTTATTTTAAATCGCTCCCAAACACCCTATTAAGACTTTCCCCCTTGGAACGAGCCGGCGGCGGGCAAAACCGCTGAGCATTAAGACTTTCCCTTGGAACGAAGCCGGCTCGTCACCGTCATCTCTCCCGCCTTCTCTTCTCTCTCCTCTCCAACCAGATGGCCGTTGAGCAGCAGGTGAGGAGGCGGGGGCGGCGGCAGGGACGCAGCATGCGCAGCTTCTCGGCCTCGAGCAGGCACGAGGCGGAGCGCACAGAACGGGAGATGCAGATGTGCCGATTGCTGAACCAACTCGGAGGCGATTCGGGGCATGGGTGCGTCATGCCGAGTTGGAGAGGATTCGGTGCGTGAGTGCGTCACGCCGGATTTCAGGGAGCATTGCCGCTCAGAGGCACGGCTTGTCTGGCCACGGCTTCTCCATCAGGAAAGGGACAACAGAATACAGGTATGTGGGCAGCTCTTTGGATGATGTGTACGTTGGGTGTAGCGGAATCGGCAATGCCCGCCAGATATTCGACGCTTTGCCGCCGAGAAATATCCTCTCGTGAAACTCGACGGTGGAGGGTTACTCAATGCACGTAAATGCCAATGACGCTGCACGGGTGGTCTACTCGATGCAGAGGACGATGGCAGGACCAACTATGGTGGATGCCCTTTCAATGGAGGTGGTGGAGAGCTATTAGTGACAGCGGGTGCATGATGGGCGGTGGCATCAGGGGCGGGGTGGGGGGGGGTGGGGGAGGCTTGTGTGGTCAAAAATGTAGATCTCCAAACATACATATATTGCACATCACCAGTTTGTGAAATTGCTGAGCATTTGAATGTTTATGAAGGAATTAGTAATAATCTCACTTGTTCGTCTGCCTAGATGTGATGTTTAGTATTCTGTTCGAGGAAATCATATTTTTTAATCAATTTGCTTCGCTTAGTATTCTTAAATACATTCCCTGATGCATCTAGAGATTATCTCCCACAAGCTTTGCAGGGAGACAGCAGTTCTGTATGTTTTTTTTTGTATTGGTTTACTTTTCCATATAATTTATGATATTAGATTAGAATATCTGAAAGATTTTATGATTTTTATTGTTACTGAAGTTTAGATTGTTTACTTTAAAAGCGCTAGCAAAGTTTAAATAATCATGTTTTTTTCCAAACATGATAATAGGGTGTTTCATAATTTTGAAATTATCATAAAATTGCTGTTGCTAAATTCTTAATCACGAAGCTATATAAAAAATTCTAGTCCAAACATCCCCTTACTATTTGCATTAGCTGCAACTATTTCAAATACTTTCTAGTTGCGATGAACATTTTAGTCATTGCTACTATGGTACTTCAACAACATTTTTTTATAATGCAAATGCCCAATTTCTTATAGTCATTGCTTTCTGTAACGCTTGTGATTTCATGATATTGACTCCCTGTCAGGGCATAAAGATAGGGAGAGTACTATCCAGGGTTCATGTGTTATAAACTTCATCTGACCATGGGGAGGGGGCATCATCTGAGATAGGTTTTCTCTGCTCAGGCTTGGGGTACTGGTGATTCAAGTTTGGTCTTAATAAAGTGCCTTTTGCTCTCCATATTCTAAAAAGATTTTTTTTATTATCATAAACTTGTAATTGCATGTTTTTTAGAAATTATCATTTGTTTTCCTTTTTTATTAGAGTTGTGTATCCATGGTTGGTGTCTATAAATCTCTTTATAATTGATTATTATATTTGTGTATGCATGATTTTTGGACCCAATTATCTTGCATCCACTTTTCTGAAAGCAAACACAATCCATGATGATAACCCCTACTGCTCACCAACTCTCTCGCAGCTCTCTCTAATTCATCCAGCTAGAACTAATGAGATGGGGGCATAAAAATGGCATGGTCCCCAATTTAAAAAGAGTCATCTTTTGGTGTGGGATCCATGCTACTTCAATGACCCTTGCCTTGCTTGTCTCAGTTGGACCATGGTGGGTGGGGATGTGATATTGCTGCAGTGGGGTACAAGAAGTATTGCCATCCTTTATTGACAAGATGGCAGATAAATCATTTCTGCCTGTCACTCTCACTGTGTTGTAGAAGGTCCACATTGATTGAAGACATTGAACTGGGTTAAAGAATTAAAAATTCCAGAACGATCATGTAATGACAGATATATTGTATATATAATTGTACAAATTACAGATCATGTAAAAGAAACTAGCCTTGTTTCTTTCTTAAATCTCTATAAATGAGGACTGGGTGCTGTTGATATGTGAACATGAAACAATGAAGCAGTCAAAACGAATAAGAATGAATATAAACCTGAGCGAGGATGATGCCATGAAGGACTAAATTCTACAACATAAAATCAGAGAAAAAGAATGAGAAAGGAATAAAGAGCCTTCACTGTGGATTGCTTGGAGAGGGAACTGCATGGACGACCGACATGTAGGATAACTCTTGATTAGAGTTATTAAGAGCCACTCAAGTGGAAACCAACTTAAGATTTGTTATGCTATCCAATCTTATGAGAATGCTTTGAAGTTATGATTAATTGAGTTTACAACTAATTTTCAAATTATATAAAAAATAAGAGGACTGTAGACATAACCTCATTGATGCCTAGCATCTGAATGAGGCCTAAGCGCAAATCATAAAAGTCCATGGCAATAATATTACTCTAGTGCTACTCTGTTTCTTCTACAAATTAGACTTGAGTATTACTTAGTACTCGCTTCATGAATTTTTATTTAAAAGTGAAAACACTTTACAGTGGCTTCTAAAATTTTATTTTCTTATGGTTGGAATGGGCAGGAATACTGTGGTGCTGCCCTTCTGCACCACACTTCTTGCCACATTTTTTTCCTGCCATTCAGATTGGCAGAAAAAAGGTTAAGTTCATCTTCACCATTCATTTGAGGTGTGTGTGGAAAATGGTTCTGCAAAGAAATGTGACGCCATAACATCGCTTCCAAATAAATAAATAAAAAATGTGCTCTGCCCTCCTTAAAGTTACTCATTTTTCAATCAATCTACGGTTGTGCACTTCAAATCTACTTTCAAATTGTTTACCATCCTTGTGCTACGAGACTTCTTCAGACTTAATTAGCTTACATCCTATTACTTAAAAGATAGCACATCTTTTACTATCAGCTTAGGAAGCAAAACATTTTCCAGTTGCCAGGGTGCAGTGCACCGCAGAAGATCATCAACATCAAAAGTCTGTCCTAGGATTGGCGAGCACTTTCTATATTTGAAGAGCTAATTCGAGGCCTTCCTTTTCTGGTTCTGTTCCTCTCAGGATAAGTGGGGATCTGGGAAGAAATGCTCAAGTCATGGGAACTCATTTAAGTAGTTATCTATGTGAACATGAAAATTCATCATTAGATCTTACATGATAACATGATGATGATGATGATATTTGGATTGATTTGCTTTCATCCATGAATCAATAAATGGCACTCATTGAGATAACATATATGTGCCTCGAACCTTAGGATTAGATTGTAGATTTGTGGTTGACCTCGTTTCCCAATGGCCACGACCAGTATTATTAACATTGGCCTAGAGACCAAAAACCTTTATTAACACTGCATGAAGAAATGTGCCTATACACATGTCTTTGACTTAAAATTCACTCCCAGTTATCTATCTAATCTACATTGTAGTCCATACAAGAATCCTAGTCGGACTAGGATTCTTGAAACCTAATCCTGTTAGGATTAGGGAGATGGTACTGCTCAAGCAGCCTGTACTATCTGGAAGATCGGGAAAATGGGTGCTCCTATTAATGGAGTTTGATATTGTATATGTCTGTGATTAGCAATAAAGGGTCAAGGCATGGTGGGGTTTCTTGCAGCACACTTTCTTCCTGCAGACTCACTGCTTAATATAGTCTTTCCGACTCAAGAGTCTGCATGAAGTGCGGGAAGCCACAACTATATATGGCAATATATCCTTTAACGGTGTGTTATGGCTAGAAAAAGGACCAGTTAGGTGGCTGTATCCTGAGCAAGGTTTGTCGGATCGGAATCGGATGGCGAATCGAAAATTCCTGATTCGATCCGATTCTCCCGTATTGGCCCCCAATCGATCCAAATTGGGCCAATTGGCCTGGGTCCTATATTATATATATATCATATTTGACATATATATATTGATTACATATATAATATGTATCATATTTGTAACATATATGTATGCCATATTATAATATTGTATATACATAAAGGGAATTGGCCAAATCGGGTGTATCAGGGATCGGAACTTCCCTAAAATGCACCGATTCGCCCGAATCGGATCGAATCGATCTGATTCGGCAAACCATGATCCTAAGCAGGTGATGGAATTGTTTTTCTAACTCATGAGGTGGCATTCTCCATAATTCAGGTTCTTTGCCTGAACCTTTTACTAATAATAAAGCTGAAAATGAAGCTTAATGCTTTACAGCTCGCTCTTGATATGGGTGTAAGATCTATTCAAGTCTATGGAGATTCTATGCTGGTCATGAAACATGTTCTTAGAGAATTTCATGTCAGGAAAGAGGAGTTCGTGGCTTACCATCCTGCAGTCGTAAGGCTGGATGAGAAGTTGGTTGACATCAATCTCTCATTAAACTCAAACAGGGATGGATGGCAGACAACATACTGCTGGAGTGCATTCAGCTAATGCACAGGGCTGCTTCTCTATACAAGTAACACTGGAGACCGATAGGGCCATACTTCTCCAGTGTTCGTCCTCAAAGGAATCCAGAAAGGTGATGAAAGGAAGTGGTCTTGGGCTGTGTGCAGCTCATCAATTGGGCCCAGAGGTGAAGGTTGCCATAAAGAACAAAGGCTTTTATTGGCTGGCCATGTTCGCTGATTTTGAGCAATTTGTTCAGAGATGTCCACAATGTCAGGCTTGAGGCTGGTCTCTAGAGGACCCCCCAAACCAGCTTCGTCCAACAATCCTGACATGGTCATTTGCAGAGTGGAGCATGGACATTGTTAGTCCACTCCCTTTTTCGAGAGGGCGCAAGTATATAGTGGCAGGTATTGACTATTTTTTATGGTGGTCAAAAGTTGTGCCTTTGAAGGATGTGACTACTGAAGTGGTGTCCCCTTTTATTAGACACAATATCATCTGTAGATTTGGCGTGTTAGCCAAACTATGTCTGACAATGGAACAGCATTCAAGAACCAAAACAATTTACAAAATGGCTGCCAGGTTTCACATTGATTGGAGGACTTCCTCTCTGTATGACCCGCAAGCGAATGGAGTTGGTGAAGCTGCAACTTTGCAAACTTAGCCTTTGGCTACTGTGACTTGGTGGGCTTGGTGGCTAGCATTGGAAGCCCTTGGTCGTGCAATCTGCAGGTATGTATCCCCCTCTCCATTTAGTAGATCAATTCAGATATGCCCCTCTTGTCCTTTGGTTGAACATGCAACTTACGATCTATGTGCATGCCTAACACAGAAACCGCACATGTACTTCATGACATTAAATATGTTGTATGTGTTTAATCTTTGTGCATGACATTGAATGCATTGTATGTGCTTAATCTGTGTTTAATCTTTGTGCAAAACCTTCGCTTAATTGACTGTTAAGTATACATGAATTCTTGTGCACATCACACATCATTGAAATATGTCTAATAAATTATGGTTTTATGGTCAAACAAGTCCTCCCTATGAATCGCATGTTGGAGGGGAAATTTTAGGCATTTAATCCACAATTCACATACATCCATGCCGAGGGTACATGCTTTTACAACACTCTTCCAAGGTTTTGCATGATTAACAAAACATTTATAGTCTGTATAGTTAACAACTCCATGAAGAATTTAATATTTACAGTCACTTACCTAGCCAACATTTAGATCCGGCTCTACACCTATATAGTTCAGATGGCAGTAGCATGGGGTGATGATGACTCATCCTCCTCTTCATCCTCTGCATCCGAGCCGGATGAAAAAGTTGAAGTCAACTTGTCTTAATGGCAAATGGCAATCTGCTAAACTTTGAAGCTTCCTATGATTCTTTTTCAGAGATGTTGATAATTATACTTTAGAAGAAGCTTTCAATGAGTTGTATACTAAGTTTAAGGAAGTAAACAGACTTAATGGAGTTAAGAAGTAAGCATGAAAAATTGATTTCTGAAGAAGAAGAACTTGGTAAATTAAATGAGAATCTCGCACATGAGAATGAAAATCTTAAAACGCAGGTTGACTCCCTAAAATAGAAAAATGAGAAAAAATGACCAATAAAAGCAACAAAACAAGTAAGAAATAGTTATAATAAAAACATAACTTGGTACGAGCTAAAAGGTGAAAATGCAAAATTGAAAAACATGGTAAGAAAGTTTGTCAAAGGAGAGAAGACATAAAGGATGATTCTGAAACACAATCTCATGATAGAAAGAAACGTGGTGTAGGTTACATTCCTATTGAAAATAAAGACACATTGTTTATCCACAAAAATATTCAATGTCTAAATTCATTTCTAAATTGTTGTGGTTTAGTCCCATATTAGAAATCTATGGGAGTTTCACCTCTATATATGTGGAGGATTCCCTCAACTCAATGCCTAAGTTTTGGCTTAGAGTTGGGCCTTTAACATGCTATTGGAGGCAATTTACCCATTGGATTGTCTCTCCATATATGGACACTTGGCCCTACTCGTGTTGCGCCCGAAACTGGTTGGTTCGGCGCGAGGGAGGGTGTTATCGTTTAGTCCCATATTGGAAATCCATGGGAGTTTTCACGTCTATATATATAGAAATTCCTCAACTCAACGCCTAGGTTTTAAGGGTGACTTCATATTTTCAACATATATAGAGGTGAAACTCCCGTGGATTTCTAGTATGGGATTAAACCACAACATGAACAATAAAGAAATCTGATGGTTGTCATGATTGTGGAAACTTAGACACATTCATGGAATTGCCCCACAAGGTACAAAATATGAGTAATTAAAATTTCAAATTCATTGACCATTTTGAGTGATCTTTATGCAAGTGTGTCTTGTAGCAACCAAGAACAAGTGGTACTTAGAGAATAGTTGCTCAAGACATATGACAGACGGCAAGAGCATGTTCATCTCCCTAGAGATCAAAGAAGGAGCATAGTTGTCAAGCGTCCGCCTAAGTGGAGCCTAGGCGCCAAATTGAATTTAATAAATAAGGAAGTACTCCACCATTTGAATTTAATAAAAATATAAAAAAAATTATCTCTTACTAATAAAAAGTCAACTCTTCGATGGAAGAAGAAAATCACGATTCTGTGATTTCATCAAAATGTCGACTTTCTAGTTCCTCATAATTTGATCTAACTAAAAATTCCATAATTCGAATAAACCATATAAAATGCTAAAAATTCAAAGTCCGGTGAAATAAGTCAAACGTATATATGACTTCTCCAAGATATTCACTCTCTTACTGACAACACTTAGACTGCCTGAGACCTCTTAAGATTTGGTAAAACCTAAACTATCATCACCCAAACTCATGAAAATTATCACTTTTTAGTTTCGTTTGAATTTTTAAATATATTGTAGGATTATGTAGTGGACTCCTTTAGTTATTTACTTTTTTAAAGTGTGTTAAGATATTGCATTTCTTATTTTTATTTAACGTATTTACATGTATGAGTATTTACTTGTTTATTTTAAAAGTTGAAAATTAGTTTTCTGATGATATAATGATATTTGCACTTCTTGTTCTTATTTAGTGTGCTTGTTTATTTGAAGATGTCAATTTAGTTTTTTATGACTTTATGATATAAAGGTGAGTATGTTTATTTGTAATTTAATTTTTGTTGCTTTCATATAGTTTTGACCTTTTGTTGTGACATTTATTTTGTAGTATTTTGTGATATGTGGCTATTATCTATATTTCTCATTTATGTTTATTTAATAATATATTTGCCATATTATGATATGTCATTGCAATTATGTCTGTCATATTATGATCTTTTTATATAATTTTATCATCATATATATTTTAGAGACATAAATATCATATAAGAGGGACACTTGAAAACGGCTCATACTTAGGGTCCGTTTGGTTGCATGTAAAATATTTCATAGGGAAAAAGTTTTCCAAAGAATAGTTTTTACAGAAAAATCAAAAACAGAATTGTCCATTTGGTTCCCACGTAAATGTTTTCCTTGAAAAGGTTTTCTGATATTTGTTTCCTATTAAAACATTTTTTGAAAATCATTTTCATACGTTTGTTTATGCGTAAAAGATAATTATCCATTTTAAAAAATTACGTTTGTTTTCTAGATGTTCGTTATATTCTGCAAAGACAGAGAGAAAGATGAACACATTCCCAACATTTGACTCAAATTTTAAAAAATTACCTTATTCTTGTATAAGCTAATTGTAATCTTTTCCTTAAGTATTCTTCTGATGTACTTTACTTTTACTTATCTACCATTTTCTACTAGATGTAGTCTTGTGCAGATTCTCATTAATATGGTTTAATCTATTCATTAATATATATTATATATATATATATATATATATATATATATAAAGTGCTATAATACAACATATCTTCCTTCATTTGGCCATATCAACTATACCAAAAATGTGAATTACACAATAATCTAAATAACTTCTTAAACAATCAAAAGATGCTTGCACATATTACTAAGAATAAACTGAGCAAAATCATTATAAAAAATTGTAAGTGCCAAACACGACTTGCAATTGTTCACTATTTGGAGGCACCACACTATCATTGTACATGATAGAAAGTCTTCTAAATCAAGTGAAAGTAACCACATACAAATAATAGTCGTTGTTTTATAGAGCCCACATATACGAGAAATGTGTCAACACTGAACATTTTAATATATAATTCTCATAGCAAGGACAAAAAAAAGACTCGAATTCACAACTTTTTTCGTGGATCACTTCAAAAGAACTGTCTTAAGTGTGCTTCATACTCATCATCATAAAATCTGCAAATAAGATGAAAACAACGTAAAAATATCAATTTTTTGTTTTGTAAACAATAAATTGAATTGACATACAGATGTAAATAATTATAAGTGGCAGAATGAAAACAACATAAAAATGTCAAACATCAGAAATGTTTCGCAGATGATTCCTCCGAATCTGATGTGGACATAGAGGGGGCCATCAGTTCTCTCAAGACTTGTGAAATTTCAGATCATCTTCTCAATGACCAAGCACAATATATGTAGCCCTACTTGACGACAGTGTGTGCCTGCCTAGCTAACAGATTCTCCAAGCATTTTCTGAGTAATATCACATATGTTGGACAATTTTTTGACAAGCAAGCGATAACCAATGGCCATCTTGCAGAGTACGTGGGTTATGCTGGGTGCCTACCTAGCTAACAGCTCACTATTATACCTAGCTAACCGCCCGAAGAGGAACTACAGTGGAAGACTATACCTAATCTTTTGCAATGTCAGACAGTGGTTTAACTAGATAATTTCTAAGGCTCAAAAGCAATAGGTCAAACTATTTCTCATAATCAGCTGCCTAAAGAAAAACTATAATTGACACCATTGTTACAGTACAAAACACAGTACATTCATCTAAATAACACTAGTTCTTCATTCTTCGATGACCACAATGCTCACATGAATAAGACATATACTAGTCACAAACAAAAATATGGATATGACAATGGAAAAGTTAGGTCCAGAAAACAGATACAACTTTCTCTTTGGAAGGTGGTCAAAAAACAATCCACAGGCTTATATTACTTTCCCATACGTCAGGTTATGGCTATAATGAATTAAGTGTACAATAAAATGTCAATATTCAAAGGAAAAGCAAATGTTTTACAAGCTTACTTTACAGAAGTGGATAGTCACAAAGATATAGGAGAAAATGGTGCAAAACTTGTGAGATTATTCATTCTTTCACTCTGCACAATATGAGGATGCAAAGCAACTATTCGGTTATTCATCAGCTGCTGTCCCACATGGGTTGGACTCTTGACATTTATACATATTTTACTCTTGGAATTATATATATATTTGCCTACCTAGCTAACAGCCATCTTGATGATAGAAAGAACTGGAGAAACCTTAGTGAACTGGAGGGGTCCCTGCTCCCTGGTGGGGGCTGCTTCTCAAATGAATAAATAGACATTAGTGAGAGAGTGTGTTGGTCAATCTTGGTTTTCCTCGTAACCATGTAATTTTTTTTTGCTGATTAATGCAAGCATTCCCACGACTGCCTCCCCGTCCCCTTTTCATGTGTAATTATCCACATCCGTTGCACCAATCTGGTCAAGGCCTCTAATTAATGCACTAATTAGAATTAACCAGGGGAGGGTTGAGCTAGGGGTCATTCATATATATATGGTCACTCAAGGCTAGCAGTAATTGAGAGATATCGATTGATTCATTAATGGGTTTTGGGTTTTCTTCTTGTCAGTTGTGTTTTAATTGGTGGCATACTCGTGTTTATGTGGGTTTTTTTGCCCGGCATTTCTCTGATAAATAAGGTGATGCCAAAGAAATGTGACCCAAATCATGCTTTTGCTTGTATATATTTCATTATTTAGATTGTATTATCATGAATTCCCCCCTCGGAATCATGGCCATGTGTGTGTGTGTTATGCAAGAGATCAGAGACATATATTATATAGAAACAGATAGCATGGTTTTAAGCAGCATATCTATTTTTCCATTTTACTAGATGCACTCATGTACAAGTTCCTAGTATCATACCCCACATGAACAAGAATGTCAAATGGAGAAAAAGAAAAGGTTGAAATGTGATGAACAGAAATTTCATCACTTCACCTGGGGCTTCTTGTCGTCAGTCCATACAAGAGATTCCAATCTTAGGGCAGTGTACAAGCCCCCAAATCCACCACCTAATATGCATATTCTGGGTCTCTGCAAGATATATATGATATTTCATCATGAATAACTAACTGAAAACATAAGACAAATAATTTTAAAGCAAAACACTAGAAGCATAAACAAATTTCAGAGATGAAGTTTATGACATTCAAGGGGCCAGCTCGTAATGTGTGGATGCATGCCAAGGACTTAATTCAGGAAAATAATAGTAGGAGAAGGGTCATCCAATTTCTGGTATAAAAATTGGATTAGGGATAAAAGTTTAAGTTCTTATGTCCCTGATGAGGTTCAAAAAGAGCTCTAATGATGTTTGGCTACAATAAAAGAAAATGTTGGTGCTCCAACTGTGGATCAAAAGTTATATATGGATTCATTTTTGCCAATTGCAACTCTGAGGAAAGTTCAAATTCAGTGTTTCAGTGAAGAAACTGATCTGCATGTGTGGAGTCTTAAAACTGCAAATGGGGATTTTACCACTGCTTCAGTAATCAAATATTTGGCTACTCGGGATTCTACTTCCCCGCCTATTAAATGGGAAAGGATATGGTCATCTTATATTCCACTAAAGATGTCAATTCATGTATGGCGCATCCTTCAAAATACTCTTGCTACTGATGATAATATATCAAGCACGGGATTTCATTTTCCATCTAAATGTGCTTGCTGTAAGCAGAGTTCCCAGGAGACTTTAGGTCACCTTTTTTTTTTGTTTCACCTTTCCCTGTGTCGCAGCCGGTGGACCACCTCCCACCTATCTGTTTGGGCTGTCCACGACCCACTAGCCACTGCCTTCCCTGTTCCCTCATCTGCTCCCCCTGCGCAACTCCAGAGACTGTGTCCACCTGCCCCGTCCTCCTCTCCTCCCTGTCGCTGCTGTTTCAGCCCCCTTCTGCTGGCTTGGTTGTGAGGGAAGCCTTTCTCGGCCATGGGTGACCACCCCGACGGCCACCCGCCCACGTTGGGCGAGGCCGGGTGGAACAGCGGCACCGAGAGGAAGAAGGTGGCGCTGATGAGGGTGTGCGTGGAGAAGGTGGTCCCGGCTGCCAAGGTGAAACAGCTCCACGGCTACTTGGCACTGCCAATGGATTCGGCAGCAGCTCCCTTCTTCTCAATCTTTATTTAATCTCATCTCTTATCTGTCCAAGCTGCTGTTGTTCTCCGATAGTTTCCTCGATCCTTCCTGCTTTGTTGCCTCCCCTCTCTACTGCTCATGGCCTCGAAACCTCTATTTGCTGCACTTGATGCAGACAGAAATGCTCTGCCTGCACTCTTTGCGTATGAAATCGTTGTTTGGTTTCTGGGTCTTCCATGGATTCTTAAAAATATGCTAACAGATCGGAAACCCCCAATTACCAGAGAAGGAGAGAAGTGCCATGGTTCTGTTCCACAGTTGTGGTTCCCCTCAATTACCAGGCCAGGACGAAGACAGATCGGAAACCCCCAATTACCAGGCCAGGACGAAGACAGATTGGAACAAACCGATCTACAAAGGTAATACACAAATGTAGAGATCAGATGGATGGCGAGATCAAACAGAAGAGACAGCAAGAAATCGAAGGCTGAGATCTGAGACGAAAACAAAGAGGAATACCTTGACGTGGTAGACAAGATTAGAAGCAGAAACGATCAAAATCTCGTCTCTTCCCTCAAACGTTGTGTCGGAGGGCTCGAACCATGGATGGCAAAATCGGTCGACTTCGCTTTGAGTCGGCCGACTCGGAGCGGAATCGGCCCATGCCGACCCGACTTGGGGGGGGGGGGAACACCCACCCACCCACGGGACTAGGTTTGCAAAATCCACTGTCCGACTCTGCACGACTCAGCCCGACTCCGGCCCGACTCGGGGTCGGAATCGGCTGGGGCCGACCTAGCCACCCGACCCGACTTTGCCATCCTTGGCTCGAACAGGGGCTCGCGTGCTCGGCTGATAGTGCTTGTGACAGCGAGCGATGCGCGGCGTGGGATGGCGATGCGTGGGTGCGCGGCGTGGGGTGGTGATGCGTGGCGAGAGGCGATGCACGGCGCCGATGTCGTCGACGCTTCGATGCCTGGTGTCGGGACGACGATGCGCAGGTCGGAGACGATGGCGATGCACGGCGCCGGGACGGGGGATCGCGGCAAGAGGCGATGGGAATGCAACGCCTCTGCACGTCGAGGGTTTTGGGGTTTCGCGAATGGGGAGGGGAAAAGAAGTGTCGAGAGTTTCGGGGGAAAATGGTCTCCGAGATTTTACGGGGGATGCCTAAATCCGGAGTTTAGGGGAATTTTTTTTACATATTTATGTTTTCAGGGATTCTAAATGACTTAAAAATTATCTTTTTCCTGAAAAAGTTTTTCATAGTGGGGTTTTACACCCAACCAAATAGACCCTTAGTTCCGTCCTAAATGCCTAGGCACCGCTTAGGCGGGTGCCTAAGCACTTAAACGATATGAGACCCCAACTATGTCTTGGTCACCTTGACACCTTGACAACTATAATGTGACCTATGATGACAATGGAAAAGGAAAGGTGTCAAGTATTGGACTGTTGGCACCAAGGAAACCAAGTTGACTGAGAAAGTATTATTTGTAGGTGGTCTCAAATGTAACCTCCTAAGTATCAACCAGCTATGTGACAAAGGGCATGAAGTAAAGCTTAGACTGATAAATGTATCATCACTAGGCCTCACTCTAAAAAGGTAATGTTCATAGCTCAAAGAGAACACAATATGTATGTCATTTATTTGGATGAGTTAGGATGTCAAGATGTGTGCTTATTAGTGAAAAGAGAAGAAGAATATGAATTATGGCATAGAAGGTTGGATCATGCCCGTCAAGAAGTCTTATAGAAATTATAGAAGCATCAATTGGTAGGACTGGCTAAGCTGAAATTTAAAGAAGATTATGTATGCAGTCCCTATGCTAAAGGGAAATGTACCAGGTAGCTTAAAAAAAAAAGAACATGGTTATCACCAATCAACTTTTGAAGCTGCTACACAAAGATCTTTTTTGACTTAATGAGAATATAAGTTTGGGAGGAAAGAACTTCGGTTATGTGATTGTGGATGACTACTCACGGTTCCGGTGGATACTGTTCTTGGAGAACAAATCAAACACATTTGATGTTGTTGTGCAATTTAGCAAGAAGGTATAGAAGGATCAGAAATTCAACATAGATGATTGAGAAGCGATAAAAAAGGAGAAAATTTCAAAATAAAAGGTTTAAGAACTTCTGTGAAGAACAAGGAATTGGGTATAATTTCTCAAAACCTCAATAGAATGGAGTAATAGAAAGAAAGAATCAAACATTGTTGGATATGATGACAATAATAATATTAATTGAATACAATCTTCCAAGTTACTTTTGAGCAGAAGTTATCAACACTGCATGTTATATAATTGTTGGCACATAAAAATTTCCTAACCAAAAACCCCTAATTCTAAAAAAATCCAGAAAGAACCCACAAACACCCATTTCCCAAACCCAAAAACACCAAAATTTTCCAAACCCAAAAAACACCATAAATTCTCAAACTCCCAGAAAACCCCCAATTTCCCAAAGAACCTAAAACTCCAGAAATACCAAATCCGCAAAACCCCAAAGTTCTGAAAATCCAAAAATATCCTCAAATCCCAGAAAATGCCTAAAATCCCAGAAATTCTAAAAAATTCCTAGAAACTCCACAAAGCTCAAAACCCCAAAATCCTAAAATTTCCTAAAAAATCCCAAAATTTCTAAAAAACTTCAAACCCCCCTCCCCCCAAATGGGCCCAAGCCCCTACCTCGGTTGGTGGAGCTTCAACCAGAGCCCTTACCTACCCTCCTTCCCCTCCCCCCCTTTTCACCCCCTTCCAAATCGGAGGTTGGTGTCCCGGTTGCCACCCAACTGGAGGCAACCCCCTCCGATTGCAACCCAACCAGAGGGGGTCCCCCTCCATTTCACCCCTAAACTAGAGGGGGATACATTCGGTTGCACCCCCAATCGGAGGTACCCACCTCTGGTGCCTCTTCAGCTCCCTCACCAACCACAGGGGGGTACCTCTGGTCCCCCCTCCCTCAACCAGAGGGGGTCCCTCCACCCCCCTCACTTCTATAAAAGTCCTCTTTTGAAGAGGGTCTTTGGCCCTGTCTCGAAGGGGTCTTTTAAACCCCCCCCACACCCCCCCCCCCCCAATCTCCCTTGGGTCTCCTCTTTCGCCTTTTGGCCTTGGGGTCCTTTGGCCTTTCCTCTCTTGGCCCCTTCAATGGCTCCTTTAGACCCCCACCTCCAGTCCCTTCTTTACCCCCTCACTTATATAAAAGAAAGGGGGGTCCTCTTTTGAAGAGGGTCTTTGGCCTCCCATCTCCAAGGGGTCTTTTGACCCCCTCCCCCCCATCTCCCTTCCCTCTCCTCTTCCCCCTCTTGGCCTTGGGGTCCTTTGGCCTCTTTTCTCTTGGCCCCTCCAAGGGCTCCTTTGGACCCCCACCTCCGATCCCTCTCCATACCCCAACCAGAGGCACCCACCTTCGGTCCAAACCTAACTGGAGGTACCCATCTCTAGTCCACTTTCAACCGGAGGCACCCACCTTCGATCCAAACCCACTGGAGGTGGAGGTACCCACACCCGATCCAAACTCAACCGGAGATACCCCATCTCCGGAAACGCGTGAAAGGTGCAACATTGTAGAAAAGTCCCCGGTTAGGGGCCTCGGGGGGGGGGGGGGGGGGAATGGCAGAAGACCCCCTTGCTGTCGAAAATTGCACAAAAGCCCCCGACTTGTGGGAAATCACGTAAAGGCCCGGGAAGAGTAGAAAATCGTAGAAATACTCCGGGATGGGAAAAATTGCAGAAATATCCCAGTTTGTGGGAAAAAACTATAGAAATGCCCTTGAATGGTTGAAAATTGTAGAAAAATCTTCGAAGGGTGCAGAATTACAAGGAGGTCCCTCTGCTAATTGGAAAATTATGGAAAGACCCCTAAAAGGTGCAGAGATTGCAAAAATACCCCGTTATTGGGAAAATTACAAAAATTTCCCTACTGTTGGAAAAATGGCAAAAATACTCTAGTTTAGGGGAAAATTATATGTAAACCCTCGCGGAGTTTGAAAATTGCATGGAAGCCCTCGGTCGGTCCAGAAAATGGCACGAAGCCCATGGCAAGCTCCAAAGGCAATAGAGCTCAAAGCGGGAATGCCGTTGGCAGTTGGCACGACTCGGTGGAGCGATACCCACGTCATTTCTCTGAAGTGGCGTACGCTCTCTTAGGTCGGGCTTTGCTAAAGATGCTCGGAAAAGTCAACAAATGATGGAAATGTCCGAGTATGTCAATCAATGGCGAAGACACTTGTGGAAGTCAACAAATAGCCTAAGCACTTGAGAACGCCAAGAAATGACAGTAATGCCTGGGAAAGTAAAAAAATGACAGAAGTACCTGAGACTGCTCAGAAAGGCCAAGGAATGGTAGGAGCTGTCTGAGAAAGCCAAGTAATGACAGGGATGTCCGAGAAAGCCAGGAAATGGTAGGGATGTCCGAGAAAGCCAATGAATGGCAGGAATGTCTGGGAAAGTCAATCAATGGCAGAAATACCCGAGATTGCTTCGAGGTAGCCAAGAAATGGCAGGATGCCCGAGAAAGCCAAGAAATGGCAGGAACGTCCGAGAAGAGCCAAGAAATGACAGAAATGTCAGCAAATGCGAGGAAATGATAGAAGCATTTGGGAAAGTCAATCAATGACGGAAATACCCGGAACTGCTCGGGGAAGTCATGAAATGATGGAAAGAATCCGTGGATGTTAGCCAATGGCAGGAAGGTCAGAAAAGGCCAAGAAATAGCAGAGGTGCCTGAAAACGTCAGGAAATGGCAAGGAGCTCTTGAACAATGATGGATATAATGTTGTCCAAGTCTCCTCCGGGTTTCTTCTTCAAAAGGCAACATTAGCCAAGTTTTCAGTTCTTTGATCATGGCGGCTGATACTTGCAGAAAATACCCTGACATAGAAAAGCTACAGAAGTCCCAGGAAGGGTAGGGAATTGCAGCAAAATCCTTCAAAAGGTGGGGGGGGGGGGAGAGAACTGCGGAAAAGTCTTTGAAGGGCCAGAAATTGTAGAAAACTCCTTAAAAGCAAAAAGTGGTAGAAAGTCCCCTTAAAGGGAGGAAACCATATGGCTCATGCTGTTTGTACGGCTCTGTAGAGCTAGACCCATGTTGCTTCGTGAAGCGACGTACGCTCTCCTGAGTTCGACAGAACACTGAGTGTACCAAGAATTCTCAGAAACGCAACAGATGGTGGAGAAGTCCGAGCAGGCTAAGAAATAGCAGAAGTACCCATGGAGGTCATAAATACCCTGGGGATGTCAAGAAGTGACTGCCAAGCCCGATTCATGCCGTTTGCGCGTCTTGGTGGAGCGGGATCCTCGTCACTTCTCTGAAGCGGCGTGCGCTCTCTGGAGTTCGACTTATGGCTGGCCACTCCTTGGGATTGTCAAGAAATGACAGGAATCCCTAGACATGCCAAGAAATGGCTAAAAAGCCCTAGGGGGTCAAGAAATAATCGGAAAGCCCCAAGGAACCAAGAAGTGGCAAATGTATACAGAAAAGCGACAAATGATTGGAAAGACCAGGGGATACTGGAAAATGGAAGAACTACCCAGAAAGGGTACAACTTGTAGAAGCTTGGCAAGACTCAAAGGTCCCGTCACAATCAATAGTGATGTTGACTGTGAAGCAAACACAATAGACTGGCTGTAACGCCCCATATAAGAATATGTTAAATGGACTAAATCAGCAAACTACCAACAACTCGGACTAGTCATTTTCAGAGCTCGAGTAGGAAAAAAACTCTGAAGTTAAGCGTGCTCAGTTGGGAGTAGTCCCAGGATGGGTGACCTTCTTGGGAAGTCTACTAACTAGCACGGTTGTTGGGCCAGTTTGCTGGTTGGGTCGTCACAAATGGTATCAGAGCCTTGCCCAGCGGAAGTGCAAGAACTAAGTGCCACATAGGGCAAAGTGCTACGCTATGGGAGGCACCTCTTGAGGCCATAATGGCGCAAAGTGCTACATAGAGCCACCTCTTGAGCCTATGGGGGCCACCTCTAGAATCCTGCCCGCTGGGGTTTGATTGTGTGCTATATGTGAATAGCGACGAGGACGTCGCTTTTATAAGAGGGGTAGATTGTAACGCCCTATATAAGAATATGTTAAATGGACTAATCAGCAAACTACCAACACTCAGACTGTCATTTTCAGAGCTC
Organism: Colocasia esculenta; assembly: GCA_014218235.1. NCBI lineage: Eukaryota > Viridiplantae > Streptophyta > Magnoliopsida > Alismatales > Araceae > Colocasia > Colocasia esculenta. Next base: position 126,086,088 of record CM024761.1, read on the forward strand.
GAGAAGGAAAAAGAACTCTGAAGTTAAGCCGTGCTCAGTTGGGAGTTGTCCCAGGATGGGTGATCTTCTTGGGAAGTCTACAACTAGCACGGTTGTTGGGCCAGTTTGCTGGTGGGGTCGTCACACTGGCAGTGATCATCTTGGCGATCCAACAATCTCATTGTGATAAAATCCAAGTCAACAATCTGATTGTGGCTGAAGCAAATTCAGAAGAATTGGATCATGAAGTGTTGAAGACCCGATTATATAAATAGGACTTTTTGTATAGGTCTTGAAAGACCAATTCTAATTTAAATTACATGTGTACAAATATTAAAGTTTTCAATTTTCTTTGTAAGAGTGTGTACCCACAAAAGGCGACCATTAAGGTCAATGTTGTCACATAAATAGAGACGAAGGCTTTCTTTGACGGAGAAATCAAAGGTATTTGAGTTCGACTCGATGTAAATTAACATCGACTTCGGTTGGTGGGGAAAGGTCCAGTATACGAAATCCTAATCGCCTGATAAAAATAAATACGCGGAATAAATGTTGTCCAATAAATGGACTTGTAAAATATCCGCATTAAGTGAACCCTAAATTTGTCTATTTTTACAGACTGGCACGCCCGCAAAAAATAAAATAGAAAGATAGAAAAGAAAGAGAGAGAAAATTCCGAGTCCGACAAATTGGCATGGCCGGTGGGACATTTCTCGCCTTTCATCTCTCTGTCAAAGAAAAGCCTTGTCTTTGTGGAAAGTTGTGACTCCTTCACACTCTTGTAAGAGATTCAAAGGGGAAGATCTTGTCTGTTGAAGTTGCCTTGACCAAAGTTGATGTTGGAGGCGTCAAAGAACAAGTTCTCTTCTGAGGCCGAAATGTTGGCACAAAGCCCGTCTAAAGTTGTTCCTACTGAAAAGGTACCATGCCGCTCCAGTTGATATTGCTGCTGCCAGGGGCATCAAGCCCGCTGCTATTAGGGGTGTAAACGAACCGAGCCGAGCCGAGCCGAGTATTATGTTGCTCAAGCTCTGTTTGTTAATATTTAATCGAGCTTGAGTCGAGCTCGAGCTTTATCGAGTATTGAAAATGGTGTGTTCAAGCTTGATTCGTTTAAATACTCTCGAGTCGAACCCCTAACAAGTATCTTAACGAGTCTAATTGAATTAGGAGTTATTTATATATAAATATATATGTATCTTATATGTATATATATAAGCCCAAGTTAATCTACAAGTAAAAAATTGATTGTTTATAAGACCAAAATCTATCTTATTTTAAGGTCAGACCTCAAAATCCTTTATAGGTTACTTGTTTAATTATTTTAGTATAATGTTTAAAATATTTAACAACTATATTTATAATTTTTATAATTAAAAAATTAAACGAGCTTGTTCACGAGTCGAGTAGGCATTTGCTCGTACTCGGCTTGTTTATGAAACGAGCTTAAATTTTTGTTTGAGCTTGACTCGTTTACCTTATTAAACGAGCAGAATTCGAATAACATCCAAGCCGAATTCGAGCTACTTGTCTAGTGTATTGGTTTGTTTCCAGGCCTAGCTGCCATAAAGGGCAGCATGTCCATCGCTGGGGGCATCAAGCCTACAGCTGTAAAGGACAACAAGCCCACACTGGAAACACCAAACCTGCAACTACACAGGGGGTCACAAACCCACCCTTGCGGGGCGACGAGCTTGCGAATGCCGGAGGCTGTGGATGCAACTGCAACTACTGCTGGGGGCATCAACCGCAACTACTTCTTAAGGCCGAGTTTATTCGGTCAAGCAATGTCCTCTGGTGTCACCCTTGCTCAACGAGGGCAATCCAAAGGCCACAAAAGCAAAGAACCAGATGGCCGAGTTTTCTCGGTGACCACTATCTCCTGCATCGCCGTCCCTATAAAGAGAGGGCAGCGCCAGGTCCGTAAAGGCATAAAACCCGAGGCGGCAACTTGCAGCTCCAAGCAAGACTCCAGGCAAAGCCAGAAAGGTGAGCCTGACAAAGAAAGGATGACGCCAGAGTTGCGAAGGCAAAAAAAAAAGGAAAAAAAAAAGAAACCCATAATAGTCATCTCCAATTCCAATAGGATTGTACTTGTCAACAATTTTTGCATTCGGCTCGGTGGGAACGAGCCAATCTTGTCGAAGGACAAACATGTCCCAACAATCTCAATCTCCAATAGTTTTGCACTCCTTTACCGAGTGTGAGAAGACACATTAGACTTCAAAAAGATACATTAGACTTCAAAAAGGTGTTTGGATCTAAGATTGAGGGCCAAACAACATAAAAATGCCATCCAAAGATCAAACAAATTCGGGGTCACCTAGAAGGAGGCTTGTGTAATCAGAAAAGCTCGTGCAAGCAAGTCCACCGGAATGCCTGAGCAGCAGTAAGTTGTGTTCCAAAGTGCCCAATCTCTATGTCCGCAAGGACCAAAGGGACGGGTCATGTATCGAAATCCCAATTTCACGCCTCAAACCTCGGAACCAATCCGAGTGGAAGAGGGGAATCTTGCGTGGGTCTCAACGGCACGTGTCTCCGTCTTTGACAGACTGGAGGCACCGTCCCACCCAAGCATGGAAGGCAGAATTGCCAGGATCAGCCCAGAATCGGTCGATCCTGGATCGGATCAGCGGCTATGGATCCGACTCCGGGAGGAAGTCCCCCGAAATCCAAGTTTTTAATGTGGATCGGCCGAACTCGAGTGGAATCGAGTTGGATCGAATGGATCACCCAGTGATCAACGATCCACGAGCGATTCCGTCGATCCGCGGGTTAAACTTCAAAATTTAAGTTTGCCCGTCGGATCGAGCCCTTATCGGGCATAGTTGGTTGATCTCTACTCGATTCGGCTTGATTAGGGCTCGATTCGCCCGATAAGGGCCGATCCCTGGCGGATCCCCCTTAAAACATAGCCGATCCAGAGATCGGCTGCATTTTCTCTAGTTCGCACTTCGCAGGCCCCCTCCTCCCTGTTTTCGCCCTTCCAGGAAGAACGCAAGGGGGAAGGGCTTCTCCCCCCAGGTCCGCCGCCCCCACCGCCGTCGCCTGCCGGCCTCCTCCTCCTCTTCTTCTTCTTCTTCTTATAAGACCCCTTTGTTCTCTTTGAAAGTGGTTAGAGAGGAGCGGCCAAGGCCTAAGGGAGATCCTCTTGAGTAGATCTTAAGAGATCTTATTCAAGCAAAGGTGAAGCTTTTTTTATCAAGATATTTTTTTAAATTTTCTTAATTTAGATAAAATTTTTAAAAAATAAAAAAGCATGCATATATGTTTGATCTTGTTATATCTTCATATTCTTAGATTATAGAAAGGATATGGGAGTTTTAAAAGCCTAGAGTTTGTAAATTAGATAAAACCCCCAAATTCACTCTAATTAGGGTTTGAAATTTGGGGCTTTTTATTTTTTAGCACAATTGGAGATCAATTAAGTGTTCCAATCACTTAATTGACCTAATTATGTCTTTGTATGATAATGTTGGTGGTTAATTTCAGGAAATTAAATAAAATCCCCGAATTTCACCTAATTAGGGTTTAAAATTTAGGGCTTTTGTTCTATTAGCACAATTGGAGATCAATTAAGTGTTCCAATCACTTAATTGACCTAATTGTGTCTTTGTATGATAATGTTAGTGGTTAATTTCGGGAAATTAGAGAAAACTCTCAAATTTCACCCTAATTAGGATTTGAAATTTGAGACTTTTATTCTATTAGCACAATTGGAGATCAATTAAGTATTTCAATCACTTAATTAACCTAATTGTGTCTTTGTATGATAATGTTGGTGGTTAATTTCGGGAAATTAGTTATAAATTCGTTGTTATTGGATGTAATTATGGTTATAATTTTATACTTACACATGAATGTCTTTGTATTGTTATAGGATTAACAATTATGGCTGAGGAGGGCCACGAGGAAGGGGGCCAAGGGGAAGAGCAGTCACTAGGCCCACAATTGGACATTGGGTAGAGGCATGATGTTCTTCTCTTGGACTGCCTCTAAAGGGTGCAATGTAACCACTGTGGGAAGGAAATGAATGGAGCGTTACCGTCTAAAACAACATATTGCAGGTATTTGGGAATGTATCAAATGTAAGCAATGTCCACGACGTTAGTGAATGAGATGAAAAGAGTATATGGCTGGAAGACACAACAAAAAGACATACGTATTTAACAACAAGAAGAATTGCATGAAGAGCTTTCTGGGAAGGGAAAAGTAGGGTTGCAATGAAAGAAAGACCAATTACTGTTGATGAGTCAGAAGATGAGGATCTCTCACCTAACGAGAGAGAATGGCGAGAAGGACTACGAGAGTCAGTGTGCTGCAGCTATTGGGTTAGGAGTTCTAGAGAGGAAAGTGAGATGAGGAGGTACCTAGTACAAGGAAAGATCATCATCAGGAGCTAGTGTAACAAGGCCACCTGGCTTAGTCAAGAGTGGTGGTTCAATGAGGGGACTGTACCAACTGGTGTCATGGACACATTCATGCATAGAAAACCATCATCAAAACAGCCTAGCATAAAACATGCATTGAAAGGGGTGAAAGCCATAGCTGCTTTAACTAAACATGTAGTAAAAAATATTGTAAAATGGTTTTTGCATGCAGAGGTCTCAGCCCATACAACATCTAGTCCATACTTCCAGACAATGATAGATTTCATTGGTAAGGCAGGCCCAGGTTTGAAAGCTCCAACACTAAAGGACATTTATGGCAAACATCTTGAAGAGGAATTAGTTGAGACAAAGGAGTGGGTAGCATCCTTTAAAGCTATATGGATGGCAAAGGGTTGTACTTTTATGTGTGATGGATGGACAGGAACAACAAGAAGGTTTATGATTAACTTCCTTGTATATTGCAGTGAGGGTACAATATTCATGAAATCTGTAGATGCAAGTGGACAAATAAAGTTCAGGCTCATGGATGAGATGGTTGAAGAAATTGGCGAGGAAAACGTAGTCTAAGTTGTCATTGATAATGAAGCTAGTTACAAGGCAGTTGGAAGAAAGTTGATGGGAAAACGACATTATCTCTATTAGGTCCCTTGTGCAGCACACTCTTTAGACTTGATGATGGAAGACATTGGCAAAGATAAACATGTGCATGACTTGGTGTCCAAGGCGCAAATGATTACTAGTTTTTTATGGATACAATAGAATCCTGCATTGATGAGAGAGTGCACAGATGGACATGCCATCATTCGTCCTGGCCCAACTAGATTTACCTCCCAATTTTTGCATTGAGAGTTTTGCATAAGTTTAGACATGAGTTAGGCACTCTCATGCACAGTTCTGAGTACTTAGCACATGTGGCTACATTGAGAGAGGAATCCAGAGATGTTGTATATGAGGTTTCTTGCTTGATCAGTGACCATCGTTTTTGGGATAGAATCTCATATTACTTGAAGCTAATAGAGCCTCTTGTACAGTCTTGAGGATGGTTGATGGAGAGGACAAGAATGACATGGTTACCTATATGAGGCTATGGATAAAGTCAAAGAAAGGTTGAGAGAAGCATCCCATGACATTTCAAAATGGTGGAGATTATTGATACAAGATGGGAGTCCACCCTCCACTATGATTTACATACAGCGGGTAAATATATTAACTTTCAATTATATCTTATTGTGCATATTGAATTTCTAACTTTTGGACATGTTTTGTACATATAGGGTATTTTTTTAACCCAGGCATCATATAGTGATTCCCCTCACAACGATGGTGAGTTGCTCCAGGGACAATCAATGTCATCTCAAGATTATCTAGGCCCTGAAGAAAGAATAGATGCTATGATGGAGGTACAACCTAACTTAAAGACTTTAATCCATTTTCATGTATTCAATATACATTACACATTACTAGTATAGTAGTATTATCATACCAACTATTTTATACTTTAGGTGGACAGATTTAACTGAAGTTGGACATTTATAAAGATTATGATCTTAAAGAAGTAGTGAACAGAATGAGTCCTAGTGAGAACCTTAAGGCTTAAGCTCATATTTACTTGATGACAAAATGACAATTCACAACCATTATATGCTAATTCATTGTTTTTGTTTTTTTTGCAGGTGAGTGGTGGGTTATGTTATACAGTTAGACTACAAGACTGGTCAAAGAAATCCACTTGCAAGGATTGCTATTAGAGTACTCAGTCAGACCACTTCATCTAGCCAGTGTGAGAGGAATTGGAGCACTTTCTCACTTATTCACACAAAAGTGAGAAACAGTTGAGTGCAATAGGCTAGAGAAGCTGGTCTATTGCCATTACAATATGTGATGAAAGTCAAGTGCATTAGACAAAGACAAAAGAAGAGCAAGGCAAGACTTGGCTTTTGCAGGTAGTCATGGGAGCAACGTTTTGCAGAGAGAGAAGCAGTATCACCTCCATTGATGTTGATGAGTTGCTTGACGAGGAACACCCACTAAATGCATGGGTGAAACACGACAAGAAAGGGATGTTCCAAATTTTGACCCTCACGATTGCTCATGGGCAGAAGGAGAATTGGATGGAGTGGAGGCTCGAGATCCAGAGCTTAGGGTAAGTGAGGACCCACCTCTCTTGTCTCAGCCAGTTACTTCTACTGCTAAAGAGAGACCACGGCACTCAACTATCTTGCTAGAGACATTTATAGTGCCTACCACTTAGCCTGCATTAAGAAGAGCCACAACAAAAAAAGAGAGGAGTTCAAAAGTCATAGAGCAAGAAAAAAGAACGTATACCAGGCAAAAAAAGAGGAAAGTGCAGCAACCAATTCGTAGTGATGGCACCGCACATGATCTTAATGATGATGATGATGATGATGATGGGGCTGCCACTGGGGCCACAGGAGCTTGTCAGGGAGATATAGGATTATACTGGGCCAGGATTTTCACTGGGTCTAGGGCTTACTACAAGTTGTGTACTGGAAACAAAACATCAGGGAGGCGGAGGAGAAGGACAAGGGCATGGACAAGTGGGATATGAAGGACAACAACGTCATGCAGCCTATGAGTGGCCACCTTGGGAGCCAAGCTATAGTTTAGGGTCTACTCGTATACCTGCATTTCAGCCTCCCACTTTACTGTACTCAGATATTAGCAGCTCACCTCTTAGAGTACAAGGAGGATGGGGACCTTGGCCTTCACAAGAACAAGAGCATAGTGAAGCAACAAGCACATACAAACCGCTTGGCATATGGTGTCCAGCTCCATCATAATCTGGAGAAAGCTCAAGTCAACAATTTACACCAAGAGGGATTCAAATGGGTATGCATGATTTGGCAAATTCCCTCTTTGGTTATGACTATCAAAACCCAAATGATGGTGAGTCATCTAGGTCTAGAAGTGCATGACAAGATTATTAGTCTTCCATTAAATGTAAGTTATATTTAATATTTTTTGCTTTTCTTGTGTTATTATAGTAGTATTAATACACAATGTCTTAAATTTCATATTTTATATACTATGAATACATGTAAATTGATTTTTTATGCAAATGTTAGTTCTTTCAATTTATCAGATTTTTCTCATTTTTTTTTTCTATTTTTCCTGATTTTTTATGAGTCTTTTGATTTTTTTTTTTAAAAAAAACCATTTTGTAGACTGACCGATCCAGGATCGGCCAGACTTCCCTTGAATCCGTGGGATCCGATCCTGGATCGGATCGGATCGGATCGGGCCTCGGCGATCCCGACCCGATTTCGATCCTGCCTTCCATGCATCCAAGTGCACAACTACTAAAGAAGCAACAAATCATCCAAAGGTCTGCCAAATCCAAAGAAGCCACAGACATCTACAAGTCAAAGGGGCCCAATTGATGTTGGGACATATTACCCAAGATTGCTGATATCTTCAAACATGGGGTGGAGAAGATAATTCAGAACTGCCTCATCACAATGCAAAATAGCCGAGCCGACCACCCACCACAACTTCATGAGTGGGAGCAGTCGAACCAATCGGCCAACATAGTCTGCCAATTGGCCAATTTAATCCACATGGGCGGAAGTCCGAGGAAGGTCGGTGACAAGAAAGAATCTTCACAAAGCAGTTATGGGTACATCAGGCTATAGCAGTCTCGTAGAAGCCCCACGCAATCAAAGCTCGACCTCTTGCAGCCAAAAATGGCCTACTCCAGAAATAAAATCTCTAGTGAAGATTTGGACCAAACCAGGAAGGCCAGTTCCGAAAGCAAAATGTCAATCCAAGCTCTGGACCAAGCCAAGAAGGCTAACTCCGGAGGCAAATGTCATCTCAAGCTCTAGACCAAGTCAGAAAGGCCGACTCCAGAAACTAAATGTCAAGTTAAGATCTGGACCAAGCCAGGAAGGCTAGATCCAGAAGTGAAATGTCAATCGAAGCTTTGACCAAGTCAGAAAGGCTGGTTCCAGGCTCTAAATGCCGAATCACGAATCAACTCTGGACCAAGCCAAAAAGGCCAGTTCTAGGAGCAAATGCCAAGTCAAGCTTTGACCAAGTTGGAAAGGCCGGTTCCAAGCACCAAATGTCAAACTAATCTCTGGATCAAGCCAAGAAGGCCAACTCTAGAAAGCAAACGTTAAATCAAAGTTTTGGACGAAGCCAGAAAGGCCAATGCCAACAAAAAATGTCAGCTCAAGCCCCGGATTAAACCAAAAAGGTGGGCTACAGAAATGAAATGTCAAACTAATTTCCGAATGAAGTCTGTCAGGCCAGCGCCAATAAGCGGTGACCAAGGGACGAATCAAGCTTTGGACAGAGTCAGAAAGGCTAGCGCCAAGATCAAATGTCAAATCAAGTTACGAGCCAAGTTAAAAAAGCAAGACTCAAGGAAAAAGGGTCTCAAGCCAAACGTCTAGTGGGGCCAGAAAGGCAAGTATCGACGAGAGGATGTCAAATCAATCCTTACGAAAAGGCAAGAAGGCTAGCTCAACACATGCATACCAGGCTTGATGTCAGGCAGACCCAACAAGGCGGGGCCAAAAATCGTCCCTGAAGCCAAGTTCTGGACTAGCCAGTGATGAGCAAAATAAAAAGTGGTGGCAGAATCAGCCCTCCAACACTTTGGTCATTTTAAGGCCGAATTCCAAAACTTGCTGATGGGGAGCGAGAAGCTGAAGCAATGGTTTAGGCCCATTTGGAGCCCATTTGGAGATTTTTTTTATTTACCTATACATTTGGGGTGTAATTTTCGCACTATTTTTAAGTCCAAGGGTAAAGTAGTTCAAAAGAGTCAAATTAAAGTCCATTTAGCTTTTATTGTGTAATTTTACATTTATTTATTTGAGTCAAGTCTTATTTGGATAGGAGTCTATATTTTTCTTTCTTTAGGTTTTTAATATGATAAGTCTTATTAGGGATAGAAGTCTATCTTTAATTTGAAGTCCATTAGAATTGGAAATAGTCCAAACCTATATAAATACATGTATTGCTCTATTTTGAGATAGTTGATTATTAATTAATTAAATGAAAGAAGAAATTGTGCTTGTTCTCTGCGATAGAGAATAAAGAGTTTTGAGAAGAAGCTTTCCCTAAGGTAGTCCCTGCGAAGGGGAGGGCGCAAAGCCTACACCCCCACCTTCTATCCCCTCTCCGGTGAGACTCCGGCTACCTCTTCCTTTTCTTCCGTTGTCCCCCACTCTGTCCCGCATCACTTGCTACCCGAAGCAATCGAGCGAGCAATCAATACTGTGTTACAAATGCACCAAAAGGAAGCTGACTGGGTCGATGCGACTTCGAAAAGGCGTCGTCAAGCTAAGCTTTTTAAAAGGAGAGCCTGACATGGCAACCCCAATCTAAAGGTCCTCCTCGCTCCACATCGCCCCAACGCTCCGCCACGAGCACGCCAGCACCTCTGCGCCCAAAACGCCTGAGAAGGGAGAGGGGAAGCTCCCCCACTACGGAGAGGAGGGAAGGAGGAAGGAGAAGAAAGAAGAAGAAGAGATGCCTGCCAGCCTTAAGACCTCAGGACTGAGGTCGCGACAAGGAGCGTGTCACGTTCTCACCAGAACGCGACAAACATCTTGTCGCCTTCTCACAAGTTCTGACAGGTCTTCTGACAGGCAGACAACCTCCAGACTACGTGTCATACCTGCACATGCCTCAGGTGAACGCGACAATTGGCACTTCGCCTTCACACACATGAGTGCGGACACGTGGCACACCAGCCACAGATAGACCACAGGAACGCAACACAGAGGCCGCCGCCTTCTCAATCAGAAGGTGACACGGACCCCGTCACGTTCAGAACGCGACACCTCAATCCTTCACGATCCCATGATCAACACCATAGACAACCAAAACTCGGGATGTTCCAGTGATGGCGGAGCTGTAGTGTGCGAGGCATGTGCTCACAGGAGAGAGGGAGTAGTCATAGTAGTGGGTGTCGGGAATCGACGGTGGGCCGACTGGCCTCCTCATCGTAGGGAGGGGCCAGAATGCGGGATGGCCGTGGGGCGATCGATCTTCTCGTCACAAGGAGATCGAGTAACAACAATGGCGACTCGATTGATGCAGAATGGATCTTGACTTTGTAAAAGAAGTTGATGATTTGGCTCTGATAGTAAACTAATGCGGAACAAATGGCTAGGGTTGGGATAGTGGATGTGGGAGTGTAGGCCTCTCTCCCTCCCTCTCATAGGGACCATACTCCTGGGATGCCTCCTCTCAAGGTTCTCTCGTATCTCTTTAGGAGACAAAGAAAACTATGTAAAAATCCCAACTAAAAATTCTTCATTGATTATAAAAGAGAGGTTGCAAGAACTATTTATAGGAGTTAGGCTAATGTTAACCCTAATATGACCTTTTTTTGTCGACTTTACACCTAGACTCAAGAAATAGTGCAAAAATCGCACAAAAAATTACAGAAAAATAGAAAAGACAGTGAAGTAGTGTGAGAATCATTTTTTAAACTTTAAAAATATTATTTATCTTTGGATTTGATTTATTTGACCTTTATTTATTTACATGGATATGGTTTTATTTAGTTCGTTTGACCTCCCCCACTAACCTCGGTTAGTGTTAATTATATCAGTACAAAGACTGAACATCCTTGATTAACCATCAGACAACCCCTGTGAAATAGAAGAGCGTGACTCACAATTAAATGAAATGAACTATAGATGAAAGAAAATAAAATTACAAACATGCAACCTATTTTTTTGATATTTGTTTCATTTTTTATTAATTTTTAAATTCATTTTCTCAATTTTAGGTATTTAAAACTATTGATTTCATTTATTTAACTATTTTCGTCATTTATTTATTTAAATTATGATTATTTAAATTAAATTAATATTTTCATTTATTTATTTGATTTAAAAGGAGATTAACTTAAGGTGGATCAAAAATGACATGAGACATGACTTGTTTGTTATTTTTATGTTATTAAAAATTAAACAACAATGTTGGTGAAATATTTTATTAAGGTTTGTTGAAAAATTGGTTGATTTTGATTTAGAAATCAAGTGGTGAAGAGTTTGAAATAACGTGACACTACATATAATTATCCATATAGTGTGTGATTAAAGGAATAAAATTAGCCCAATAGGCCCATTAAACACCATATGTAAGAAAACACCACAGGTCGGCCCATTAACCACTATTAGGCCCATTAAGCATCAAGCATCATGGTCATTTAATACATCATAGCATGGAAGATACAAGTCTGGCCCAATAAGCAATTTGGAGCCTAATAAGAAATTTGGCCCAATAAGCAAGTCCAATGGACCTTGCTTAAGACTTGAGAAAATTTAAATTGTGCCTTGCACAATATTCTTTAAGACTGCCTTGCAGACTCTTTTCCCAGACCGCCTTGCAGTCTTTCTCAGAGCCTTGCTCTGGGTTGAAGCTCCAGAAATCCCCCCCCTTTTGGCTTGGGCGCCCCCCTCCTTTTATAGTGGAAGGAGGAGAGACCATGACCGGGACGTTTGTGTACCTCCCCCGGGAGGTTTGCGTACCTCCACAGGGGGGTTTACGTAATTTTACCGGGAGATTTGGGCTATAATTTTGCATTTTAGCCCCTGGCCATTTTTCTTCTTTCCTTTTTTTCCTTTCCTTTTCCTGGTTCGACCCTTCCCTGGTTGGTCTCTGCACGAGACAGAGCAGAGGACGAGGAGGCGCGCAGCCTCCTTCCTCCTCCTCCCTTCCTGCTCGACGGGGGCCCTCACAGGAATAGCCGCGGCGGCAGAGGACCAGGGCGGCGACGGCAGAAGCAAGCAGCGACGGCGAGGGTTGTAGCGACGCGGGCCAGCGGCAGCAGCGGCGGTGGCCGCGGCCGGCGACGGCCACCCCAGGCACTCAGGCAGGGGCAACGACGGCAGTAGCAGTGGGGGCCGGCGGCGGCCACCCCCTTTCTTCCCCTTCTCACTGTGGGAGAGCCAAGCAGAGGCGACGGCCAGAGGAGGTGCGGGCCAGCGACGGAGGTGAGTTTTCTTCTTTCTTTCTTTTTCCTTTTTTCTGTTTTTCTTCTTCTTTTCTCATGCTGCTTTCGGAACAAAAGGATGGACCAAGAAAATCTTGGTACAACAAGTTGAAATTGAAATTTACGTAAGACATCAACGACCACAACATTAGACCTAAATAAGATAAAAAATACATAATAAAAATAAAAAAATGATGTTGCTTTGACTCCAATCATTGTCTGTGTAAATAGTGCCACTATATGAAATGTTAATGATGATGATGAAATGTCAGTCGAGTACATCGTCCGGTGTCACAAATCTCATTCTACATCAAAAAGGAAGAAGATAAGGACTTTCCTAATGAAAGGCGATATACAAAATGTCATGCCAAGGAGAATATTATTGTTAATACTTAGGATTTTATTTACACTAGAAGTAAGACCATTCTATGTGATTATTTAACTTTTGTTTCTCAATTTAAACTCAAATCTCTCAATGATGCTTTGAAAGGTGAATCTTGGATTATGGCTATAGAGGAGGAACTTAATCAGTTCCAAAGAAACTAGGTTTGAGAACTTGTAGCTAAACTCAAGAACCATCTAGGGATTGACACCAAATGGGTGTTCAGAAATAAAATAGATGAATTAGGGGGCGATCACTAGGAACATGGCTTGACTGGTTCTTAAAAGCTATTATAGGAGAAAGATATAGACTATGATGAAACCTATCCACCTGTAGTTAGATTAGAAGCTATTAAAATTTTGTTTGTATCATGGTGCGCCATACTGCCCAGATCGACTGTGACGTATTCTCCGTGGTACGGTACGGTACTGTACCGTACCGCTGAGATATGGTGGGAAAAGGACTTGTTTGATTTTTTTTTTTTTTTTTAGTTTTGTGACTTGATGAATATTTAAAATGAGCAAATTTCAAAAGAAAATGAGCAAAACATAAGAACATCACATAGAGAGGTTGAAAAATATAAAAAAAATTTATTTAGTCATTTAAGTCAACCCAACACAATCATTTAGTATTCATCTAACATTACATACAAGCATGTCAAAATCATGACACAATCATTTAATGTTCATTTAATATTGAGGATACAATCATGAACTCTTACAAGCCAAATATAGTACTCGTATCATCATCCTCACGTTCCTCATCTTTCTTTGAAAGGTTCAGCCTTCTTTTCCAACTCTTCCCTTGGCCATATGCATGAAAAGTTACAAATTAACATCATCTTCCTTAATAAGTAAATAAGAACATTTAACAAGTTCTTACCTAATCATCCTCATCATGCTGAGCATGTATGTCCACAAAACCCTCGTAGTAGAGGGTATAGCTTTCATCTCCGAACAATCTTACATTATAGGTGCTCTCTAAAAAATGCAAATAATCAGTGTACGACATGTACTTTTCATATAGGTCTTGATACATACGTTGATACCACCACATGAAGAGACCCTTAGAGACTCTGCTCATTAAGCCCCATCGCCCCAAAGCCAAAGGATAAGCCATTATTGTAGCACCCTTGATTTTTTTTAAAATCCAAATAAAATAAAATTTTTATAAGTGAGATAAATATATTTAATTAGAATAAAGAGAGAATAAATAGAATAAAAGGAAATTAAAGTATACCCATTAAGCTAAATTGGAAATGGCTTGTATTAATGGTCATAACATGGAGTATTGGGCCCAATTGAGAGAAGCCCATCATGGGATGGGGAATAATTAATTTAAATTCTTATGTAATTAATTAATAAATAGTAAATAGTTAAGATAAATACTAAATAACCTATAAATATCCAAAACAAGAGTCCTTACCCCAACCTAAACCCTTGGCCACGAAATTGGCTCTCTTCCCATTCCAAATTAGGAGATAATGGCAAAGGGAGAAGGAGATAAAGAAGGAAATTCGGATTTAATAGAGAAAGGAAGAGTTTTAGCAAGTTAGGACTCTACTAGCCATTAAAACTCTACCAATTCGCCCCCACCCAACCCTAGTTTGTGTCTAGAGCCTTGGGAGACGAAGAGGAGGCGATTTGGACGTGGGAGCTTGGAGGAGAAGGGCTGGAGCTTGGCTTTTCTTCTTCATTTTTCGTCACCAAACCCTAGTTCTCTTGTCAACGCAAAAAGGCAGGCAATCTCTCAAGCTAAATTCGTGTAAAAATTATCCTAGGTAGTCTTCATGATCCCTTTCAAAAGCCCTCTTGTTTCGCTCTTTTTCGTTCATCCATGAGAGCGAATTAAATGTTCCAAACCCTGTCATATCCACGCACCCGAACCCCCTTGTTTGCTTTGAAACCTTGCATGTACTCGATTCCATGTCCTGAATTAAATCTCATAAATACTACTTGCTATTACCTTTCAAACGTCCCTATTTGCCCTAATTTTTATCTTGTGTCCATGGCGAATTAAATCGTTGTTCTTGACTGTACATGTTTAGGTTAACGAAAAGTAACATAGTGAAAGCATGCTCTATACATGACTATTTTCTAATTAATCGTGCCCGGTGATAGATCTCCATGTCTACTCTCATTTAAAATTGGTTTCATGCTTTTTGGATCACTGTGCGATTTTTTATCGAATTTTTAAGTGCCCTGTATCATGTAGACCCACCTGGAAAAAGGGCAAAATCCCTTTATCTGGGTTCGGGCCACTCTCTGATGTCGCGACGGCCCGATAGGTCGCGATATCAGAGGGGTCGCGACACAGGGATCCGTCGCGTCCTGAACGTGACGGGTAGACCGGTCGCGACCTGCCCCTGGTTCACCCCAATGTCGGTTCACAGAACGCGCCAAGCCAGGGCGTCGCGATGGCCTTAATGAGACCTGGAAACTTGAACGCACCGGTCCGCCTTGTCGCGACCTGATCGTGACAGCAACCTGCGTCGCGATCTGACTATGGCGGCCAGAACCCCAATTTTACCATTTTAACCCTGCTATTGTGCCATATAAACCCTGTTTACCCTTAATTAGGTGGTGTCATGCATAGATTCGATTTGTTAATTTAAAATGGGCAATATTATGTGAGATTAATTTATGTAAAAGATATGTGTACAATCATTCATGTCCTCTTGATTTCTTACACATGCACACACTAACCATTCATGTTTGCCATGAGACCTTATTAATCCACTCAATAATAAATCTGGTAAATTAGCGAAATAAATTATTAAATTCCCTATTTTTAAATAATTACACTTGTCTTCGTTTTCTCGTGCGCTTTACACACCGTTACCGTTTCCCTCGGCCTTCGAGCACTCGAGGCACGACGGACCAGTTTTACACACTTTCTCTTAGCATGAACCACCTCTCCACCGGGAAGACTCCTGACTGGACCAGGGACTCCTTGTCAAGGCCTCCGTAAGTCTTCTTGGCTTTGGCGCACGTCTTTAGCCGACGAGCTGGTTGTACCCTAATACCCGTTACACCCTTAGGGATCAGTACGATCCATGGCCTTAGTGTGTTCTCTCCTTATCTTGTGATCACGTCGGACCACCAGGCTCGTGTTCACAGCACGGCTAGTGGGCGGTTGTGACTTCTACCAGACTGCCGGTACCCGACCTGGTGCCGCGCAACTGTTACTATCGGTGTTACGTTGTTTTACGATATTGTCCCTATCTCGTTCTACTATCTATATTCTCTCATATGTTTACGTTCTCTCTACACTCATCTATTTCGTCTACTACTCTCATCTTTTCTTGGTACTCTCTTGGCCGTTCGTGTGATTGTCTAAGATAAAGAAATGACTATGCCAGCGCAATAGGGTTCGATATGGTCCTGGGAGGAGCGCCCGAAAAGTGCCAGTGCCCATGGGAGTTAAATGATCAAGGATGTGTACGGCATGCATCGAGTGCCATTATACTATCTAGATTAATCTATGACAATCAAAGTGCTATCAATACAAGTGCAAGCTACTCAAGTGCTATACAAGTGCTATCGTTACGTGTTATTATCGTTACATAGCCATTCTATTAACGTTCTCGTTGTGCTATTTTTCCTGTACTAGTGCCATCGTTCTCTTGTTATCGTTACTTGCTATTCATGACTATTCTCTCTAGATATCCTGCCATTTAAAACATTAACTATTTAAACCATGCTTGTGTTCATGAGATATTAAGTCCTACTGAGCGTTATTCACTCATCTTGCGTATTTATTTCATGTGTTCAGGTGAGTCAGATGGATATGACCACACTCACGAGGATGGGACTGATGAGGACATTGCTCAGGAGTGACCTGATCAGCTGTCTTGACTTAGTAGTTAGTTAGTATAGCTATGAGTTAGTGGGTCAGTTAGCTCTTATGTATTAGTTGATTTTTAATAAAGTACTCTGGGCCCTAGTTTGGCTCTGATACGTTGATGTAATAGTTAGTTCATGAAGTTTGATGAGTTATTTGTGATTGTAATGGAGGTTGATGGAATATTAATGAAATTGAAGGTTATTTGATATTATTCCAATTGAGCAATGGTTTGTTATCTATTTCTCGCTCTGTACTATTTAATAATTGTAATTCCTCTCCGATATTCCGCGTCGGGGCGTTACAGTTTTGTGGTATCAGAGCCTAGGTTATTCTTAAGTATAGGATGATCTAGGTTTGACCTGCCTTGACTTCGAGTCTAAGTTCCATACCTATGAGAGATGGTAGAACCAAGGGTAATTAGATAAAATCAACTCATACACGCATAAACTTAGTGCAAACTCAATGACTTACATTTTAAAATTTCCTTTTGAAGGAACTTAAATCACAACAATGGCAGCGGAGCGTGCTCAACTCCGTGACATGCAACACACAATCCAACAGCTTACTCAGGCATTGCTCCAGGCTGCTGGAGCTAATAACAACAATAACCGAGGAGCTGGTGAATTACACAGGAACTTCCGCAACTTGAACCCGCCTCGATTTAGTGGGACCACCGACCCTGATGAGTTAGAGAACTGGCTCAAGGAGAATGAGCGCATCTTTCGCGTTATGCAATGCGCGGATGGGGATAAGCTTTTACTTGCCACATTCTAGCTTGAACGGGACGCCTGTGCGTGGTGGGAGTCCATTGAGGCAACCAGAGCAGATGCACAATTTACATGGAATGAGTTCAAGGAGCATTTCAACTCCAAATATTTTTCAGAAAGAGTCCAAGAGAGGAAGGCCGCTGAGTTCGCAACACTGAAGCAGAGGAACCTGACTGTTGCTGAGTATGAAGCTCAGTTTTCTCGGTTGGCGCGCTATGCCAATCACCTGGTAGGCACTGAAAGAATGAAGGCAAAGCGCTTTCTTAATGGACTCAGGCCCGCGTATATCACACAGCTGGCACCTATGGACATTCAAACTTATCCAGAAATGGTTAGAAGGGCACAACTACTAGAAGATGCGACCGATCTCACTGATCGCATCAAGGGCAGAATGGTCAAGAAGGAGCAGACATCTGGAGCACCGAGCAAGCCTACTAACGGCAAGAAAAGGCCGTTAAGTATCATCGATGGAACAAGCCAGGAGAGGAAACCTAAAGTTCCCACTCCTACTGCCCCAAGCAACAAACCGAGATGCAAGCACTGTGACAAGCTGGGTCACACTGCAGAAGAATGCTGGAGGAAGGCAGGTGAATGCCTTCGCTGTGGGAGCCGAGATCATTGGATTCCCGAATGTCCATTGCTGAAGGAAAATGAGAAGCGTCCTGTGGACAGAGGAAGCCTGGCCGACTGCAGGCCCTACAAGAGGTGGAAACCACCGAGGAAGGTGGAGTTGTCGAAGGTACCTTACCAGTCTTTTCTCAATCCACATTTGTTTTGTTTGACACTGGTGCAACACATTCGTTTATATCACAAGCATTTGCTGATACATTAACTGAAAAACCTGTATCTATGCAATTTGAATTACCTGTCACAACACTATTGGGAGAAAATGTTCAATTGAATAAATATTTTCCATTAGCTGATGTTAAGATTGGTGAACTTAACCTTAGAGCTGACTTGATCTGTATGCTCATGGAGGGCTACGATGTCATATTGGGAGTCGATTGGCTATCCACGTATGGGGCTATCGTGGATTGTAGAAGAGGAAAAATTTCCTTTAATGAATTCCCTAAATTGACCTTCACGGGACGTAGACACAAGAGGCACTTGTCTCTCGTCTCTGCCATCAAAGCACAAAACATGATAAGAAAGGGCTGTGTGGCATTTCTTGCCGCAATTGTAGTAGAGAAGAAAACAACTAAGATATCAGACATTCATATAGTGTAAGAATATTCCGATGTGTTTCCCGATGAGCTGCCAGACATTCCACCCGAGAGAGATGTGAATTTCTCAATTGATCTCATACCTGGAGCCGCACCAGTATCACGCCAACCCTATCGGATGTCCCCGATTGAATTGAAAGAGTTAAAGGAGCAATTAATGGAACTGCTGGAAAATGGTTTTATTCGACCAAGTACTTCTTCTTGGGGAGCACCAGTGCTGTTCGTCAAGAAGAAGGACGGATCTATGCGGCTATGTATCGATTATAGGCAGTTGAACAATCTCACTATCAAGAATAAGTACCCTCTGCCACGTGTCGATGAATTGTTTGATCAGATATCTGGAGCCAAGTACTTTTCTAAGATTGACCTTAGATCGAGATATCATCAGATGAGAATAAAAGATGTAGACATTTACAAGACAGCTTTCAGGAGTAGGTATGGTCAGTATGAATTTGTAGTCATGCCTTTTGGACTAACCAATGCTCCTGCAGCTTTTATGCAACTAATGAACAACATATATCGGCCATACCTCGACAAGTTCGTCGTGGTCTTTATTGATGATATTCTCATATATTCCAAGACCGAGGAAGAACATGAGGAGCATCTGATGATCACTCTACAGATCTTGAGGGACAACAAGCTCTATGCCAAATTGAGTAAGTGTGAATTTTGGCTCGAGGATGTGTCCTTTCTAGGCCATGTTATTTCCAAGGATGGTATCGTTGTCGATCCTTCCAAGGTAGAAGCTGTACTCAACTGGGAAAGGCCGACCAATGTTACTGAGATCAGAAACTTTCTTGGACTGGTTGGTTATTACAGACAGTTCATAAAAGACTTCTCCAAGATAGCTGTACCTCTTACGCGCCTTACGCGGAAAGAGAACCCCTATGTCTGGAGCAAGGAGTGTGAGAAGAGCTTCCAGACCCTGAAGCAATTATTAACATCTGCACCTGTCCTCGCATTACCAGTCGAGGGCGAAGGATTCTCAGTCTACACTGATGCATCTGGAATCGGTCTAGGTTGCGTGTTAATGCAAAATGAAAAGGTGATAGTTTATTCATCAAGGCAGTTGAAGCCACACGAAGTTAATTATCCTGTCCATGACTTAGAACTAGCTGCAGTGGTTTTTGCACTCAAGATATGGAGGCATTATCTCTATGGTGAGCAATTTATTGTCTACTCCGACCACAAGAGCCTGAAGTACCTATTCTCTCAGAATGAGCTTAATATGAGACAAAGGAGATGGCTGAAGTACTTGAAGGACTTTGATTTCAACATTCAATATCACCCAGGTAAAGGTAATGCAGTAGCTGATGCACTTAGTAGAAAGCTAGTAGCTTCTTTATCTTGTCTAGTCATGGGCGAGATGTAATTGTTGGAACAATTTGCCAGTCTGGATCTGAACATTGAAAAGAGAAGTGATAAGATGATAGTGGCTAATCTTAGAGCTCAACCCGACATTTTTGTCGAGATCAGAGATCAACAGGCAAATGATCCATTCCTAGTCAGAGCCAGGGAGACCATAGCTGACAAACCGGATTTCTCCATCGCTGAGGATGGAAGAATATTATTCCAAGCCACGACATGTGTGCCTGACAATGAAGAGCTGAAGAGGAAGCTAATGGAAGAAGCCCACAAGACCAAGTATACCATTCATCCGGGCGTAACCAAGATGTACCAGGACATGAAAAGGTCATTTTGGTGGCCAAACATGAAGCGTGAGGTGGCTAAGCATGCCACACACTGCCTCACCTGTCAACAGGTAAAAGTTGAACACCGTCGTCCTGCGGGTGTACTCAGACCCCTGGACATACCAGAATGGAAGTGGGAAAGTATTGGCATGGATTTCATCATGGGTTTACCCTGAACTCGTGGTGGACTTGATGCTATCTGGGTTATTGTGGACCGATTGACTAAGTCCGCACATTTCCTTGCAATTAAGAGTACATAGAGTGTAGATGTACGTGCAGCTTTATATGTAAAGGAAATTGTGAGATTACATGGAGTCCCCGTATCTATTGTCTCAGACCGTGATCCCAGATTCACTTCTAGGTTCTGGAAGGGACTTCAGGCAGCATTAAGCACCAAGCTAAATTTTAGCACAACATTCCACCCACAGATTGATGGACAGACAGAGAGAACAAACCAGATAGTGGAAGACATGCTTCGTGCCTGCACTATAGATTTTGAAGGGTATTGGAATGAACAACTATCCCTGATTGAATTCGCCTACAGCAACAGTTATCAGACCAGTATTAAGATGACACCATTCGAAGCACTGTACGACAGAAGCTGTAGATCACCAGTGTGTTGGAATGAAGTTGGTGAACAATAATGGCTGAGACCAGACATGGTGCAGAGCACTAGCAGGGATATACAGATTATCCTCGGGTCAGGGATATACTTTCAACATCACGGGTCGACCGGTCGCGACCTGCCCCCGGTTCACCCCAATGCCGGTTCACAGAACGCGCCAAGCCAGGGCGTCGCGATGGCCTTAACGCGACCCGCCTGTGCATCGCGACCTGGAAACCTGAACGCGCCGGTCCGCCTTGTCGCGGTCTGATCGTGATAGCAACTTGCGTCGCGATCTGACTATGGCGGCCAGAACCCCAATTTTACCATTTTAACCCTACTATTGTGCCTATAAACCCTGTTTACCCTTAATTAAGTGGTGTCATGCATAGATTCGATTTGTTAATTTAAAATGGGCAATATTATGTGAGATTAATTTATGTAAAAGATATGTGCACAATCATTCATGTCCTCTTGATTTCTTACACATGCACACACTAACCATTTATGTTTGCCATGAGACTTTATTAATCCACTCAATAATATATATGGTAAATTAGCAAAATAAATTACTAAATTCCCTATTTTTAAATAATTACACTTGTCTTCGTTTTCTCGTGCGCTTTACACACCGTTACCGTTTCCCTCGGCCTTCGAGCACTCGAGGCACGACGGACCAGTTTTACACACTTTCTCTTAGCATGAACCACCTCTCCACCGGGAAGACTCCTGACTGGACCAGGGACTCCTTGTCAAGGCCTCCGTAAGTCTTCTTGGCTTTGGCGCACGTCCTTAGCCGACGAGCTGGTTGTACCCTAATACCCGTTACACCCTTAGAGATCAGTACGATCCATGGCCTTAGTGTGTTCTCTCCTTATCTTGTGATCACGTCGGACCACCAGGCTCGTGTTCACAGTACGGCTAGTGGGCGGTTGTGACTTCTACCAGACTGCCGGTACCCGACCTGGTGCCGCGCAACTGTTACTATCGGTGTTACGTTGTTTTACGATATTGTCCCTATCTCGTCTACTATCTATATTCTCTCATATGTTCACGTTCTCTCTACACTCTCATCTATTTCGTCTACTACTCATCTTTTCTTGGTACTCTCTTGGCCGTTCGTGTGATTGTCTAAGATAAAGAAATGACTATGCCAGTGCAATAGGGTCCGATCTGGTCCTGGGAGGAGCGCCCGAAAAGTGCCAGTGCCCATGGGAGTTAAAATGATCAAGGATGTGTACGGCATGCATCGAGTGTCATTATACTATCTAGATTAATCTATGACAATCAAAGTGCTATCAATACAAGTGCAAGCTAGTTAAGTGCTATCGTTACGTGCTATTATCGTTACATGGCCATTCTATTAACGTTCTCGTTGTGCTATTTTCCCTGTACTAGTGCCATCGTTCTCTTATTATTGTTACTTGCTATTCATGACTATTCTCTCTAGATATCCTGCCATTTAAAACATTAACTATTTAAACCATGCTTGTGTTCATGAGATATTAAGTCCTACTGGGCGTTATTCGCTCATCCTGCATATTTATTTCATGTGTTCAGGTGAGTCGGATGGATATGACCACACTCACGAGGATGGGATTGATGAGGACGTTGCTCAGGAGTGACCCGATCAGCTGTCCTGGCTTAGTAGTTAGTTAGTATAGCTATGAGTTAGTGAGTCAGTTAGCTCTTATGTATTAGTTGATTTTCAATAAAGTACTCTGGGCTCTAGTTTGACTCTGATAAGTTGATGTAATAGTTAGTTCATGAAGCTTGATGAGTTATTTGTGATTGTAATGGAGGTTGATGGAATATTAATGAAATTGAAGGTTATTTGATATTATTCCAATTGAGCAATGATTTGTATTTATTTCTCGCTCTGTACTATTTAATAACTGTAATTCCGCTCCGATATTCCGCGTCTGGGCGTTACAATTATCAACGTTGCATCTTTTCTCTCTCCCCTTTCTCTCTCATATCCTTCAGAACCATAAGGGATAATCATGTCTTCTACAGCTTGAAAATGGGTTGATCTGCTCACGAGGTCTTCATCAAAGTTGTTATACTATTTTTCAGCTTCGTCCTCGAAGTGGAATCATCTCGATTGGTGGTTTGTGCCCAATGTTATAGTTGATTATTCTTCACCTTCTCTCTCATATCATCATCTGTACATTCGAGGTTTCTTCATGAAAATTGTTCCCCACGACTTCCTCTACGAGCTCCAACTGAAATCACATCAAATAAATATATGTGCTTAAAGATACAGTAGATTATTCTCGACCTTCTTTCTCATATCGTGATCCAGATCAGCAGTGAGTGGCCTCTCTACAGCCTGAACGATGGTGATCCAGTCTTTGGGCTCTTCATGAAAGTTGTTCCTACCACCACTACCACTAACTCTAATGTTATAATTATAAAATATTATGATATGACTAATGTATTCTATTAGATCAACTCTAAGAATCCGAAAACATAAAAAAAACTGTAACGTCTTAAAATTTATAATAAAATATTAATATGACATTAAAAAGTTAAAAGAGATAGTAAATTATACGTAAGACATGACCACTTATATAAAATATAATTATCTTTAATTTTATAATATTTTCATATTATTAATATAATTATGGTACTATCTTTGATTGTGCACAATTCGACGAGACGACATCCGGTTCCAAAAAAAAGTCAAATCTAAATTCATCATAATTTTAAAAAATATACACTAATTCTAAAAATATAAATATTAGGAACCCTTAGATGTTGAGATTAAGTCCACTTAATGATTTTTGAGACAATTTTTACTTGACTAAAAATTAATTTAAAAAATTAAACTAAAATTATTATAATTTGTATCATCTCTTAATTAGCTTATATTTGAAATTTCATCTCAATTAAACACCATTTAGACCTCTTAGATGAACCGGATGTGAAAAGGGAGGAGGAAAAAAAACATATTATGGTCTGCCGTGGATCGGATCGTACCGGTCCGCGGCGTGCCGTTGCGGCACACCCGAGTGACCCCATTGAGGTGACCCGATCGTGCCATGTGCGGTTTGGCCAACCGTGGTTTGTATATGCATTTAACATAACTTCAAATTATTTCAAATGGATGTCCAAAGTGTGTTTCTAAATGGCTTTATTAAAGAATATGTTGATGCTGAGCAATATGAAGGTTTTGAGAATGAATGATTTCCTAATCATGTTTGTCATCTTAACCAAGCTTTGTATGGTTTGAACAAACTCCTAGAACTTGGTATGAACATTTGAGTAAATATTTTTATTAATCACGATTTTATCCATAGTGAAGTAGATACCAATTTATTTATTAAAACTAGTAGGGTCAAAGATATTTTAATTGTACAGATATATGTAGATAACATAATTTCGGAGCCACTGATGAATTTCTTTGCAAGAAATTTGAAAACCTTATAAAGGGTGAATATGAAATGAGTATGATCGATGAGTCAAACTACTTTTCTTAGACTACAAATCAAACAAATGAAGGAAGGAACTCACATATGTCAGACTGAGTATATTATAGACATGCTTAAAAGTTTGGATTTGAGAATACCAAGACTTTGTTAGCTCCAATGAGCACATCTATAAGACTTGATGTTGATGACATCAGTAAAGATGTGGATCAAAACAGTACAGAATATGATAGGTTCTCTTCTTTATTTGACGGCTAGCAGCCTAGACACATTGTCTAGTGTATGCTTATGTGTTAGATTTTAAGTCAATCTCAAGGAATGTCATTTCACTTATGTTAAAAGAATATTTAGATATATTGTTGGAACTTGTGAATTAGGAATGTGGTATCCAAAAATATGCACACTTGAATTAATTAGATATTTAGATGCTAAATACATTGGATGCAAAATAGATAGAAAAAACACTATTGCCACTTGTCAAATTTTTGCAAGTTGCACAATTTCATGATCTTCAAGTAAGCAAAACTTAGTAGCCTTGTCCATGGTTAAAGTAGAATATGTAGCAACCGGTAGCTATTTTCCATTGAAGTTCTCTAAGAACTCTTTCTACGTAATTTGAGTGGTGGGCAGAGTAGCTTCAACAGATTCCCACTATGCCCATGCGTCTTTCTCAAGCTAAAAGGTTGCTAATTGGACCTTCTTTAGATTAGAGTACTGCATGACTCTAATAACCTTTCTATCTGGATTAGTAGAACTACTAAACTTAAGGGGATTCATACTTCTAAAGTTCTGGTGCAGGTCTCTAGCTCCACGATGTGCCTCTCTTTGAGCAGCTTGTTGTAAAACTTGAGCCAACTCTTGGACTAACCTCTACATGTCTCGCTATTGCGCGTGTTCGGTTGCCATCTTAGCTTAAATGTCAAGACTCATGCGAATAAACTTAGAGAGTCAATTTCTTTATTTCTTTTAAAACATGTTTTAGTACTTAACCCAAGGCTCTACCCAATCTCGTGGGTTTCTCTAAGATATAGACTTAGATTATGTGTTCCAATGACAATCCTAGTCCTATAATTAATTTCCTAGGATCTTAATAATGTAGGCTCTGATTCCATAAACTGTTAAACTTCGATGCTGAATATCGGAATGTGACAGTTATATCGGCCATGTTAAATAGAGCAAGAATAAATAAAATATCTAAATTTGGATAGTTAATTCCAATAATTACGAAATGGGCAAAACGTAATTTTATTGATATTCCAAGTGCTATTACGTCAACTCTTTCACGACTCAAACTAGTACAACTCTTTAAATATTACATAAATTCAAAGTCTCTCGTACTTACTAAGCTAGACTCAAAGAAAAGAAAAATAATCTTCTAGGATCTCTTGTCGTACTGGATCACTCTTGGCCCTCCCCATCAGAATGATTCTCCTCATCAGAGCTACTTGAAAATAATTGAGCAACACTAGGTGAGCAAAACGCTCAATATGCATTATATCTCTTGAATCAAGTAATATTTAAGTAATTAACATGTTGACAATAATAATGGCGACATGAGTCGATGCATAACATAATAACATGAAGCTTTAAGGAACATGAAATAAAGGATCAAGTAGTTCAAAACTTCAATGGTTGTAATTAAAGTAGCAATTTCAAGTGAGCAATCCAAGTTTTATAACAATGGACAATGATAAAGAACATATTAAGATTGGCCATATTAATGACATACCCAATCTGTCAGACAAAATGTGATAAGGAATTAAGGATGTCTTAATGGAGATTGCTTTAAGGATCTCTCTTTAGAAGAGAATCATGAGTCAACAAAATGTGATAAATGTCAATATTTCAGACTTATTAAGATGTCAGGAGTGGGTGATGCTTTAGGGAAAATGAAATTGGGCAAGGCCTTAGGACCGGATGGCATACCTATTGAAGTGTAGAAAGCCTTAGGAGACATTGGTATTAAATGGTTAATTAAAATTTTCAATAAAATTTTGAAGGAACGAAGAATGCCAGAAGAATGGAGAAAAAGTGTCGTGGTTCCTTTCTATAAAAACAAAGGGGATATTCAAAATTGTAATAATTACCGTGGAATTAAACTTATGAGCCACACTATAAAACTTTGGGAAAGAGTAATCGAGAAGCGAATGCAATGTATGACTACTGTATCAGAAAATCAGTTTGGTTTTATGCCAAGTAGATCTACTACGAAAGCTATTTTCTTATTACGACAATTAATGGAGAAGTATAGAGAGATGAGAAGAGATTTATATATAGTTTTTCTTGATTTGGAGAAGGCATATGATCGAGTACCGAGAGATTTGATTTGATGGACATTAACAAAGAAGGGAGTTTCTCAAGGGTGTGTTGACTTGATCCAAGATATGTACGAGGGTGCCATTACTAGTGTGAGAACTATTGCTGGAGAGACTTGTGAATTTTCGGTTACAGTAGGTTTGCATCAAGATTCTGCTCTAAGCCCGTATCTCTTTGCTCTGGTTATAGACGAGGTAACTAAGCAATTACATGATGATATCCCTTGGTGTATGTTATTTGCAGATGATATTGTCTTAATTGATGAGAGTATTGATGGTTTAAATGCTAAGATAGAAAGTTGGAGGCATGTCTTGGAATCTAAAGATTTTAAAATCAGTAGGAGTAAGTCAGAATTTATGAATTATAATTATAATAATAAGAGGGTGTTATAGGAAGATATGATTCAAATTGATGGACAAGACATTCCTAAGAGTAGTAGTTTTCGATGCTTAGGGTTTATCATCTAAGAGAATGGGGAGATTTATGACGATGTGGCACACATGATTAAGGCAGGTTGGCAAAAATGGAGAAGTGCATCAGGAGTCCTCTGCGATCATCACATACCAGTGAAACTTAAAGGAAAGTTTTATAGCATGACAGTGAGACCTGCTTTATTATATGGTACCGAGTGTTGGGCAGTGTGAAAGGAATACATTAACAAAATGTGTGGCAGAGATGAGGATGCTGAGATGGATGTGTGGTAAGACTAAGAAAGATAAGATTAGGAATGAGCGCTTCCGTGAGAATTTGGGGATAGCTCCAATTGATAGAAAAATGAGGGAAAATAGACTTAGATGGCTTGAACATGTGCACCGTCGCCCTAACTTGGCACCGGTTAAAAGATGTGATAAAATCTTAGTGGATACCAGTAAAAGAGCTAGAGGAAGACCTAAAATGAGATGGTGCGATGTTATTAGGAAAGACTTGGACTTCTTGAGTTTAAACATGACTATAGCACTTGATAGAAATTTGTGGCCGAAAAAAATTCATGTAGCCGACCCTAATAAGGCTCTGATGATGATGACCCAATCTGTCAAACAAAACAATCATATCAATATCATTCATAGAATAGGTTGAATTATCACGAACAATCTTGCAATTCATTTCAGTGCAAATGTGCAATGCCACGCCACTAGCTATTTAACTCCCGCAGTTATGAGTAATTTGGGCACTTCTCCCATGACTAGATAGGGCTCTATATACACAGACATTAGGGTTGGTGGACTGTAGTCTCATTTAAATATCTAGAAAATTTCATATAACAATAATGACCAATTAGAGTTTCACTAAATAAGCTTATGTAAACAAACTACAGAACTTTAGTAATATCTATGATTAAGAATGATTTCGAGGAACAAGGTCAAGCTTTTATGTAGAGTATTCGTGATTTTTACATAGATCAAGAGATCAGCTAAATTCGAGTTAACAGACGCTTGACAGAACGCGATCAATCGCAATGCCGCATTTAGAGTTGCGGTCAGGAAGACATACACATACCAAAATTGAGAGTAACGTGGTCATGGACAATGCCTCAATCAAGTAGACATAGTTTGAATGTGGCTGCAGGATATGCCATGTTCAGGAACTCATAGGTTGAACGTGGTTGCGAGGCAAACCACATTTTGAATGTGGTCATAGGGTAAACCACATTAAGGAACAAATGGGCTAAATGTGGTTATAGGGTAAACCACATTCTGAACATGGTCGCTGGGTCAACCATGTTCACGACAGATAGAACTGAATCATATGTTTTGATTCCAATGGCCGGTCGAATCACTTCTTACAATAGTAAGATTAGATCTTGAGGGGTTTTCAGGGTTTTTATGGTACTAGTTCGGTGGCTGTGTAGGAATTCATGGTCAGCGGAGACTTATGAAGGCCTTAATGAAGAAGATCCAATTTGACTGGAAGAATACTTGACGGAGGGTTTTAACTTCACCAAGAAGGTGTTCGTAGAAACAAAAGCGGTTAAAGCATGTCACAATGAGGTGACATGGTTCCAGCGTCAAACATATCAGTTAAGGCATAGGCATTTAAAACAAGGCTTATCATGATGATAGGTACACATGGATTAAACCTACTGATCATTTTAAATATTAGAATAATGGAACATGTAGAACATGGTATCTGATCTTGAATATGAGAAAGGAATCTACATGATTATCATTAAGATGATTAGATTAATTCTTTAAATTGTTATGTGTTGTTTGTTACATGATTCTCTTAATGCAATTTCCTAATTAGGATTAACACATGCTTTAAACATATGATATTAAAGTTTTGGGTTACTGTTTTAAAAAGTACAGGCTTAGAAAATAGTGAAAATGTGCTCTGGACAAGAGCTGCGATGAAGAACGCTGTCTGGGCAGTCGATAATTCTGTTAGACAAAAAAAGGCTCCTAGGGCCCTTGAATCATGAATGTGGTTCCCTTGGGGGCCGCTTTCAGAACAAGGTTCTCAAGGCAGCCGCCATCAGAACATGGCTCCCTTGGGAACCATGACCTGAATGCGGTCCCCAGGGAGCCACGATCAAGCTCTGGTATGTGGTTGCCAAAAAGTCATTTCCTGAAGGTGGTTGGCCACGCATCCACTTTACATGTTGCGTATCCTCATACAATTGTGATATCAGGCAGAAAAGCCCTTTTTGGCAGGAAGACGTGACAATTGATGATATCTCTCTAATAAAATGCGAAATCCATGCAAAATACTCAATAAAAATTGGGGAAAGCATGTTCAAATCGAAATAGACATGTTGGACATCATTTACGCAAGATTAATTAGGTTAAGCTTGAGTGTAAACCTACCTTTGAACTATTTAAAGGGAGAAGGGATGAATAACACGAAGAACGGCGATCTGAGTCCAAAGAACCCTCGATTTCCCCCTCCTAGCATGGTCAATCTCCATGCCCAACAGCCTTTAAGGATGTCTATTCTTGGTTGGGAAGGTTTTGAGGTCCTATTTGAGGATCTAGGGTTTCCTATGACTCTGATTTTGGACTCCTCAAGGAGATCAACCTAAACTCCAATTTTCGCTCATCATCATCCCTAATCAGTGCCTTCTTCCCTTTTTAATCCTAATAGGTTAGGAATTTACACGAATTTGGCCTTCTCGTGTTGGGTCACGATTTAGATTACACTTATGACCCATTTAAGCTTAAGTTTGGCTTAAATAACCCACCTAATTATTGAGTTTGGGTTACTATGATTTCTAGGAATTTTGTTCTTTCTTTTAAGCCCAATAGGTATTATTTTTGGTTCCCCAATCATTCATCTGATGACTATGTATGGTTTAAAATTTATTCATACCTTTTATTTTCTCTGGTTTCTACACAGATGCTTTTTGTTAGTACCTTTTTCAGATGTCTACAGGTTGGACGAGGAAAACACGATTTTGGAATAGAAAACTAAAAACAAGATTGCATCTAAGTAATGTACACCTTCATGAGTCTAATGTTTATTTTTTTGAAGCCAAAAAAGTTCTGAAAAGAAACAAGAAGAGTTGGCTATGAATAGAGACTCTGGATGCTCATGAAGAAGAAAAAGCAAGGAAACAAGCTATAGAGAAAATCTAGAGAAAACACTTTGAGAGTAACCCTTCCACTATCAGCAAACACAACATGAGAATCTTGAGAGAAGGAAAGCCTTGAGAGATTATCTTCAACAGCTTCTAAAGCTCAGCAACATAGTTTAGCATGTATTTCTTTAATTATTTCTACTTCTATGTTGAGCAGCTCAACGCCATCAAAGAATCACGTGTTTTGTTCTTTTCCTTTTTGAGTTGGTCGTTTAGTGTGCTTTCATTTATGTCAATCAGTCTTCTTAGAGACATTAGTTGGCACACATTGTATCCCTTGTACTGGGGTGTACTTTCGAGTGAAGTAGGGGACACTTGCTGTTTGGTTCCTCCTTGGGTAGAAGGAGAAGACGTGTGAGTTGCAGGTGTTGTGTAGACCAGCTGGAGTTTTGTATCTAGTAAGAAATTAGGACCAGCTAGAAGTCAATATCTATTGTGTTGGTTCCTCCTTGGGTAGAAGGAGAAAACCTATGGCGTAGGTGTTTGTGGACAAGTTGAAGGTCTGTATCTGATGGGGAGACCAGTTGGAGGTTTGTATCTAGTGGGGAGATCAGCTGAAGGTCTGTATTTAGTAGGGAGACCAGTTGGAGGTCTATATCCATTGGGTAGTTAGGACCGACTCATGGTTGATATTTAGCGTGCCGTGTAAATGTGCTAGTTTCAGTGGTTTTTGGTGGGAAGCTCAAGGTTATTGCCTTGGAAACTGGACGTAGGGCTGAGAGGTTCAGCGTCAAGCCAAGATAGAAATCTCGGTGTCTTATGTATGTGTCTTTTCTTTATTGTGCCTCTGTTTATATATCTATTTTTCTTCCACTGTGAATCAATTTTTATTTGCATTTGCAATCGTGACCCATTCACCCCCCTCTATGTCTACATAGCCTGGGCAAGATTTTCTTGCTTGATTTGTTGGTTTTTGTATGACTTGTGCCAGTTCTCCCCAGTTAGAGGCACCTTGGGCATTCTACATTTTCTTCCTAATTGGTTGTATTTTCTGGTGGAAGTACGGGGTCTATTTAAGCCTAGTTCCTCCTATTAGAGGAGAAGACCTGTTGGCTATAACAAGTAGTGTAGTACCGGCTAGAGGTTTATATTTAGTGGCTTGGAAGCGTCGTATTTGGTCAGTTGGTGTCACCAATGGCTAGTGGATAACCTTTGGGATTTGATGTAGGGCTGACAGGGTTCAACCCAGGATAAATCCTTGTGTCCTTGGGTGCATGGTTTTATTTTATGAGTTTTTCAACATCTGCCACATTTTTCTTTTCATTTTGCTCCATGCCTCATGCTGACTGTTGCATATCCATTTATACTGGCTGCCATCATCTCTCCTTTTGTGTTCTTTGTGTTTTTTTTTTTTGGGCTTTCTGTTTCAAATCATGATGTATATAGCAGCATCACTACATAACAACGGGACTCCGTTCATGCTTCATGCTTGTGTGATATATGGATGTTGAATTTTTTTGCTGCATGATTGCCTTTCTTTCATCTCCCCCCTCCATTTCAAAATATGCACATATAGAACAACATAGACCATGATTGTAGTAACCCAGATTTATTAATAATAATAAATAATTTAAAATTTTAAAAGAATAAATAAAACCCAATAAGAAAAATATGATAATGGGCTTAAATAATGGCCCATAATAGAATTAATGCACCAAAAGTGGGCATAAAATAATAGTAAAATAGGAAATTATTATAAAATTCGTATGTCCATTATCCTTTTAGATAAATCGGGCTAAATTAACTTAATACACAAGATAATGATGAAATTCGTGCTTAAAGTCTAACCCAACTTGGAGAGCAAGTTTTCCAACATAATCCAACTCTAATTAAAGATTGGAAGGCCTTAGAGATCAAGATAAATATGAAAATTCCTCATTTAATCAAGTTAGAGTTATATTAGGACTCCTAAACCCCAATCCCTATAAATAAACTCAAATTTCCCTCTTGGCCGATCTTATTGCTGCCTAGAGGATCTTCTGGACATGAAGGGAAGGCCGAAGGAGGAGCTGTTCGTGGAAAACAAGCCCCAGAAGCTTGTTCATCCCATTCTTACCCTAGGAACCTAATTGTGCTCAAAGATAGGTATTCTCTCAAGCAAAATTTAATTAAATCTCTTTGTAGGCTATTCTCTATGTCAAAAATATGATCCTCATGTTTTCCCCAATTTTTAATATGCATATAATGATTATTTTGCCTCTAAAGTTCATGTTTATTCATGTACCCGACCCCTTGTTCTTGCTCTCAATCCATGTCCATATGCCAATTCATGATTTTTGTACATTCTTAAGCATGTTAGGAAAGTTTTAAAACTGGTTTGATGATTTTTCATACTTTATACATCGAGATTCATGCGTTTTAATGCGCTTATGTCATCCCGGGCTTTATGTGTAGAGAACCAGTGACCATGCTGACGGCCTCCTTAATGCGGTCATGTGATAGATCGCGTTAATGATGTGTCATATGGAACCCCCACGTTAACTTAACCTTAATGTGGTGGGCATGTAGACTGTCTTTTGAATGCGGGCAAAACCTCGACCATGTTAAGATGGTGTGTCCAGAAACCCTAATTTCTTGTAAACCGTGTTTTAACTTAAGGGTACCCTCATTGTTAATGATTGTTTAAGTTTAAATGCACTAAACATAAACCTACATTTTTATTAAAGATAAATTTAAACTTCTTTAAAGAAGTTTCAATGATCTTCCACGAACCTTTGAATATCTCTTATATTCTACATAACATGCAAATGCTAAAACTTTTGGTCATCACTTGTTGATAGCCATGAAATTATTTAATCATTTAAAAGATATAGAAGGTGTCAAATATTTAGATTTAATCCAAATAATACACTTGTTCTCGTTTTACACTATTACCGCCGCTTTGTTGTTCTAGAAGTCCACTAGAACGCCGAGTAACAGTTTCAACACACTCTCTTAGCTTCGTGAGAAC
Organism: Colocasia esculenta; assembly: GCA_014218235.1. Classification (NCBI taxonomy): domain Eukaryota; kingdom Viridiplantae; phylum Streptophyta; class Magnoliopsida; order Alismatales; family Araceae; genus Colocasia; species Colocasia esculenta. The sequence goes on from CM024761.1 coordinate 126,119,223, forward strand.
CCTTTGTTGAGTATTCCTCCTGCCGGACTAGAACTCCCTCACCAAGGCCTCTGTAAATCTTCGTGAGTCTGGAACACCTCTAGGACGCCATGCAAGTTATACCATTAACACCTGTACACACCATGGGACCATGTTGGACCTGTACGACATTCCCCAATCAGCCTTGAGTCTCTGATAGTAAACATGCCCTACTTGTTACCCACGTTCTTAACACGGTGTACTTGAGGACCGCGTCTTTCACTGCGTGTCCGACCTCTTGACTACGCTTTGGTCACGACCAGAGGGTAGATTGCATTCACTCTATACTATTAGTATCTGAGAGTACTATTTTGCAGTTGTTACTTGCGTGATTTCTGTGCATGACCTTTGTATATTTTTGGATAGTGCAGAAACTCTCGTCTTGTCTCTTTCTCTCTCTGTAAGAGTTTAATGACAATCAACTCGTGAACATACTTGACGTCACAGTTTGCTGAATCGGGGAGAATCGGCTTGATTCCCCCGAATCGGTGCGAATTAGGGGAAACCCAATCCTTGATTTGCCTGATTCGTCCCGATTCCCTTTATGTATATATAATATTATATCATATTTGTAATATATGTTATACATTATAAATATGATATATACAATATATATAATATATATATAATATACCCATGCGAATCAGTCCGATTCGAACCGATTTTGGGGGAATTGGGGCGAATCAGGAGAAACCCGATTCGCCTTCCGATTCCGATTCGGAAGCCATGTTTGACATGACATTACTTGACATGATATGACTTGACTTATGTATGTTGTCCCGTTGGGTATTTACTCGTTATATGGTCAATTCTTCTCTCGCTATACATGTTACTCATTATCACTTTACACTTGGACATCTTGCTCGTTATTATTTGATATCATCATACTATTGCTCTCTATCATCGTCATGATTTTCTATTCATCATGTAGTTATTTTGCTTGTTAATATGTTAATCACTTAAAACATTACCTTGTTCATGAGATATAAATCCTACTGAATATTCGTTCACCAAGTTTTACTTAATATTTTTCAGGTGAGTCAGATGATGATACACACGATAATAGAGATGGTCAAGAGTGATGAGCATCTCAGATGAACGACGTGGCGTAGAAGGATTACCATAGCGTCATAATAGAGTCTTAGTGAAGTCTAGATAGTAATTTGCTTTTAGTTTATTCTTAATGTAATGTGTCAATAGGCCCTTTGTAGTGACTTTGAATTAGTGGTTGTAATTGACTTAGTGGTTTGTTATCAATAAAATTAAGACTTTACTATTTATTCTCTTGTTGTCTTTTGTATTTTACTTTGCTCTGAATGTCGCAACTGATTGATATACATGTATATGCTCACGTTCCAATAATTCTAAATTGAGACGTGACAATGATACATCTCTGAAGGCCTGTAAATAGCCCTATATAAGGTAGTACTATCATTCGCGAAATCTGAACGAACTCAGCTGGCCAAAGCCTTTTTTTTTTTTTTTCTCTAGAGCATGGGACACCAAGGGACTGCTGATAAAGCGCCACAATTATACTGCCATCATGCAACAACAAGCCAGCTGTCTACCAGTTCCAGTGCAACGAACTGGTTTATAATTCCTTGACTAAAAGAGGAAGAAGAGGCAAATTATTGTTATCACCATATCTCTCAACCAGATGAACATAGATCAGCCATCACTATACATTTAATTGCCCCTCTACATTCCTGGGTTGTAGGCTTGTAGCATGGCAGGGCTGATTTTACAAGACTAGATTGTTTAGCTGACCAAAAATCAGAGTCTAGGACAAACTCTGGAGATGAAATATATTTATAAGCACTCAGAATTCCATGAATGAAATATATGTCTGCCAGCAGGATGTTTTTGCTCGTTTTACGTCTAATAGCAGAGATGATATGTCCACTGATGATGGTGTGGTTAACAAAAGGTGTACACTGCATTTATTATAGTTGTTCTGACTGTCATTGGTTGTTTCTGTCATGATGATGCTGATACCTTTAGAGCATTCCAAATGAAATATATGCTTCCAATAGGTCTTTCTTCTTTTGCATTTCAAAGATTTTACCAATTTTTGTCATGCATGAGATATTTGATGGTTTCTTTGTCATAATATTGTCTACCGAGAAGCTGTTTCATTCTAGCGTTGCTTCCTACATCATTTTGTGGTTCAATCCTCCAATACGAATTAGTTCAATCCTCCAATACGAATTTTATCATGATGTTTCTTCTTCCTTCCTTGTTGATCAGAGTATATTGGATGCCAGATATATTATCACTATGTCCTTTCACCCTCTGAACTCTTTTAAGGCTGTTGTTTATGATCTGGATTCTTACCTTATAGACAAAAGAACCCGAAGTCCATTCACACCTTCCTTGTCTCCTTTTCTTCTTTTAAATTTGACCCTCAGCCTCTCATTCCTCAAATCCTTTTAGTTTCGTGCATGCCAGTGTTTACCATACACAGTTTACTGTAAGTTATTGTCAAGAGATGACCTTAGAGACACATTGCATGACACATCCACCTAGTCCCTTCTGAAATGCTGCTACAAGTGTTACTTGCGTTAGACATTACTTGTAAAATGTATGATACAAAAGTCTTGCATGTAATAGCCTCAGTGTCTGAAAGGAAAAACGAAGATACCTTGCATGACTATGTGTCATTCATGTTTGGTTTGACCAATTATGATGCACCAGAGATCTGGATATGCAAAAGTAAACATCCTGCAGTAGACAGGTTTGTCAGAGGCCTTGCGCATTGATTATTATCTCCAACTCAGTGGCAGGTGGGTTTAAGATGGAAGCTTATCCATGGTATTAGATTCCATACATGCTCATCTCTTATTACCCACCTGTAGGATTTTGCTGGGATCTTTGACCACTGCTTTAATTCCATATCAAATAGAAATGCAAAAGGAGAATGCCTTGCAATGAAATGTGCATCCACTCAATGCTTATTGGGTGCTGTTGGATGTTTTAGTAAGTCATAAAATTTGATAAATATTGGAAAAGATCAAATATTACCTAAGAATTCATGAGATCTCAGTTTCTTCTGTTTTTCTTTTCTTTTTCTTGGAGTTATCAAATTTTTGGAAGATAATGAAAATATATAAATCATTAAAAGGGAAAACATGAACATAGTCGAGTATTGTGAGCAGAATATAAATCAATCAGCAAAAAATATTTCTGCCAAGTATCATAATAAAAATTCAAGTTGATGTTGTAAGGAATAGTTTCACTTTTAGCTTGGACTGTAAATTGGTGGGGATGGAGTGGAAACAAGTGCTTACCGATCTCTTTCTGATAAGAAGCAATAGAAGTGAATTATACTTAGAAATATATGTCTTGAATATATTATAATTGTTGACGAAAATGGATGTTTCTGAAATCTATGCAGAACATATGTTAAAAGCTTTAGTTTCCTTGAGGGCCACCATACAGTCTAAGACCACATAAGGTCTTGTGCCTGGCCCATACCATAGGGCTCAGACAAACAGCAGATCAACTATAAATAGAAAGTCTGAACCTGCTCATTGGGGTCGGGCGTCATGTTAGTCATTTACCAGCTAGGACATGCTGCCTTGTCTGTCCCTTTCTAGTCACACATGCTAGCGTGCAGCCTTTAGTCCCAGATTCAGGAAAACAGCAAGAGATAGGCACTGGTCTCCCTAACCCAACACCACCCCCCCTCCCAAATAAAGATGCCATAAGTGCCTCTTTGTAAACTCCTCCAATGTGTTAGAAACCAGCCCCCAAGCTCATGTGCTATGGTGACTTGCCCCCCTCAGCCGAGCATTATTAATGGCCCAACACGCAAACACAGATCAAAGTTAATAGTCTCTAGTCAGAGCATCATATAGATATGATTATTTGATTATGTGCAGTGCAACTTGAACAAAAGTGCCATTTAATGCAGAAGTTCATTCTATATTTACAACTTTTTACCACTTGCAGATGTTTTTAATCCAAAGACATGAAGTCTTAATTGACAGCAACATTTAAGTTGCAGAGGGCCATCAAGTTACGGGCATAGATTCTCTGTCACACATGGAGACACATGCATGACCGTAATGATTTGTAGTGCTTTATTGTGCATGGAATGTGGAATCCTAGTGCTTTTGGGAGTTTTCACTTACAGATATATCCACGACTTTCAATCTCCTGACAAGATTTCATCTATTTTCTGTTCATCGGAGTTGAAGAAAAGGAGTATTAGCTAAGAAGGATGTCAATCCAAGCACTAATTGGAATAATCTTACAGCCACCCATTGCCCAAAATCCATCTTTTCGTTTATCTGACTGCACTCCCAACTCCAAGATTTGTTTGTCCTTTTTCCTGGCTGCACAGATTCAACCACTACTATGGATCTGTCATTTCCAAGAATTTTTCACAGCACGTTGTTACAATCAGAGGTATGTGAGAGCCCTAGAGGCAGTCCGCCTGCGCCACCGGGAGACAACCACTTCAGCGAGAGCAGTAAAGATGATAGAATTCTTTATTGGCTGATGCGGTTCTCTCCTTTTAACTGTTCACACCTCAACTTTTTTGTAATCAAGCTCTCATTCTTTTACTTGATGATCGTTCCTGCAGTGATATCCATATATAAAGTTACGGCGATGAATATACGTATAGCTCTTCTCCTCGTTCTCAAATCTTTGTCAATTGTGGGAGAAGGGAGAACCGCATATGCCATAGACTAGGACAAGTGTGATTCCTTTCCCATTTGGAAGGTAATAACGTATGGACTGCTGCTGAAGATATTGGGCACGGCATTGATGCATGTGAAAATTTCACAAGACGATGAGAAAAGGAGAGCCACTAGACTAGCTGCCAACACTTTTTCTGAGGCAACAACGGAAGAGAATGTGTTGGAACTGTAGGTGATGATATCAGCCAGCACTTTGGACAGGCCTTGGATTTGAAATGTGCGGCTTTTAGGGAGGAGTTGTCAATGCATGGTCATGCCACCTCTCCTGCATGGATTGCCTTGGTCGTAGCTATCATTCCGTCTGAGAAAGAAAGCAGGTAACACAGGGATCCCTTTGCTTTTGGTATTTAGTAGTGGGCGGACTGGTCATTATACCAGATTCTGCCTCTGGAGGCATGGAAGAAAAATCTGCCTGTTCTTCCCCTCCGACCAATCTTTTGGGCCTCGATCCATCTTATCATATCCATCCGGACGAAATCCGGCGGTCGGGTGTCCCGGCAGTGGGTGGCTGCTGTAGGCCCCTGCTGGTGGCCAACTTCACATTCCACATTAATCAGTTGGCATTTCATTTGTATCATGCGCCGACTAGTGGCCCGGTTCATATATATCCATGTAGTATCTCTCGTTTCTGATATCTATATACAGAGCTCTTTGTTCATATAATGCTACAAGGAAAAAGGACAACGGACGGTCTCTGGTTCAGCTCGTGATGTATGATATCGTTAGTTTGCTGGACCTGTCTTCCCATCTGAAGTTAGCTTCCGGTAATTATCACCCACCACGTAGTACTGGACTGGGTGATAGGCTGATGGGATGAATGGAACCAAGCTAAGCTGTCAACTGACACAATTTTATTAGGGCATCTTTTGTGCTGTAGGTAGATATTCCGGATTAGCTGGTCGCAGCTCTAGTTTAAGAGGGTAGTACGTACTTCCGGCAGCCATTGATTAGGTGTTCGGTGTGGCTAATTTAGTGGACAATGACGTCAAAATCATGAACATTGAGATAGGCGAATCATCTTATCATTTCTAAGGTATATGCTTAAGTTCAATTCGGAGGACCACCTTACTACAAGTTTACTTATCTCAAAAGGAGGGCAGGGCAGGGCGTTCAATGGCCATGGTAGGCTCCTCACTTACTTGGGACTCTTTCCTAGTGGTGAAGCTAGCGAATGTTGATATCAGCAGACCATGGACCTAATGCGATTGTGACTTGTGACCACTGTGGGTCATTTTGAAAAGACAACTATCAGAGTCACGTAAACGAGTTGGTATCTACTCCTCCCTCCCTCCCCAACACCCACACACAAATTTGTAAAAAAAAAAAAAAAAAGGAAAAAAAACATAGGTTGCACAAAAAAAAAAGACTTTTAGGATAGTGGCGGATCTATATATATAGAGCACAGTAGAATGAGATCTTGTGATTTCACTGGGTTTTTAGAAATCTTTTAAAATTTAGATCAAAAGTTCTTTTTTAAGTTTGATGATCTTACTAACCTGATCATATCTTATTAGGATATCACTTATTGGGTGTTTTCACTAAATAAAAATTTTACGTTCTGCCACAAGTATAAGATATGGATCTTGTGAGCTAATATATCTATTAGACAAATGATGCTCAACATTGCTCTTGGATACATAGGGTCTGACCATGCATGCGGTTGTACACTTCTACTACACTTGGTACTACTGTTGGATGGCGATTGATCAGTGTTCCCTGTTGCAAAAAGGGTGACGGAATATATGGCCACGGATATTGAATAAGATTGATGCAGCTTAGTGAGTCTCAAAGGAGACATAGTTGATGCTGAACTAAATTTTAAACTATCCTAGTTGTTTTCCTATGCCTTGTGACGTCTCAGTCAAGCTTGCACCCAGGGCGTTCAATGAGGTGCCGCATCATCCAAAAATCGGACAGGAGGTCCTCCCTCCAATTGGGTGTTACAATCTAAACAGTCAGTTTTTCAACATTGTAGATTAATGTTTCTAGCAATTCATTGCTGTTCTTCTTCACTTTACAGGGGAAGAAACTATATGGTCCGTATGAGTGACCTCAATTCCTTTAATTAGTGATACAGGTGCAAACTGTTCATAGCTAGCGCGCGCGTACCCTTGGCATATATAAAAAGTCCTGTTGAAACAAAAGATACCCCACCGTCCATTCCTTGAAATGCATTTGTGCATATATGTGTAACTCTTTTGCACCTCAATTCTCCCCTCGTTCTAAGTGCTCTAAAGTGTCATTTGCCCTTTCCTCAATGGTGCCTAGGATCTTTCTCTTCATGGTCTAAACTTTTTGGCTTAATTAGTAGTACATCCCTAAAAGATTTACATGTAATACTCCACAATCACCTTCTCAAGTTAGGGGACATTTCGGTCACTTACATAGACTAACAAGGCAATATTGTAATAGGAAGTGTATGCGGTCGTCATGTACATTAGACCTGGCAATTATCTATTTTTATTCATTTAATCAAATAATTATCTAAATAAATTATTCGATAGATAATTTAATAGGATATCAAGTATCTGATTATTAATTAGATATGAATTCGGATATTGTGGTATCCATTTGGATATTATCCCATCTGATATGGGTTTAGAGTTTAAAGTTTAAATAGATACGGGAGATGACTCTCAACATCAACAACATGTCGCAGGATGAAGGGGGCGAAGGGGAAAGATGAAGACAAAGAGCCTCTGTTTTGTAGCTGGTGGATGGAAGCTGAAGAGTCTTCACTATCCCACTCTATTTTGCGGTCAGTCGGTGGGTGGAATCCTTTTACCATCATCTCCCCATTGCACTCGTCCTTTTAACTATCATGCCTTGTTCAACGGTGCCCCTGTTGGTGGGGTCAGCATTGCTTCAGAGGGCTACAGTATGGTCATCTCCACCTCCCTCCCCCTCTAATCACCACCTTGCAATGACCTGCACCATTGTCTCAGTAGTCCCCCATCCCCCTATGATGTACAACACTGTTGTGTCCCTCCCCCCTCACTCATCATCTCCTATTTGCCTCCCGCCATTCGGCGGTGCTAGCCACTCCCCCCTTCCCCCACTGCCTAGCCTCTCCCATCTTTGTTGTCCCCAACTGTAATAGGTTTTCAGATATTAGAATCCCCATAGTATACCCGAATCTTGAACTACCACCCATGAGTCGAAGCTCGAAATGGTTAAAGAATGTCTGTGGAATTTATATAAGAAATTGAACAACTAAAAGTATTGCCAAAAGATACTCGCATATACATAATGTATAAGCATTCTACAGATCAGAGCATAAGTACAGTCAAAAGAGAGGTACAAATAACAGATCGTACCCTATCTCCAAGAACAAGTAGCTATGCAGAACCACTAGAGCAACTCTAGACGTCAGCCACTGATTTGATGGTGCCCCACCTAAACAAGAAGGGAGTGAGTCTCATCTCAAAGGCCCAGTAGGGATATAGATTCCCCGAGTTAAAGCTACAACACTAAGCTAATTAAGTACAAGTAAGAAAGCCCAACAAGCAAGTAAACATTGTACTAAGTAAGACCAGAACTGTAACTATGTACCATGTGGGAAGCAACGACACGACAATTGCCTCCACTCTAGGAGGTGCTGGTCACAAAAGCACCACGTAGGTACAAGAACAACAACACAAGTATGTAACCATACCACACAAGGTTGGACTAGCTAGAATGTATGACTTGGCGTCTTGACACCATAGAGTTCTCCAACCCTAGCCACGTGTGCACATATAGACGCTCTCCCTCATGTCTGGCCCTCAGCTGATTTTCCCCTACATTAGACTCAAACGGATGGAGAAGGAGCTCCACAAAAACCAGCTTGAAACCTTTACAAGGGTCATGCACTTGATGGAGACACTCTCCACATCTAGGCTCACTGACAGAGTAATCTCAACGTTAGTCATCCAAGTGGAGCCCCACTCAATACCCAAGTAACAAATACACCACACAACACAAGTACAAGTACGACACACAAAATAACTTAGACAGAGATGCTCTCGACGTCTTAAAATACCGTGCAACTGAATGAAGACCTCAATGTCTAGGTGTGGTATGGAAAAACATGGAAGTGCACTTTTGGACTGTGCAAGGTAGAAACTGCCATCACTTGCTGTCAATGGTGCTTGACGTCAACATAAGGTGCTGCCATGATAGAACTTGATGGCACTCAATTATGTTGCCAAGTTCTAAACCATGAACTAGATGGCAACTGATGTTGCCGCCAAGTTTCTCCATATTTAGCATGTCAAGCATGGTCTGACCCTTAAACTAGGTCCAACTAACACCTCTGGTGTAAACAAACGATGGGAAACTCATTTTTGGGTCACACGACATCCATAGGAAGCAAGAAAACACTCCGGCATGAGTATTTTCCCAAAAACACGGTTCCACCCCCACTAAACATACATGCAACATGACAGAAACAATAACAAGGGTACATGGATCTGTCTTCCTACCTCAAATGATGGAAACTCAGAATCTAAATGCCAATCCCGTGATACACATGTTGCGGGAAAACTCATTCTTGCTCAATCCTCAATCCTCGCAAACTGCCGCTGCCACAAACACTAGCACCTCGCCTACTAGCCTCCATCTGTTGCCGAAGGTAGCAAGAGGAGTGGAAGGGTGAAGGGTGGTGGAGAATGAGGAAGAGAGAGAGAGAGGGGTTTGGGTTGATAAACAAAACAAGTTCATATGAGTTGATGTCAACAAAGTTTGTCGTCAAGTTCTAACCTTCATAACTAGATGGTGAGGTAGCTCGTTGTCAACAACTAAAACCACCTATCTTGACGTCAACATGGGGCTGCCGTCAACTTAGCCATCGACAACAATACCCAGAACTTTATGGAATTGTCCATACTTAACGGCGACAAGGGTTGCTGCCAACCCAAATAGATAGCAATGCCTTCAACTCCTCCTTGATGGCAATCATTCTTTCCGTCAAGTCTAAAGCCCACTAAGATCTAATAAGGACACAAGCCATGGCAATGCAAAGTCATCATTGATTATGGCAAGCTCATCGCCAACAACTTCGACAAATCCAAGTCTAGAGTAGTGGCTCCAAGTCCAATAAGTGCAAGAGCGTCATTGTCGTCCACCCTTTGAGGGGAGGGTGGTTGTTTACAACCTAGCTGTATAGAAGACCAACATTGGATTCCAAGTTCTTGTAGCTTGTGGCACAAAAGTTGGAATGCTGATGAGCAACGTTGTAAGGCCACGGGCCTTATTGGACCCCTAATGGACCTTTTTCAGGAACAATGCTTGTTGACGTCAAGGGTGTTGACGTCAACAGTGGGTTGACGGAAAGGGTGTTTCCGTCTACTTTGTCTTGACGTCAAGGAATGTTGACGTCTATTGAAGTTTCCAGAGTCTTCCGTACGTTGAACTTAACGGCAATCGATGTTGACGTCAAGTTCATGTCGGTGCAAGTTGACGGCACACATGTTGACATCAACCTGCCTGGGGCCTATTTTTATGGGGCGACCCGAGGCCCCTTCTCCCCACTTTTTCTCCCTCTCCTTCCCACCACCTTCACCCCTCTTCTTCTCCACTTCTTCCGGCGGCTGACAGAAGCTCGTGGGGAGGTCGTGGTGCGTGTGGCGGCGTTGGATCGGGCGGGAAATTATGGTTTTGGAGGATCGTCCTCGCGGGGTGAGCTCCGGGAAATCGGCGCATTGAAGGTGCTTTTGGGATTTTTCTTGCGTCCAGAGGTAGGGACTCTTCCCCTTGACTCCCCATGACTACAATGCTGTGATTATTGTGTGTGGTTTGTGTGTAAATTGAGGTTTTTGGGGAGGGTTTCTCCATGCTAGGTTTTGGGGTAAAACCACCGATCCGAGCGTTGGATCGTTGTTTTACGACTTTGCATTTGTGATTTGTGATGAGGGAAAGTGTTTCCCATCATCAGATCGAGGTTTCTTGGGCTGGATCACCCGTGGGAGCTGCCTAGGGCTGTATCAGCGGCTAGAAGCTGAAGAACTTAACGTCAACATCGGTTGACATCAAGTTCTTCAGGAGGGAACTTGAGGGCAAGAATCCTTGCCATCAAGGAGAGGTAAACGGCAAGCCAGTTTCTGTCTACTTTCTGTAGACGGCAAGGGTTGTGCTGTTTACCCTAGGTTAACAGCAATCGATGTTGCCATCAACCTCACAGGTAGGTCTCAGTAGGCTGAGCCCCTTTCTGTTGTGCGAGGCGTGGACATGCGGTGTTTGCCTCCTGGCACGGTGTGCCAGACGTTGAGAGCATCTTCGTCTGTGCGTGTGCTGAGTTCTGCCGTGCTTGTGGTTGTGTTGTGTTTTTCCAGACGTTGAGGAAGGCTCTGTCTAGATGACTGACGTTGAGCTATTCTGCCAATGAGCCTGGACGTCGAGTGCGACTCCGTCCTGTATGTTTCCCTTGTGGTGGTTATGAGCCGGTTTCTGTGGGGCCCCTTCTCCACTATTCAAGTCTGGTGTAGAGGAAAACCAGTCGAGGGCTAGACGTGAGGGAGAGTGTCTGAGTGTCCACACGTGGCTAGGGTTGGAGGACTCTGTGGTGTCGAGGTGCCAAGACATAGGCCCTAGCTGGTCCTACTTTGTGTGAGTGTGTGTGCTTGTTTGCGTGAGCTTGTTGTGTTTGCTGTACTGTTGAGCCTACGAGGTTCCAGTTTCTTGGCGCACTCCTGTGAGGAGTTGGGCGTCATGCCACTGGTTTTTCATGTGTTCTTGCAGTGTTTACCTACTGTAGTTTTGTCACGTTCTAATAAAAGTCTATTTATCGGAAATGACATAAATCAGGCTTAAGAAATAGGACTTACATTTTATTCATCCAACATTAACATTGCGGAAGCTTAATTACATGACACTTCTCAATACTGCCTATAAGAGGAGTAGAAAATAGAAAAACTTAATTACATTTCATATTTACAATACTAAGAAAAGTAAAATTGTTGGGCCTCTGAAGATGGGATGTTCCACTCAGCACACTCCCCCCCTTAAGCATTAAACTCATCTTGATCACCTGAAAAAGTAGGATTATATGAGCTAACTAGCCCAGTAGGATTCAATTCTTCTAATAAAAAAGGATTAAGATGTCCAAAGATCAAAATAAGAAACTTAACTGTTGTTAGTACTGGATATCAAAGATGATTAGACAAGCATGTCAGCTTAGACAATAAATGTAGAACAGAAGTACTGAATTACGAATACATGATCAAGAATTCATGGTGACATTCATGTTCTGATTCAAATACATATTCACACATGATAAGATAACATGATGACTAATCAAGCTAGTATTGATGCAATGCCAAGCATCCACAGATCCTTTATCGTTCCGTACGACCATTAAACGAATTCGGGTGCTCCTCCCGGGACTGGACCAGCCCCATTTGCAAAGGCATATATCTCATTTGAGTCCAGAGACCCAATAATTGTCATCACAAGTCATTCATAAGAAAATGTGGTACACAAGTACTCAAAGCTCTCACATAACCAAAGTTTATGAATTAAGGTCAATGAATACAGAAGGTTGTAACCATTTATAAATTAATTGTACTTGGGAGATTTCAATGATAATCCAGTGTAGGATATGGAAAGCAATTGGATGACCTCTCTTAGTGACATAATGGTAGAACCTAAGAGAATGAGGGAGGCAACTTGCTAGGCTAATAACATAATGTATCAACAATAGGTTGGTCAAGAACAGGTGCTGGAAAACTGGACAAGACAGTGTATGTCGACAACCAGAAGGTGCCTGTCGACAGGTACGGCTTCCAGAACCAAATTTCTGGAATCTGGACAGTGCCTGTCGACAGGCCAGTGTTGGCTGTCGACAGGTTAGGTCCATCTATTGACAGATGAGAGCTATCTGTCGACAACTATTGATTTTATGAAGTTTTGGGTTTTGGGAGCTTGAGGCCTGTCGACAGATGATTTCCAACTATCAACAACCACAGTTCCAGCTTCCGAAAATGGATCTATACAACTCTAAAGACTGTTCTATATGTTCCTATGAATCCAAATATGCTTAATAACATCAAAGAGGATCTTGTATACAGTTCCAAACACCACTTTACATGGGGAAAACAAGTAGAACAATAGCGACATACTGTGGCATACCTATGACAAGATGATAGCTGGAAACATAACTCTTCCAAAGCACATTCTCTTGCAACTAATAAGAAGATTTCCATCAATATGCTTGGAGTAACACAAATATGAACTAAAGTATGATTACAAGGAATAGAAACACAGTTCTAATGATGTTTCCAGAATCAATGGCAAGTGTGAACCTGGTCTAACGCCTAAACATGGACTTCTCAGCATGAAAGGAGGACAAGAATGAGAAGAAGGATGATAATAAAGAATGAATCCTAACTGACTTGAAAGAAAATGATGGTTCTTCTTCTCCTCCACGTAGAATCAGTAGCAGTATGAAGAAAAACAAGATGATTGCAGGAACAACAGCTTCAGCCGATGCAGTTGAAGAAGCGGGAATCAAAAGAGGAAGAAGCAACAGCAGCAGCACCTATGGCAAGAGCAGTAGCAACAGCTTCCACAAGGCAAAGGCAACAGCAAGGTGCTTGGAGCAAGAGAGTAAAAACTCCTCCGAATGGTTAAAGGAGAGGTTTTATAACCATCCGGCTCTCATGCATGCATGGCACATCAGCGACCCATATGTTGCGGTAAAAACTCTTTGGTTTTTACAACAACACGTTTACCATGCACTCCCCTTAAGGCTTACGTATAAGGCAACGTGTAACATAGCTAAACCATGTGATTAAAGCCTTACGCAACCATGGTTACGTAAGCAAAAATTAATTAACAAAAATGGTTACCGTAATTAAGCAATAATTCACCTGGCCCATTTGACCCCATGTTTGTGTGTCCAAATGGTGTCCATTCAAGTTGGAATTTCAACCATGAGCTAATGGAAATATTTTACAAATTATGGTGATTTTAGTTTAATTTTTAGAATTTATTTTTCACCCAACAAAAATTGCCCGGAAAATAGTTGCGTCGACTTAATCTTGAAATCCGCAGGTCAACAATTCCAGATATTTATATTTCTGATATCAACACATTTTTTTGAAAATTATGGTGTTCTCAGATTTCATTTTCGTTACAGAATTCCGGTGTCGCCCTGTCGGACGCGCACCTCTTAGTACGACACTAGAATAACATTTGCTAATACAAATTATTCCTAAATTAAAGTTAATTACCTCTCATGAAAGTAGTTATATTTAACAATCAAGATATTCACATTTTTCCAATAAATGCAATCTTCGAGGTGTTACAACTCTCCCCCACTAAAGAAAATTTGGTCCCCCAAATTTAACAAATAAGAGTGTAACTACATATAATACTGACCTGTAAATAATTCCAGATTCTTGGTTTTGATGGCATCTTCCAATTCCCACATTGCTTCTTCTTGTCCTCGTTTATTCCATTGAATCTTTAATAATGGAACCTCCTTGTTCCAAAGTTGCTTGATCTTTCGGTCGAGGATTTCCACAGGTCTTTCTTCATATGCCAAGTTTTCTTGTACATCCAGATTTTGATGTTCAATAATATGTTCTGGATCATAAACATATTTTCTCAACATTGACACATGAAAAATGTCATGTATATTGGATAATTGAGGTGGGAGTACCAGCTGATATGTCATCTCCCTAACTCTCTTTATTATCTCGAATGGTCCAATGTATCTTGGACTGTAACGACTCTCTTTATACCGGTACGATTATACCAATCTCCATCGATACAAAGAGCGTCATTACAGTGGGATAATAACCCAACACTAAACGATAGGTTGATATGTACATGAATACAAATGAGTACAGCAGGAATAAAAGAAATAACTCAACTTCATTCTATCATCATCATCACATCATTCCACATTCTATATAGCAAAAAAAAATGACAAAGTCCACATTATTACAATTTCAAAGAACTACATTGTCTATTACATTGTCCATACGGATGACATTATTCAACTATGAAATAAAGTAACTAATAAACAGTCTCTCTCCAAGTAGCTACTCCTCGTGCTTGATGTTGCTCCTCATTTCACCCTCTCCAGGTACGGGAACACCTGTCTCACCTGTACGCCGAAGCAAGTATGAGTCTAAAAGACCCAGCAAGCAATCTAAGGATGCAACCTTACGCATATCACACACATGCTAATCTAATAACAATGAGGAAACACATGCTCTCTTTTAAACAATAAAGAAAAGTACATGGTACATATTTCATTTCAATTTACAATATACATCAACAACCTAAACATGTTTTCTAAGTAAGAGAAACAATTTGGTTCATGACACTAAACACCGTACATAGTAATCATATTTTTAACATAATCAAATATCTATAATGACCTATAGCATGCTCTTTATACATTATGTCTAACATGATTTAAGGTTCCAAATTTTATTCAATTCACATCACAATTCTATGCAAATTTTAAAACATGGATTTAGGTACATGGTAAATACAATCCTAGCATGTTATCTAACCAATTTCACATGTAAATATAATACTTTTTCACACATTTAACTTGCTGTTTTAATATGGATAAATCACATTTACATGAATTTACATCCTTTCACATGCTAACCCATTCATATTACACTAATGCATATTCACTTTTCACATTTGCTCATATTCACATAACACTAGTACATGGATGTTATTAAACTACTTAACATGGTACAAAACATGATATTTCATTTAACATATTGACATATGAATGATATAAATATATGCATTTTACCTTGATTTTCACATGCATTTACTCTCTCATTTACATTCATTTCACTTATACATGATTTCACATAGTTTTCACTTGCACTTTCACTTATCACTTCACTTGCACTTACTGCGTGCCACTTTCATATTTTTCACTTTTTACACTTAATTTACCGTGACACATAATCCTAACTACCATCTAGAGGAACACACACATTTATCACTTAGCACTAAGTACTTAGCTCATAGCACTTCACTTCATTTAACACACACTCGCCACCTAGGCAAACTAGTGACGAATCTTGATTACTGCACAGACCGGGAGAAGCCCTCTCCACCCTAACCAGTGGTACTTGTCCACCTCCAGGATTTCATCCTAATGCCTTTAGGATATCACTTAAACGTTGAGCCTTCCCATAGGAACTTTTCTATAGTAGGACTTTCAGACCTCTATGGTAGCAGTGTCAATCTCGGCCCACTTTTATATATTATCACATTTCACACTCGTCACATTGTTTACCTACTTATATACATACTTTAATCCCTTTTTCACATGCACTTTGAATAACATTTACATTTCAGATTACAGAACTTGACCATGCTGTTTAACAGTGATAAATAAATCATAATAGGATACCAACATGCTGCTAACATTGAAATTTACATAGTTATAAGTAAACATGCTCTTTATGGTCAATTTCACTTATTTTAATACAACTAGTACCTACTTTTGTCACATCAATGTCAAATTTTTATCACAGGTTCTAAACAAATAACATATCATATACTCAATTTTCTAGATTTTTTGGATCTGTAAACTAATTATAGCAATTAAAATGGATTTTAGGTACATTTATTAAGAATTTCACTTAATCAGGTTCCATGGCAGAACAGTAGTATCTAACAGTTTTAAAACATGAAAACAGTCATCATACAACATGAAAAATTTATAAAACCCTAATATACAATGGGTCTACTTATTCAAGGATTTTCATGGTCAATTCATGCTCATTATCCAGTTACAGAAATTTTAATAGTTAGAACTAAACACAGAAATTTGACCTATCCTTATGATAGGATCTAATGACTATCCTTGACCATATGAAAATTTTACAATATGCACACATATCCAAAAGTCCAATAAATGCATCATAGATATCAAACAGTCATTCTATCAAACTTAAAAGAACTTGGCGGCAAAGGTGTTGCCGCCAACAGGGTTAACGACACAATAAGTTGCCGCTAACTCAATAACTTGGCGGCACACAAGTGGCCACCAACCTGCTGTCTGCTGAAGGGCAGACTAAGCCCAGAAATACATGAGAAAATGGGGTTCTAGTACTCGAATAAAAATCGGTAAAATTGCCTAAGACCTAGAGGATATGGGTAGGGGTGAGATCCCTAGATCACTTGCCTTTAACAAAATCTACAATGGTCTAATTAACCCGAAGAAGCCCTCCTCGGCCAGGCCAAGAAGCTGCTTAAAACCACTTCAGGTCCAGTCCTTCCCATCGATGTGCTTCAATTCTTGGAGTCGGGGATGATTCCTTGATGCTTGGTGTACCCTCCAGTTGTTGTAGAACGCCAGAAGACTTCTCCAGTCGCCGGGACCAGCTTTCCAAAGATTGGGTTTTCTTCACAAAGGGTTCTAGGGTTTCACAAAGGCCCAAAAGGCTTAATCCGATAGAAATAGGGTGATTTATATAAGTTAAGGGGTCGGGGTACGCATTAGGGTAGGTCTCCTACCATTAGAGCTAGGTTTCCTAATCTAGAACTGGAGGAAACACGGGCGTTACCAAATCTAAAATCGCAGCAAAACTGTGAAAATAAACAGCCAAATTGCTGCCGTTCACAAAGGGTCAACGTCCATCGATCTGGACGTCTACCTCCTCTGGCCATGCAGTCAACGGCATGCATGTTGCCGTCAACATGCAATCAACGTCAATTGTTGTTGACGTTAACTGGCATTTCGGTCAGAAAATAGAAATAATTACACATGCATACACTATATAGATACATACACCATGCACAGTATTATTTAAGTACAATATGCACTATAAACAATTTAATATGTACAGAAAATAGACAGATATCATATGCACAATATATATATATATATATATATATATATATATATATATATATATATATATACATACATATATGCATGGAATAAATAAATACAATATGCATGGTATAAGTATATATATATATATATATATATGCACATTAATAATCAAATGCTACATGCACATTTAAATATATTACATGCATCGAAATAAACTCATATATATATCTACAAGATGTATAGCAATAATTACATATTATATGCACAACATTACTTAAATACAAGATGCATAAGTTTTAATAAGAACAATATGTAGAAAATTAGCTAATTTCTTATATCCACAGAAATAATATACATATACATATATGCATACATTTGCACATGAGTACTTAATAATTTTTGTGTGCACAAAATTTATACACACACTATGTACAATAACAAGTAAACCTCGCATACATAGGATATAAAATGATCAAAAATTCAGGGGTCTCACACCCTCCCCCCCTTGAAAAAGATCTTCGTCTTTGAAGATCGGATCGAGTACCTCTAGTGACGTCGTCGATGTCATCTCCAGCTAACACATTCTCCTTGGCTGGTGTTGCTAGCTTCATTGTTGCAGTTGCTGGAACATCTCGTGAAACGAGCTTCTTCAGATTCGGACACTCTCTAATCCGATGATCCTTGCTGCCACACTTGAGACATCTTCCTGACTTTAACCAACACACATCTCCACCATGACTTTTGCCGCATTGCACACACTCGGGCTTCTCTCCATGGTACGATTCCACCCTCATTTCCTGCCTGCTTGCTGCGTTGAGAGCTTCTTCCAAAGTGCGGGGGTCAAACTCTAAAAGTCTAGCTCTCAATGATGGTTTGAGTCCCCTCACGAACTTCCTTACATTGCGCTTCTGTGCATGCTCCCTAGCCCGATCACCACACTTACCATGACTCACCATAGTCTGCAAAACAATTAATCTAGTTAGAATCTAAGTTACTAAATCCTAACTATTTTCTTAACTATTTTTCTTTCATTATTAGATGTTTTCTACATATATGGACAAATTTCTATAAAGACTTTGCAATATTGTGAAGATGATGGTTTATTCATGTACAATCTCAACCTTGGGCTCTGATACCATCTCTGTAACGACCCTCTTTATACCGGTATGATTATACTAATCCCCATCGGTACAAAGAGCGTCATTACAGTGGGATAATAACCTAAAACTAAATGATAGGTTGTATGTACATGAATACAAATGAGTACAGTGGGAATAAAAGAAATAACTCAACTTCATTCTATCATCATCATCACATCATTCCACAGTCTATATAGCAAAAGAAAATGACAAAGTCACATTATTACAATTTCAAAGAACTACATTGTCTATTACATTGTCCATACAGATGACATTATTCATACTATGAAATAAAACAACTAATAAACAGTCTCTCTCCAAGTAGCTACTCCTCGTGCTCGATGTCGCTCCTCACTTCACCCTCTCCAGGTACGGGAACACATGTCTCACCTGTATGCCGAAGCAAGTATGAGTCTAAAAGGCCCAGCAAGCAATCTAAGGACACAACCTTACACATATCACACACATGCTAATCTAATAACAATGAGGAAACACATGCTCTCTTTTAAACAATAAAGAAAAGTACATGGTACATATTTCATTTCAATTTACAATATACATCAACAACCTAAACATGTTATCTAAGTATGAGAAACAATTTGGTTCATGACACTAAACACCGTACATAGTAATCATATTCTTAACATAATCAAATATCTATAATGAACTATAGCATGCTCTTATACATTATGTCTAACATGATTTAAGGTTCCAAATTTTATTCAATTCACATCACAATTCTATGCAAATTTCAAAACATGGATTTAGGTACATGGTAAATACAATCATAGCATGTTATCTAACCAATTTCACATGTAAATATAATACTTTTGCACACATTTAACTTGCTATTTTAATATGGATAAATCACATTTACATGAATTTACATCCTTTCACATGCTAACCCATTCATACTACACTAATGCATATTCACTTTTCACATTTGCTCATATTCACATAACACTAGTACATGGATGTTATTAAACTACTGAACATGGTACAAAACATGATATTTCATTTAACATATTGACACATGAATGATATAAATATATGCATTTTACCTTGGTTTTCACATGCATTTACTCTCTCATTTACATTCATTTTACTTATACATGATTTCACATAGGTTTCACTTGCACTTTCACTTATCACTTCACTTGCACTTACCGCGTGCCACTTTCACATTTTTCACTTTTTACACTTAATTTGCCATGACACATAGTCCTAACTACCATCTAGAGGAACACACACATTTATCACTTAGCTCATAGCACTTCACTTTATTTAACACACACTCGCCACCTAGGCAAACTAGTGACGAATCTTGGTTACTGCGCAGACCGGGAGAAGCCCTCTCCACCCTAACCAGTGGTACTTGTCCACCTCCAGGGTTTCATCCTAATGCCTTTAGGATATCACTTAAACGTTGAGCCTTCCCAAAGGGACTTTTCTATAGTAGGGCTCTCAGACCTCTATGGTAGCAGTGTCAATCTCGGCCCACTTTTATATATTATCACATTTCACACTCGTCACATTGTTTACCTACTTATATACATACTTTAATCCCTTTTTCACATGCACTTTGAATAACATTTACATTTCAGATTACAGAACTTGACCATGTTGTTTAACAGTGATAAATAAATCATAATAGGATACCAACATGCTGCTAACATTGAAATTTACATAATTATAACTAAACATGCTCTTTATGGTCAATTTCATTTATTTTAATACAACCAGTACCTACTCTTGTCACATCAATTTCAAATTTTTATCACAAGTTCTAAACAAATAACATATCATATACTCAATTTTCTAGATTTTTTGGATCTGTAAACTAATTATAGCAATTAAAATGGATTTGAGGTGCATTTATCAAGAATTTCACTTAATCAGGTTCCATGGTAAAACAATAGTATCTAACAGTTTTAAAACATGAAAACGGTCATCATACGAACATGAAAAATTTATAAAACCCTAATATATAATGGGTCGAATTATTTAGGGATTTTCATGGTCAATTCATGCTCATTATCCAGTTACAAAAATTTTAATAATTAGAACTAAATACAAAAATTCGACCTATCCTTATGATATGATCTAATGATTGTCCTTGGCCATATGAAATTTTTACATCATGCACACATACCCAGAAGTCCAATAAACGCATCATAGATATCAAACAGTCATTGTATCAAACTTAGAAGAACTTGGCGGCAAAGGTGTTGCCGCCAACAAGGTTAATGTAAGGCCCTCAGATTTTGCTCCTTATTTAGACTGTGTCATGTAGTGATGAGTTGCTTTGTGTATATAGTTATGTGCATGTGTATATAGAGGTATATGTATATATGTGTTTAATTCTGTATAATTTATATTAAATAATGTTGTACATATGTATATAATTGTCAACCATGTATATGTTACTTTATTTACATTGTATATATGGTGTTTAAGTTATACATTATAATATATATATATATATATATATATATATAATGTGTATGTATGATTTAGTCATTTCTGTGTTCTGGCTGAAGTGCATGTTAACGTCAACATGCATGGACGTTAAAAGAGAGTCGACGTCCAGATCGATGGACGCCAACTCCTAGTAGACGGCCAGGAATGTGGACGTCTATTTCTCCAGAATTGTGCGGTTTCAGATCCAGAAACGACTGCGATTCTTTCGGCTCCGATTTTGGAAACTAGCTTCCAATGGTAGGATACCCTATCTATTGCGTAACCCGACCCCTTGGCTCTATAAAAACACCCTTGTTTGGCCAGATTAGGTCTCTTGGCTCTTGTCAAAAACCCTAGAGAACTCTGTGCAAAACCTATACTTTGGGGGCTCTGATCCGACGACTTGGTGCATCTTCCGGCGATCTACATCGACTGGAAGGAACGTTGATCATAGAGGAAGGCTTCCCCGACTCCGGTGTGCAGCTAACATCATCACAGAACCGGATCTGGGAGGATTTAGGGCGTCTTCTTGGCTTGGTCGAGGAGGGCATCTTCAATTAATTAAACCATCTGAAGATTTTTCTAAAGGCAAGTAACCTATGCATATCATCTCTACCCATGTCTAGTAGGTCTTAGGTATTTTTACAAAATTTTCCTCGTGTCCTGGAACCCCATTCACTATGTTTTGTGCGTTCTGTCTGCACTTCTGCAGATAGGAACTTAACGACAACATTTGCTGCCCTTAAGGTCCAAGGTGAGCGGCAACAAATGGTGTCGTTAACCCCTGTTGGCGGCCACCTGTGTGCCGCCGAGTTCGTCTGGGTTTCATAGAACCCTAATCTTTACATTGTGTGATAATATTCGGACTTGTGGTAGTCTATGCATGCTGTAAATTTTATATGTGGTTAAGTACAGAGAGTAGGTCATATCATGAGGAGGTACCAAATTTCTTTTATTTGTGTTAATTATTAAAATTCCTGTAATTGAACTGTGAGCATAAAATGACCCTGTTTAATCTTGTAAAAATAGTTTTGTTGTGAGTTAGGATTTCATAAATTTTACGTGACAACATGATGACTGTTTTCAGGTTTTTGAAATGCTAGAACCGATTGTATGAATGTAAAACATGCTAAATGAGTTTCTGGGTGAAAATGTATGATATCTGTTTTAATTATTATAATTAGTGTACAAGTCCAAAAAAGCTAAAAAATTGAGCACATGATGTATTATCTATTTGCAACCTGTGATAAAATTTTCGTCCTATTTGGATGACAGTAAGTACAGTTGTGGATTTAACCATGAATATTTGCCAAATTGAGCATATTAAATTTAATTCTTGTATGATGCAATGATTACAACATGATTTGGACTGTGGTATGAGTTGTTTAATATTGTGATCAGTAGCATCATGTTAGGTAAAATTGAAACATATGCGTGTGTTAAAGTGCATAAGCATGAATGATTAGTGTATGTGAATAGTGTAAGTAAAAATGTGATTAAAGTGAAATGTGTTAAAATGTGCTGTTAGTGACACTGCTACCATAGAGGGCTGTGGAATTGTACCGTAGTAAAGTCCCTACGGGAAGGTTCAATGTGTGTGATATCCTATGGGCAATTAGGACAAAATCCTAGAGGTGGACAAGTACCACTGGTTAGGGTGGAGAGTGCTTCTCCCAGTTCTGCGTAGTTAACCAAGATCTATCACTGTGTTGCCTAGGTGATAGGTATGTGAATGTGTATGTGTGTCCTTCTAGTGGTGGTTTGGACTATGTGTCACGCAACTAAGTGACAAATGTGAATATGTGTAAGTGAGCTTGTGAAATGTGCAATGTGTAAATGAGCATGTGAATTTGTTAAGTGAATGATTTAGTATGTGAACAATTATATATTTATGTGATTATGTTAGTCAAAATAGCAAGTAAAATGTGAGTATAAATGTGATAAATGCATGTGGAAGTGATTAGAATTCATGCTAGGTGTGCTATTACCTCATATTCCATGTTCTAAATTGGTAGAATTGTTCCATGATAGGGATAATGGTTGAATTGTAAATCATGTTATAAGATATGTGTGGAAAGCATGTGTATGATTATTGTGTTATATTGTTTAATGTTATAAGCATGTATCATGTGTTCTAGTGCTATAAGTTTTCCATGCATAATAGTTTAGATTGTATGAAGCATGCAACATGTGTTACTTCTCATCTTTAAAAGTCAGCATGTGCATATGACATGTGTAAGGGTGTTGTGCATAGATGGCTTTCTGGGTCTATTTAGACTCATACTTGCTTCGGCGTACAGGTGTGGTAGGTGTCTCCACTTCTGAGGAGGAGATTGTTAGGAGCGACTCTGAGCGCGAGGAGTAGCTTTTTTGTGTGGACGTGATCCGTTGTACTTTTCATTTTATAGTATGTAATCTGGAATTATGAAATTCATTTGGACAATGTAATTTTGTTTTGGAATTGTAAACTGTGGACATATGTATTTCTTTTAAATGCTATATGGACTGTGGATAGAATGTTGATGATGGAATAAGATTAGTACGTTTATTTTCCGCTGTACTCTTGTTATTCATGTGCATATCAACCTATTGTTTAGTGTTGGGTCAATGTCCCACTGTGACGACATTCGTTATACCGACGTGGATTGGTATAATCGTACCGGTATAAGGAGGGTCGTTACAGAGATTGGTATCAGAGCCCAAGGTTGAGATTGTACATGAATATATACCATCATCTTCATATATGCTAAGTCTGTATAGAAATTGTCCACATGTGTAGAAAATGATTAATAAGGAATGAAAGGTAGCTAAGAAAAGGTTAGAGATTAAGTAACTTAGTTTCTAATTGTGATTAATTTGTTTTACAGGCTATGGCTTCTCGTGGTAGGCGTGGTGTTCCTGCTCGTGAGGATGAGTAGAGGAGAGAGGAGAGGGGTGAGCAGCAGTCCCCAGCACCACAGGGTCCAATAGTGCTTCCTCCACCACCACCGGTAGATTATGGGGTGTTCATGCAAGGCCTGGTGCAGGCTATGCAGACACAGGCGCATACCCAGGCTACACTCCAGGCTCAGCTGGAGGCTCAGGTTAGAAATGTTAGATAGAAGTAGTCTATTTTCATTAAATGTATGATTGTTATATTCTTTATGTGTTGATTATATTGATTATTGTAGCAGGCTCAGGCTCCAGCTCCAGTTCCCCAGGAGCATGGCCATGGTGGTCCTTCCATCATAGAGTGATTCAAGAGGATGGCTCCACCCTCTTTTAATGGGGAGAGTCAGCCATTACTGGTGGAGAGCTGGATGAGGGAGATCGAGAAGATCTTCCGAGCTATTAGGTGTGCCGAGGATGATAAAGTGACCTTGGCCACCTACAAGCTACAGGTAATTGTTAGTTATATATGCATGTATTTGTGTTAAGTTTAGATTTTGTTATATTGGTCCTTATGGGTGATTGTTGCAGGAGAGAGCCGATGTGTGGTGGGCTTCTTTGCTTCGCACCAGATTTGAGGATGGTGTTGTTGAGGTGGCATGGGATGAGTTCGTGAGGCTATTCCGGGCCAAGTTCATCCCGGAGCATATTCAGAACAAGATGGAGCATGAGTTTCTTACTCTTACCCAGGGCTCCATGACCGTACTTGGGTACGAGGCTAGGTTTGCTGAATTGTCTAAATATGCACCTCACATAGTGGTTGATGAGTGCAGGAAGGCGAAGAAATTTGTGATGGGCCTTAAGCCATCACTGAGGTCGAGGTTGGTGGCGTTTGACCATCGTACCCTAGATGAGGCTCTCAACGCGACTTGCAGGTAGGAGAGCGAGATGGAGCAGTACCTAGAAGAGAAGAAGGCTTCGTAGAAGAAGTCTGCGCCCCCTTTCCAGTGGCAAGACAGGAAGAAAGTGGCATATCAGTCTCCGCAGCATCCCGTGGCAGTGAGCAGTCAGTAGGTAGTTACACTGCGGTCCCCCGGTGTTAGGCCCAGTGGCAAGAAGGAGTGTCCTCACTGTGGAAGGACACATGGAGGTACCGAGTGCTGGAAACTAGCAGGGAAGTGTTTAAAGTGCGGGAGCAGCGAGCATCAGATTCGGGACTGGAGTCCAGTGTGGAGCGCCAGCCCCAGCAGCGGCAGCAACAGCAGCGCCAGCTACGGGAAGACCAGAAAGGCCTCGAGCCCAAGCTCGAGTGTTCGCCTTAGCGCGAGAGGATGTCGAGCAGGCGGAGCAAGTCACCGAAGGTACGATTCTTTTCATGGGTGTACACAGTCGGGTTTTATTTGATACGGGTGCCACTCACTCGTTCATTTTCGAGCGGTTTGCTAGGAAGTTAGTGGGAGAGTCAGGATTAGAGGCTGAGGAGTTATATGTCCCTTTGTCTCTGCACACACCAGCGGGAATGGTATTGACTAGGAAGTGTATTCCGTCTTTACCTGTGTGCATTGAGGACTGAGACTTAGAAGGGTGCTTCTATTTGCTAAAGATGAAGGACTATGATGCTATTCTTGGTCTGGATTGGCTAGAGGAGCACTATGCTATAGTAGATTATCGTGGGAAGAAGATCACTTTCCATATTCCTGGTGAGGATGAGTTTTCACATCCATTGCCAAGGTACTTAGTGGGAAGGTTTGTTATCTCCGCCATGAAGGCGATGAAGATGGTGAACAAGGGTTGTGACGCTTTTCTTGCCAGCGTGGTATTAGTACCGAAGGCTGATCAGTCACCGACCCTTGAGGAGATTGATGTAGTGGAGGAGTTTCCAGACGTGTTTCCCGATGATTTGTCTGGATTGCCACCGGCTAGAGAGATAGAGTTTACCATAGAGTTGCTTCCAGGCGCCTCTCCTATCTCGAAGGCTCCATATCGGATGGCACCTGTGGAATTGGCTGAGTGAAGGAAGCAATTGCAAGATTTGATGGACCTGTATTATTTGTAAAGAAGAAGGATGGTTCACTCAGATTGTGCATCGATTATAGAAAGTTCAACTAGGTGACTGTGAAGAACAGGTATCCCTTACCGCAGATTGATGACTTATTTGACCAACTGCAGAATGCATCGGTATTTTCCAAGATTGATCTGCGGTCCGGCTATCATCAGTTGAGGATTAGGAGTGAAGATGTGTCCAAGACGGCCTTTAGAACTCGTTATGGACATTATGAGTTTTTAGTTCTTCCATTTGGTCTGACCAACGCCCCTGCAACGTTCATGGATCTCATGAACAGGGTGTTTAGACCTTATTTAGATAGTTTTGTTTATCGACGATGTGTTGGTCTATTCTCCAGATGAGGCCACACACCATCAGCATTTGAAGGTAGTGTTAGAAGTTCTCTGAGAGCACAAGCTGTATGCAAAATTCAGCAAGTGCGATTTTTGGATGCGCGAGGTTTATTTCCTTGGACATGTTATCTCCGGTGCTGGTGTAGTAGTTGATCCAGCGAAGGTCTAGGCTATATTAGATTGGGAGATTTCTAGGAACCCATTGAAGATTAAGAGTTTCCTTGGTTTAGCGGGCTATTATCGGCGATTCATTGAGGGGTTTGCATCTATCGCCGCACCTTTGACTAAGCTAACCAGGAAGGGTGTGAAGTTTGTCTGGTCCGAGGATTGTGAGAGTAGCTTTCAACTGCTGAAGGCTAAGCTTACTTCTGCACCGGTGTTGATTTTGACGAGTGGTGTAGAGGGTTTTTCCATCTACACAGATGCATCTCGGATTGGTTTAGGCTGTGTGTTAATGCAGCATGGTAGGGTAGTGGCGTATGCTTCTTGCCAGTTGAAGGAGCATGAGCGTAACTATCCGACTCATGATTTGGAGCTTGCGGCAGTGGTTCATGCACTAAAGATCTGGAGGCACTTTATTTATAGTGTCAGATTTGAGGTGTTCACTGACCATAAGAGCTTGAGGTATCTCTTCTCTCAAAAGGAATTAAACCTGTGTCAAAGGAGACGGATTGAGTTCCTGAAGGACTACGACTTTGATCTTCAGTATCATCCAGGGAAGGCGAATGTCGTAGCGGATGCTCTTAGCAGGAAGAGGTCTTTACTCCAGCAGGATTGGAAGATGTTGGAGGATGCTGCTTGTGCGATGACCGAGCTAGAGACATTATTATGTCAGGCTTTTGTAGCTCAGTTGTCCATTCAATCTACTATGCTAGATGAGGTGATTGAGCAACAGAAGGCTGATCCTAGGCTTCAAGAATTAGTAGGCAAGGCAGGAATTACTCGAGATGAGGATGGTGTGATTAGATTTCATCACCGAGTCTATGTTCCCGATATTGTGGATGTCCGTGAGCATGTTCTTGCAGAAGCTTATAGGTCGAGATTCTCTATTCATCCAGGTAACACTAAGATGTACCAGGATTTAAATAGATCTTTTTGGTGGTCTGGCATGAAGAAGGATGTGGCGGATTTTGTATCCAGGTGTTTAGTATGCCAGCAAGTGAAGGCCGAGCGTCAGCGACCATCTGGTCTTATACAGAAGATGGAGACCCCAGTATGGAAGTGGGAGGCCATCACCATGGATTTTGTTACAGGTTTGCCCAGATCAGTGAGGGGTAATGACTCGATTTGGGTGATTGTAGATAGATTCTCTAAGACTGCGCATTTCTTGCCTATGATGAAGAAGCAGTCAGTGGAGAGTTTGGCTAGGTTGTATGTTAGTAGTATTGTTAGGTTGCATGGTGTGCCGAAGTCGATCATTTCGGATCGAGATCCGAAATTTACTTTGAGGCTGTGGAAGGGTCTTCAGGATGCTCTGGATTCCGAATTGAAGCTTAGTTCGGCGTTCCATCCTCAGACAGATGGACAGTCTGAGAGGACTATCCAAACGCTCGAGGATATGTTGAGAGCGTGTGTGATGGATTGGAAGGGTGATTGGGAGCGTCATTTACCTCTTGTGGAGTTCGCATATAACAACAATTTTCATGCGAGTATTGGTATGGCTCCATTTGAGGCATTGTATGAGCAGCCTTGTAGATCTCCTTTGTGTTGGGAGGAGACTAATGATAGGTAGTTGATTGGTCCCGAGTTAGTGCAGAAGACTTCAGATAAGATCCAGCTTATCAGGAAGAGGCTTGTAGCGGCACAGGATAGGCAGAAGAGTTACGCCGACAACAGGAGGAAGAATTTAGAGTTCGAGGTGGGTGAACATGTTTTTTCTAAAGATTTCACCTACTCGGGGTGTTGTCAGGTTTGGCAGGCATAATAAATTAAGTCCTAGATTCATTGGCCCGTATGAGATTCTCAGACATTTGGGCAGCGTGGCATATGAGTTAGCTTTACCCCCAGCGTTAGCTAGTGTTCATCCGGTTTTCCACGTAACAATGCTCAGGAGGTATGTCCGAGATCCATCTCATGTCATTAGTTATGAGCCAGTGGAGATCCAGCCAGATCTATCATATGTTGAGCAACCAGTAGCTATTCTTGATCGGAAGGCTCAACATCTCTGGAACAAGAGCATTGCGTCTGTGAAGGTGCTATGGAGGAACTTCTCGAGAGAGGAGGCTACATGGGAGCTTGAGGATGCTATGATGAAGAAGTATCCCCAATTATTTGAGTAGTTTCATTCTAACTTTGAGAACGAAGTTTCTTTAAGGGGAAGAGGGTGTAAGGCCCTCAGATTTTGCTCCTTATTTAGACTGTGTCATGTAGTGATGAGTTGCTTTGTGTATATAGTTATGTGCATGTGTATATAGAGGTATATGTATATATCTGTTTAATTCTGTATAATTTATATTAAATAATGTTGTACATATGTATATGATTGTCAACCATGTATATGTTGCTTTATTTACATTGTATATATGGTGTTTAAGTTATACATTATATAATATATGTATATGTATATAGTGTGTATGTATGATTTAGTCATTTCTGTGTTCTGGCCGAAGTGCATGTTAACGTCAACATGCATGGACGTTAAAGGAGAGTCGACGTACAGATCGATGGATGCCAACTCCTAGTAGATGGCCAAGAATGTGGATGTCTATTTCCCCAGAATTGTGCAGTTTCAGATTTGGAAACGACTGCGATTCTTTCGGCTCTGGTTTTGGAAACTGGCTTCCAACGGTAGGATACCCTATCTATTGCGTAACCTGACCCCTTGGCTCTATAAAAACACCCTTGTTTTGTCGGATTAGGTCTTTTGGCTCTTTTCAAAAACCCTAGAGAACTCTGTGCGAAACCTGTACTTTGGGGGCTCTGATCCAACGACTTGGTGCATCTTCCGGCGATCTACATCCACTGGAAGGAACGTTGATCATAGAGGAAGACTCCCCCGACTCCGGTGTGCAACTAGCATCATCACAGAACTGGATTTGGGAGGATTTAGGGCGTCTTCTTGGCTTGGCCGAGGAGGGCATCTTCGATTAATTAAACCATCTGAAGATTTTTCTAAAGTCAAGTAACCTGTGCATATCATCTCTACCCATGTCTAGTAGGTCTCAGGTATTTTTTCAAAATTTTCCTCGTGTCCTGGAACCCCCATTCACTATGTTTTGTGCGTTCTATCTGCACATCTGCAGATAGGAACTTAACGACAACATTTTCTGCCGTTAAGGTCCAAGGTGAGCGGCAACATATGGTGCCGTTAATCCCTGTTGGCGGCCACCTGTGTGCCGCCGAGTTCGTCTGGGTTTCACAAAACCCTAATCTTTACATTGTGTGATAATATTCAGACTTGTGGTAGTCTATGCATGCTGTAAATTTTATATGTGGTCAAGTACAGAGAGTAGGTCATATCATGAGGAGGTATCGAATTTCTATTATTAGTGTTAATTATTAAAATTCTTGTAATTGAACTGTGAGCATAAAATGACCCTGTTTAATCTTGTAAAAATAGTTTTATTGTGAGTTAGGATTTCATAAATTTTACGTGATAGCATGATGACTATTTTCAGGTTTCTGAAATGCTAGAACTGACTATATGAATGTAAAACATGCTAAATGAGTTTCTGGGTGAAAATGCATGATATCTGTTTTAATTATTATAATTAGTGTACAAGTTCAAAAAAAGCTAAAAAATTGCGCGTGTGATATATTATCTTTTGCAACTTGTGATAAAATTTTCGTCCTATTTGGATGACAGTAAGTACAGTTGTGGATTTAACCATGAATATTTGCCAAATTGAGCATATTAAATTTAATTCTTGTATGATGCAATGATTACAGGATGATTAAGACTGTGGTATGAGTTGTTTAATTTTGTGATCAGTAGCATCATGTTAGGTAAAACTGAAACATATGTGTGTGTTAAAGTGCATAAGCATGAATGATTAGTGTATGTGAATAGTGTAAGTAAAAATGTGAGTAAAGTGAAATGTGTTAAAATGTGCCGTTAGTGACACTGCTACCATAGAGGGCTATAGAACTGTACCATAGTAAATTCCCTACGGGAAGGTTCAATGTGTGTGATATTCTATTGGCAATTAGGATAAAATCCTGGAGGTGGACAAGTACCACTGGTTAGGGTGGAGAGTGCTTCTCTCGGTTATGCACAGTTAACCAAGATCTATCACTGTGTAGCCAAGGTGATAGGTATGTGAATGTGTATATGTGTGTCCTTCTAGTGGTGGTTTAGACTATGTGTCACGACAACTAAGTGAAAAATGTGAATATGTGTAAGTGAGCTTGTGAAATGTGCTATGTGTAAATGAGAATGTGAATTTGTTAAGTGAATGAGTTAGTATGTGAACAATTGTAAATTTATATGATTATGTTTGTCAAAACAGCAAGTAAAATGTGAGTATAAATGTGTTAAATGCATGTGAAAGTGATTAGAATTCATGCTAGGTGTGCTATTTACTTCATACTTAATTCAATCTTCTAAATTGGTAGAATTGTTCCATGATAGGGATAATGGTTGAATTGTAAATCATGTTATAAGATATGTGTGGAAAGCATGTGTAGGATTATTGTGTTATATTGTTTAATGTTATAAGCATGTATCATGTGTTCTAGTGCTATAAGTTTTCCATGCATAATAGTTTAGATTGTATGAAGCATGCAACATGTGTTACTTCTAATCTTTAAAAGTCAGCATGTGCATATGACATGTGTAAGGGTGTTGTGCATAGATGGCTTGCTGGGTCTATTTAGACTCATACTTGCTTCGGTGTATAGGTATGGTAGGTGTCTCCACTTTTGAGGAGAAGATTGTTAGGAGCGACTCCGAGCGCGAGGAGTAGCTTTTTTGTGTGGACGTGATCCATTGTACTTTTCATTTTATAGTATGTAATATGGAATTATGAAATTCATTTGGACAATGTAATTTTGTTTTAGAATTGTAAATTGTGGACATATGTATTTCTTTTAAATGCTATATGGACTGTGGATAGAATGTTGATGATGGAATAAGATTAGTACGTTTATTTTCCGCTGTACTCTTGTTATTCATGTGCATATCAGCCTATTGTTTAGTGTTGGGTCAATGTCCCACTGTGACGGCATTCGTTATACAGATGTGGAAGGAGGGTCGTTACAGTTAACGGCACAATAAGTTGCCGCTAACTTAAGAACTTGGCGGCACACAAGTTGCTGCCAACCTGCTGTCTGCCGAAGGGCAGACTAAACCCGAAAGTACATGCGAAAATGGGGTTCCAGTACTCGAATAAAAATTCGTAAAATTTCCTAAGACCTAGAGGATATGGGTAGGGGTGAGATCCCTAGATCACTTGCCTTTAACAAAATCTACAATGGTCTAATTAACCCGAAGAAGCCCTCCTCGGCCAGGCCAAGAAGCTGCTCAAAACCACTTCAGGTCCAGTCCTTCTCGTTGATGTGCTTCAATTCTTGGAGTCGGGGATGATTCCTTGATGCTTGGTGTACCCTCCAGTCGTTGTAGAACGCTAGAAGACTTCTCCAGTCGCTAGGACCAGCTCTCCAAAGATTGGGTTTTCTCCACAAAGGGTTCTAGGGTTTCACAAAGGCCCAAAAGGCTTAATCCGGTCGAAATAGGGTGATTTATATAAGCTAAGGGGTCGGGGTACGCATTAGGGTAGGTCTCCTACCATTAGAGATAGGTTTCCTAATCTACAACCGGAGGAAATGCAGGCGTTACCAAATCTAAAATCGCAGCAAAACTGGGGAAATAAACGGCCAAATTGCTGCCGTTCACAAAGGGTCAACGTCCATCGATCTGGACGCCCACCTCCTCTCGCCATGCAGTCAATGGCATGCATGTTGCCGTCAACATGCAATCAACGTCAATTATTGTTGACGTTAACTGGCATTTCGGCCAGAAAATAGAAATAATTACACATGCATACACTATATAGATACATACACCATGCACAGTATTATTTAAGTACAATATACACTATAAATAATTTAATATGTACAGAAAATAGATAGATATCATATGCACAAGATAAATAAATAAATAAATAAATAAATAAATATATATATATATATATATATATATATATATACAATATAGTTACACACAATATGCATGAAATAAATAAATAAATACAATATGCATGGTATAAGTATATATATATAATATACACATTAATAATCAAATACTACATGCACATTTAAATATATTACATGCATCGAAATAAACTCATATATATATCTACAAGATGTATAGCAATAATTACATATTATATGCACAACATTACTTAAATACAAGATGCATATGTTTTAATAAGAACAATATGTACAAAATTAGCTAATTTCTTATATCCACAAAAATAATATACATATACATATATGCATACATTTGCATATGAGTACTTAATAATTATTGTATGCACAAAATTAATACATACACTATGTACAATAACAAGTAAACCTTGCATACATAGGATATAAAATGATCAAAAATTCGGGGGTCTCACATGAACTCAACTTTCCTTTGATTCCAAACCTTTTGATTCCTCTTCGGGGTGACACTTTAAGGAACACATAATCACCTTGTTGAAATTCCAGCTCTCTTCGTTGATCAACATAGCTTTTCTGTCGGTCTTGGGCAGCTTTCATTCGATCTTGCACCAACTTTATAATTTCTGTTGTTTCTTGGATCATTTCAGATCCGAGAATGTGTGTTTCTTTCAACTCCACCCAACATAACTGTGATCTACACTGCCGGCCATATAATGCTTCAAATGGTGCCATTTGAATAGTAGACTGATAGCTGTTTTTATAAGCAAACTCCATAATTGCTAATTGATTACTCCAGTCATTTCGAAATTCTAGAACACATGCACGACACATATCCTCAATAATTTGATTTACTCGTTCTGTTTGTCCATTGGTTTGAGGATGAAAGGTAGTACTAAACTTCAGCTTGGTTCCTAATGCTTCTTGTAATTCTCTCCAGAAATGTGAAGTGAACCTTGCATCTAAGTGAACCTTGCATCTCTATCAGAAATAATATCTTTTGGAATTCCATATAATCGAATAATTTTCTTCAAGTACAAAGCTGCTAATATATTAACTGACCATCTTGTCTTAATAGCCAAGAAGTGAGCTGACTTTGTAAGTCGATCAATTATTACCCATATTGCATCGTATCCACTACGTGTTCTGGGTAATCCCACAATAAAATCCATACCAACACTATCCCATTTCCATTCTGGTACCTCAAGAGGTTTTAACTTCCCTATGGGTTTCTAGTGTTTAGCCTATATTTTCTGATATGTTAAACATCTGGCTATAAAATCCACAATGTCTTTCTTCATGTTACACCACCATAAATTTTTCTTTAAGTCCTGGTACATTTTGACAGCTCCTGGATAGATAGTATAATGTGCTCGATAAGCTTCTTCTAATATTTGCTTCTTGATTTCTGAATTATCTGGTACACACAACCTATTCCGGAACCAAAGATTTCCATGTGCATCTTCATGAAAGTCAAGTCTGGAATTCAGTTTCTCTCTGATTTCTATCAATGTAGGGTCATTGTCTTCTTGTTCTTCAATTTGTCTTAATAGATCTGATTGTACTGTCAAATTATCAATCATAACCCTATCTTGTTGTGGTTCAGCTTTTAGACTCAATGTAGAAAATTCTTCCAACAACTTCCATTCTTTGACTTGCAATTGAAATATTTTAGCCATGGGATTTCTGCTGAGAGCATCAACCACAGTATTGCCCTTACCAGGATGGTACTCAATCTTAAAATCATAATCTTTGATATATTCCATCCACCTTCTTTGTCTCATGTTCAATTGCTTTTATGAAAATAAATACTTCAGACTTTTATGATCGGAGTACACTATGAATTGACTATCATATAAGTAGTGTCTCCAGAGCTTAAGAGCAAAAATTACTGTTGCCAATTTCAAATCATGTACTGGGTAATTTTTCTCATGAGTCTTTAATTGTCTAGATGCATAGGCAATAACTCTTCCTTCTTGCATCAAAACGCATCCTAATCCGATGTTTGATGCATCAGTATAAACTTCAAATATTTTTCCTTCTATCGGCAAGGCTAAAACTGGTGCAGATGATAAACATTCCTTCAATATTTGAAATGCTTGCTCACAACTTTCACTCCATTCAAATGTAGTTCCTTTTCGAGTTAGTTGTGTGAGAGGTGAAGATCCTGGAAAAATCTTTAACAAACTGTCGATAATAACTAGCCATACCCAGAAAACTTCGAATTTCAGTAAGGTTCTTAGGTTGTTCCCACTTCTGTATAGCTTCAATTTTTGAGGAATCTACTGACAATCCCTCTCTAGAAATGACATGTCCTAAGAACATCACTTGTTCCAACCAAAATTCACATTTACTAAACTTCGCATACAACTTATGATCTCGTAATAGTTGCAAAGTAATCCATAAATGTGCTTCATGTTCTTCTACACTCTTAGAGTAGATCAATATGTCATCTATAAACACAACCACAAACTGATCCAGATATAATCTGAATACATCATTCATCAAACGCATAAATGTAGCAGGTGCATTGGTTAATCCAAATGGCATCACAATAAATTCGTAATGCCCATATCTACTTCGAAAAGCTGTCTTATGAATATCCTCTTCTTAAATTCTTAATTGATGATAACTAGATCTAAGGTCAATCTTTGAAAAATATCGAGCTCCAGATAATTGATCAAATAAATCATCAATTCTAGGGAGTGGGTACTTATTCTTAATTGTTAACTGATTCAATTGTCTATAATCTATGCATAATTGCATAGTCCTATATCCTTCTTCTTAACAAATAACACTGGAGCACCCCAGGGAGATGTACTGGGTCTAATGAATCCTTTCTCTATCAATTCCATCAATTACCTTTTTAATTCTTTCAACTCTTCCATTAACATTCTATAAGGCATTCTTTAAATTGGTGTGGCTCCTGATACCAATTCAATTGAAAAATTTACTTCTCTACTAGGTGGTAAACTAGATAGTTCTTCCGGAAAAATATCAAGAAATTCTTTTACTACCGGAATATCCTTCAACCCAGTAGTGTTCTGATTTATTAATGTCATGGAAGCTAAATACCCTTGACATCCTTTTTGTACTAACTTACATGCTTTAACTACCGAGATTATGGGTATTCTTCTTGTACGGGGTTTATCAAAAGTCATAGAGTTAACCTCCTTAGCCAGAAAACTTACTTGTCTTAATTGACAATCTAAATTTGTATGATGTTTACATAGCCAATCTACCCCAAGGATTACATCATAATCCCACATCTCAAGGCATATCAAGTCCCCCGGAAAATTATGTTCTTTGACTAGAATTTGACTAGCAGGGTAATATTCCTTAAGTTTCTTACCCTCACTTAAAGGAGTTGCAACCTCTAACTTTGTAGGTAGTGGAACTAATTGCATTCCCAAGGATCTAGCAAACTCACAACTAATGAAATAATGTGTAGCTCCTGAATCAAATAATACATATGCGGGTTTTGAGTTTACTAGTAGTGTACCTTCAATAAGTCCACCCTCACACAGAGATTCAGGTTCCACTTCCTGAATAGCTTGTAAACGTCCCTGCTTG
Organism: Colocasia esculenta; assembly: GCA_014218235.1. Taxonomy (NCBI): domain Eukaryota; kingdom Viridiplantae; phylum Streptophyta; class Magnoliopsida; order Alismatales; family Araceae; genus Colocasia; species Colocasia esculenta. The sequence continues at coordinate 126,155,291 of CM024761.1, forward strand.
GCTCAGGGATTCTGGTTTTCTAGTGCGTTCTTTATCATAGGACAATCCGGAATCTGATGTTGAGTGCTTCCACATCGGAGACAAGCACCCAACCTATGCCAACAGTTCTCAGTCTTATGTCCACTGATATGGTAATGCTGAAAAACATCCTTGTTTCCAACTGGAGCTTTCCCTACTTTCTTAGTGGACTCTTGTACCTTAGGGGCATTCCCCAACTCAAACTTCCTTTTTCGATCAGAAGAACCTTCACCAGACCTTCCTCTAATTTTCTCCACAGTATCGTTAGTAGCTTCTAATGCCAAGGCTGTTTTAACCATTTCAAAATATGTGGTAATCAAATGAGGTGTTAACTGCGTAATGAAGTTTGGACGCAGACCGTTCATGAATCTTTTCGCTTTCAACTTCTCTGTGGCTATTAGATGAGGAGCATACTTAGATAATCGGGAAAACTGTGCCTCGTACTCCAACACCGACATTCTGAGTTGCTTTAAACCAGCAAACTCGTTAGCTTTTCTGTCCTGAACTACCTCGGAGAAATACTGCTCATTGAATAACTCCATAAACTCCTCCCAACCAACCTGGTTTGAGTCCTCTAAAGTAGACTCTACTGTTTCCCACCATGCTCGGGCATCACGATCCAATTGAAATGTTGCTAGACGGATCTTTTCCTCTTCTGTACATCGGATCACCTTAAAAATTCTCTCAATATCCTTTAACCAGTTCTCAGCCTCATCTGGATCCGTGGTACTGGAAAATCATGGAGGATCCAGACTTCGGAAATCCTTAAACAAATTGGTTCCATTGTGGCTGTTATTCTTGGCCACAGTCCTCATCACTCGTGTCAGATCGTGCATCGAGCTCTCCATTTTCTTCCAATTGGAATCACTTCCATCCATGATTAATTTGGGAAATTATCTAAGACATCCAACAATACATATATTAATACCATAGCCAAACCATGCTCACATTTATCACATACAAATTTTCAGTTTCACATAACATACCACTTTTCATTAACTAGTCAAAATATTTACATTACATTAGCATTCTTGTTCCAATAAGTCGGACATATTTAAAATACATTCCTAATAATCTGAAATAATTACAACACCATCAACATTCTCTAACCTCTCACTACACATATACATATGAGTTATACATACAACCACTATTTAACAAAAAGAGAGGTTACAAAAGTGAGTTCCTAATTTTCTAACTAACAAGTCTAACAGTGGACTCCACAGACAGTTGTTGATCTCCCCCAGGCCCATGGTACAGCTCCCTTGCCGCTTCAGAAAGCACTTCCCAATATCCCTCAACTTGATGGAGCAGCATGTCCTGTCCCAGCTTCAAACTGTCTAGATTATTCATTATCTAGGTCATGGTCTCCAAGGAGGCACGAAGATTTCCTGCCAGAAATGCACCCGCAGTCAAGTTCAGCACTTCCTCCTTGATCTGCACATGCTTCCCTTTGGGCCTGAGCATATAATTCCACATCTTGACGGAGCATTTCCATTGCTGCCACTCGTTCATGAGCATTCATGTCCATGCTATAGCAAATAACAAATCAAGTACCTACATATTTACAAAATCACTATCACCTTTATAACTAATCCCAAGTTTCTACCCCAACTCACTAGTCATTCCCTAGGTTTACGGAACCTAAGGCTCTGATACCAAATTAACTATCATGTCCTAATAAAAGTCTATTTATCAGAAATGACAGAATTCAGGCTCAAGAAATAGGACTTTACGTTTTATTCATCCAACATTAACATTGCAGAAGCTTAATTACATGGCACTTCTCAATACTGCCTATAAGAGGAGTAGAAAATAGAAAAACTTAGTTACATTTCATATTTACAATACTAAGAAAAGTAAAATTGTTGGGCCTCTGAAGATGGGATGTTCCACTCAGCACACTCCCCCCCCTTAAGCATTAAGCTTATCTTGATCACCTGAAATAGTAGGATTATATGAGCTAACTAGCCCAGTAGGATTCAATTCTTCTAATGAAAAAGGATTAAGATGTCCAAAGATCAAAATAAGAAACTTAACTGTTGTCAGTACTAGATAACAAAGATGATTGGACAAGCATGTCAGCTTAGACAATAAATGTAGAACAAAAGTACTGAATTACAAATACATGATCAAGAATTCATGGTGACATTCATGTTCTGATTCAAATACATATTCACACATGATAAGATAACATGATGACTAATCAAGCTAGTATTGATGCAATGCCAAGCATCCACAGATCCTTTATCGTTCCGTACGGCCATTAAACGAATTCAAGTGCTCCTCTTGGGACTGGACCAGCCCCATTTGCACAAGCATATATCTCATTTGAGTCCAGGGACCCAATAATTGTCATCACAAGTCATTCATAAGTAAATGTGGTACACAAGTACTCAAAGCTCTCACATAACCAAAGTTTATGAATTAAGGTCAATGAATACAGAAGGTTGTAACCATTTAGGAATTAATTGTATTTGGGAGATTTCAAGGATAATCCAATGTAGGATATGGAAAGCAATTGGATGACCTCTCTTAGTGACATAATGGTAGAACCCAAGAGAATGAGGGAGGCAACTTGCTAGGCTAATAGCATAATGTATCAACAATAGGTTGGTCAAGAACAGGTGTTGGAAAACTGGACAAGACAGTGTATATCGACAGCCAGAAGGTGGCTGTCGACAGGTACAAGCTTCCATAACCAAATTTTTGGAATCTGGATAGTACCTATCGACAGGCCAGTGTTGACTATTGACAGGTCAGGTCCATCTATCGACAGATGAGAGCTATCTGTCGACAGCTATTGATTTTTCTAAAGTTTTGGGTTTTGGGAGCTTGAGGCCTGTCGACAGATGATTTCCAACTGTCGACAACCGCAGTTCCAGCTTCCGAAAATGGATCTATACAGCTCTAAAGACTCTTCTATATGTTCCTATGAATCCAAATATGCTTAACAAATCAAAGAGGATCTTGTATACAGTTCCAAACACCAATTTACATGGGGAAAACAAGTAGAACAACAGGGATATACTGTGGCATGAAGACCTATGACAAGAGGATAGCTGGAAACATAACTCTTCCAAAGCACATTCTCTTGCAACTAATAAAAAGATTTCCATCAATATGCTTGGAGTAACACGAATATGAACTAAAGCATGATTACAAGGAATAGAAACACATTTCTAATGATGTTTCCAGAATCAGTGGCAAGTGTGAACCTAGTCTAACGCGTAAACATGGACTTCTCAGCATGAAAGGAGGACAAGAATGAGAAGAAAGATGATAAGAAAGAAGGAATCCTACCTGACTAGAAAGGAAATGATGGTTCTTCTTCTCCTCCACGTAGAATTAGTAGCAGTTTGAAGAATAACAAGAAGACTGTAGGAATAACAGCTTCAGCCGATGCAGTTGAAGAAGCGGGAATCAAAAGAGGAAGAAGCAGGAGCAGCAACACCTATGGCAAGAGCAGCAACAACAACTTCCACAAGGCAAAGGCAACAGAAAGGTGCTTGGAGCAAGAGAGTAAAAACTCCTCCAAATGGTTAAAGGAGAGGTTTTATAACCATCCGGCTCTCATGCATGCATGGCACGTCAGCTACCCATGTGTTGAGGTAAAAAACTCTTTGGTTTTTACAACAACACGTTTACCATGCACTCCCCTTAAGGCTTACACGTATAAGGCAACGTGTAACATAGCTAAACCATGTGATTAAAGCCTTACGTAACCATGGTTACGTAAGCAAAGATTAATTAACAAAAATGGTTACCGTAATTAAGCAATAATTCAGCTGGCCCATTTGACCCCATGTTTATATGTCCAAATGGTGTCCATTCAAGTTGGAATTTCAATCATGAGCTAATGGAAATGTTTTACAAATTATGGTGATTTTAGTTTAATTTTTAGAATTTATTTTTCACCCAGCAAAAATTGCCCGGAAAATAGTTGCGTCGACAATCTTGAAATCCGTACGTCAACAGTTTTTGATATTTACATTTTTGATATCAACACTTTTTTCTAGAAATTATGGTGTTCTCAGATTTTATTTTCGTTACAAAATTCTGGTGTCGTCCTGTCGGAGCGTGCACCTCTGAGTACGACACTGGAATAACATTTGCTAATATAAATTATTTCTAAATTAAAGTTAATTACCTCTCATGAAAGTAGTTGTATTTAACAATCAAGATATTCACATTTTTCCAATAAATGCAATTTTCGGGGCGTTACAAGTTTTACCTTCCTGCACTGCTTTCTAGTACTGTTACCGGTGGGGGTTAGTGTCCCTACTGGGTCTCTTCTTGAGACTCACTCCCTTCCCTTTTAGGTGGTTTGTCGTCGGCTCTAAGTGCTGAGGAGCCGAGTCACTCCGGTGCTGGACCTGGTTAGCTGTTGAGAGTAGTGCTCTTGTGTACGTACTTGTTGTACTCTTTACTTTTGTTAGATCTGCTCTGAATTGTACCATTTCATTATATATATATATATAGTGGTTTGTTTAAAATTATTATGGTGCGTACATTTTCTTATATGTTCTCCTCAGACATTCTCTTTTAACCCTTCCGAGCTTCGGCTCGTGGGTGGCGGTTCAGGGTTCGGTTACTGGTGGGTAATTGGTAATTCAGATCCTGGGTTGTTACAAACGTGCTATTTTTTGAGTAGAGCCCTCACAACGGTGGGAGATAGCACATTGATGCCCCCTTCCGATGTCACAATGAAAGAGAGAGAGAGAGAGTGTATAACAACCTAAATTTATTGGGTGCAATTTTGACCCCCCCAACGTTGGTTTTGGGATTGCGATGGATTGAGGAATCGCATTCTAAATGCGACGAGATCTCTGTCGCCTTCTGATTGGGAAGGCGATGGTCCCCATATCATGTTCTGATTTGATTGTGGCTTACGTGCCATATGTGGTGGTGACGTGCTAGTTGTTACATTCTCCTAGGACCGTAGGTGATTGTGACACGTGTCTGAGTGGCTGACGACCTATCAGAAGGTCTTGTCGTACTTTTGAGAAGGCGACGATCTGGCTGTCGCATTTTGTTAAGAACATGATGCCATCCATGTTGCGTTCTCAGATCTGGGGGCTTAAGATGTGGCCGGTTCCTCTCTTCTCCTTCTTTTCCATTTATTTCCCTCTCTATGGTGGGAGAGCTCCCTCTCTTCTCCTTAGGTGCATTTGGGCGAGCTAGAGGATGATCCTTGTGCCATGGCGGTTGCGGAGCATGTGTGGAGCAAGGAGGAGGCGGCCATGCCGACATGAAGACCCCAACAGGTTGACTCTTTGTTTAGGGATAAGGATCTCCATTCTCTCTTTCCGTTTAGCATAGGTGGAGCATCCTCGTCTTGTTCTTGTGCATGTTATTGAGTTTCCTTGGTGTTTGGAGGGATTGTTGCATGTTTGGAGCTCTCCTTGCCCTTTTCTCCTCTTCTTGTGGTTTGTGGGCAAGAAGGGGGCATATTTGTGATTCTTCCGGGGTTCTTTCGGTGGTGGTGGTGCTGTGCACCTCTTTCCTCTTCCCTTTAGTAGTGGTTTGTAGCTTGGGAACCATAGGATGGCTTGATCCCTCGGTTCAATCTTTAGACTAGTATCGTGACAAACTTGGTATTACGATATCAAACTAAAGGCGATGGATCCATGGTCACATTATGTTCATGACTTGTTGGCCGTCGCATTGCCCTCACTATTTCACCATTTTTGGGTTCCACAAGGGTGGTTTATACCCGAGTGGGTTAGGATGTGTTTCCCTGCTCAGTACGTGGCTATTGTTCCGGTGGTTGCCTTGATTTTGTGTGGTTTTTTGGGTGTGAACCTTGGGGCATGGTCTGCCTAGGGTTTGGCCTTTAGATGAGGATCGTGTCGTGACGAGACAATCATCGCATTCTCAATTCCGTAGGCGACATCCCTATGGTTGCGACTTGGTAGCGACAATTCGTTGTATCGTTTTTGGTTTGCCTATGTTGCAGACCCTTATTTTTGACCTACCGAGTTTCCAGTTGTGGTGTGTGTGCTTGCATTGTTCGACGACCCTTCTGGGAGTTCCAAAAGGTGTGCTTGTGATGGGTTACAAGTAAGTTGCATTATGTGATTATTGGCATTTACCCCACTTGTTCTATATCCACCCAGTGCTTTGCACTTGAGGGCTTGTCCTGTTGTGTTGGGTTGTTTTGTTTCCCAGGACCCCCCATCCTCATGAGACTATAGAGGGGGTACTTCAGGCTACGAGCATGCTCGAGCTAGTTTCTCTGTTTTTTTGAGCTGAGGGGAAAATAGTGGTTGGACAACAACATTGAGTTGTTTGAAGGACTCTCTTGGCTAGGACGGGATGCGGAGGTGGTTTTGGTGTGGTTCTCCCTGGCACAGCCTAGTCAGTCTAGTTTCTCACTGCCTCACTCTATGTTGGTTCCGGAGCTGCGTAGGGGGGGTTAGGCGTTGGGCTCTGCAGTTGTGGTTGTTGTGTTGTGTTGTGTTTTGGTGGTGGCTCACTACTCTCACTCTTTCAAAGAGGTTGGAGACAAGAGCTAATTACGAGTGGTGAGTGGCCTACAGGTGCTCCCGGCTGTTAGTGGTGGTGGTGTGGTTGCTATTGTTCTGACAGTGTTTCTCTTGCGGTGTGCTCCGTGTGTTGGTTTGTCACCTTGGCTTGGACGACAGATGTAGCCGAGACATGTCTCCCTATCGAGGGCGTTGTTGGTTTGACACTTTATCATGGTGCCATGTGCTTCCGTTAGATGTGCTTATGGGCTTGTGCTTCTGGCCCCTTGTTGACCAGGTTGCAAGCCCAGAGGGGGGGTGAATGGATTGCTAAAAATTACTTTTACAAATATTCCTGTTAATAAAAATACTTTGACAGATGACACTAAACTCAAGTGTTAGAGTTAATAAGTAATGGAGATAGAATAAAAATAATCACAAGAACAACATAAATTTATCCTAGTTCAGATCTCCTATCACAAGGAGTCCTACGTCTAGTCCCTAAGCAATAACTTGGGATTCCACTAACTAAGGGTACAATCCCCCTTAAGGACACTTACACATCCAGCAGCAGCTGGCCTTCTCTTCACTACACGAAGAGGCAATACACCACCTGATACATTAGGTCTTTCTTCTTACAAAAGGGAAGCAAACACCCACTCCACAGCAGGTCCTCTCTTCACAAATGAAGAGGACCACTCAAGAAGAGTAGAGAGATGATGGCCCCTAGACCAAGCTTAGAGCAACTGCTAGATCTGAGGTGGAATCTGAGAGACAAAAGAATTATACAGGAGGAAGTTATCTCAGATCTAAAAACAAGCTCTCGAAAAATTTGAAGACAAGTGCTTTGTGGAGAGCTAAGACCAGGAGGCTTTTTCTGAATGAAGGAACAAGCTCTTCTTTCTTCGTTGTTCAAAGGGTTGTTCTTCATCGAGTCAACAGACTTCTATTTATCTTCTCTTGAGAAAGTATCCGTTGAAGTGTCCATTATCTCTCATCTTGAAACACGTTAGCTGTGTCTGGTCTAACGTAGGAATCAGGAAAAAACCCGCAGTCATTAAATACTAGGATAGACACATACAGAGAGAAAGATTATCTTGATATCCTCTTTGCTTCTGTCAAAGTGACAAGTCCAACGTTGTAACGTGTGTGACTACCAAAAACCTGCACACAATAAATGATGGAGCATAGACATCTTAAATGTGTCTAAACTATCTGTCAACGTCACAGGCTATGCTTTAGGATGATATACCGAAGAGGAAATTCCGTTCTATCATCCCTTAAAGTTCTACTTTATGTGTCATGAATACGGTAAACCAAAAGAGATGTCGTGCAAAGATATTGTACCCAAAATAATAAATGTTTGAGTGCACATGATACGCCAAAGTTCGTAGGAAAATTTGAAATGCACAGTGATTTGAGAATACATTTGAATATCATGAGAGATAAAATATAATCAAGACTATCTAGAATGATTATAAACATTATTGTCAATAATATTCATTAATTGTCTAAAATGCAATCGTTGTAAAAGGAAAGTCGATGTTTAGAGACAGCCTATGTATAATGGTAGTCGATGTCTGTAACTGATGTTCAAGTGAAGTCGATGTGAGTGTATTCGTTGTTGGAATGGAATCGATGTTGATATGATATCAATGTTGAGATGTGATCATAATCTATGTAGAAATATAATCGATGTTGAAATGAAGTCAATGTGAACGTAATCCATGTATAAATGTAATCGATGTTGAAGCATAATCGATGTTGGAGTGGAATCGATGTTCTATATGAAATCATTGTTGAACCGAAATCGATGTTTGGATGAAGTCGATATTTAAGTGAAATTGTTGTTGAACTGAAATCGATATTTGAATGAATTCGATGTTTAAGTGAAATTGATGTTGAACTGAAATCGATGTTTAAATGAAGTCAATGTTTAAGTAAAATTGATGTTGAACTGAAGTCGATGTTTAAATGAAGTCGATGTTTAAATGAAATCAATGTTTAACTGAAATCAATGTTTAAATGAAATCGATGTTTAACTAAAATCGATGTTTGAATAAAGTCGATGTTTAACTAAAATCAATGTTTGAATGAAATCGATGTCTTTGGTATTTAAAGACGTAGTCATTGTTTAAGTGAAATCGATGTAGTAACAAAACAGTAATCATTGTGAACTTACAAGAGTAGTCGATGTAGACTTAGGCAAATCATATGCAATTTACTTCTAATAAAAATGAGTGTAAGTAACTTACTGAATTTGTTTTATTTGATACCTGTTGACTAGCTTCAGAAAATAGTGTTAGTCAACAATTTCCAGGGTTTTGTTAATCACCAAAAATACATATAATATGTAAATCTTTATATAGAGATGGACTGATCATCAATCTCCCCCTTTTTGGTGATGGCAAAACATTAAAGTATATATACGAAAGAACTGAAACAAAATTTTCTGGAAATTTCTAAAGTATGTATTTTAGTGTGTTTTCTCCCCCTTTTTGTCATTAAGCAAAAAGGAATAAACAAGAAGAAGATAGAATTTAGAAAGAGAGACAAAGAGAAATGGGAGCCAAAAGATCAAGATGGTATTCATTAGTGAGGGTCTGAGATGTAGAAGGCAGGAGACAGAAGAGAAGCAAGGCGTGTGATAATCTGCCAAGCTTGGACTTTCTGCTCTTCAAAAAGATTTTTAAATACCCCCCAGCTAATGTTATATGAAGGCCCTATCTCAGGACTGAGTCTGTGAATGTGAGCCTGTCTCTGATCCATAATAAGTTTGTTGTATTCTGAAGCACTGAGAGATAGTCTGTAAAAACCAGCAGTATCAAAGCTAGCACGCTGAAGAAACTTATCTATAGAGATAGGATAATGTAGATTGTGAGCTAGCAATTCCTTCTTCAAAGCCTCAAACACCTTGCATCTCTCAACCTAGATGGAGTAAGGATCTGAAACCAGGTTTATGGAGTTGAGATCCTTGAACTGCTTAGGAGACAAGGTGGGTTGATTTGACTAGAATAAGATGAGTTGAGCTGATCCAACTGAAGAGCAACCTGATGATATATCTTACGTGTCAGTAGGGAAAAACCTTTCTGATTCTGCCATCAGAGGGGCTAAAATTGAAGACTCAATGAGTCCCCTGTGATATTCTCTGAATAGAAAGCGATGGAATGCTAAGGGGGCTCCTTTCTGAACAAAAATTCTAGCTTTGACTCTAGCAAACCTCTCAAAGATAATTGGACCAACATCAGAGTCCATGAGCAGAAAATGTAACTGAGGAAGCAGTTTGAATTCAGGCAACTTGAAGGTGGAAAAATCAACCTGAAGAGCTGTGTTGAGAGGGTGCTAAGTCCAAAGATCATTGATTACAGACTGGAATTGAGCAAGCTGGACTTCATGAAGACCATTAACATGGCAGTAGTAATTGTACATATGAAATTTCTTGATCAGTTTGATTTCCTTCTGAATAAAAGGACCCCAAGAGGAGGTATGTTGACTCACAAACCACTCTGACAGGGAAAGAAGATGATCTGATGGAGGGAATCTACGATCCCTTGCAATCTCAAACTTTCTGTAGAGGGATTTATGGGATTGGCCTACTGATCCTTAGTCTTGGACTCAGTTGAAGAAAGGATTTTAGATTGTTCAGGCTTGGGCACAGGAGAAACAAGAAGAATAAGAGTGAGATATTCTGATAGATTGAGATAGGGAAGGCCAAGATTTGCAGCAAATGTACAATTTTGAAGATATTCAATGTAGACGGATTTTCTTCTGTGGACTACTGAGAGAGAGTACCACAGAGGAGGAAATAGAGCTTGAGAGGTGTGGGGTACAAGCTCTTTGGAGAGTTTTTTTTTCTTTGAGGCAAGTCTGGGAGAGGGCTGAGAATCAGTCCTGTGGATATGAGAAAAATAGATAGAACTGTTCTAAGAATGGCCTCTTCAAATTCATCTTTAATATTAATGACAGTAAGGCCAATGGTGCTATCACTCTCAGGAATGAGAGTGATGAAGGATGGTGGAGTGGGAGGATGAAGAGAAGAGAAAGATGAAGTGGGAGGAGGTTGAGTAGAAGGTCCAGTAGAAGTGGGACCAGAAGAGGAGGCTGGAGGTGCCTCAGAAGAGGGAGGAGGAATAGAGGAAGGAGGAGTAGGTGATGTTGAGGGTTCAACAAAGAAGGGAGTAGGAGAAGAAATATGTTTGGGAAGAGGTTTCTTGGAGGGTTCAGGAGCATGTGGAGCAGTCAAGGGAGCAGTAGGAGAAGAAGGGGTAGGAGTGTCCAAGACTAGAGGGGGATCCGAAGGTCCGGAGTCCCCCATAGGCTCAGAAGGCCCTAATGGCTCAACAACTTCCACAACATGCTCAGAAGGCCCTGATGGCCCAATCACTGATTTTTCTTGCTCAAAAGACCCTGATGGCCCAGCTACCTCTTCTATAGGAATAGATGGCCCTGATGGCCCTGCAACTGGTTCTTCTGGCACTGGCTGATCTGCCTGATCTGACTGTTGAGAAGGCCCGGATGGCCCTGCAGGAGCTTCAGGTACTATTTTAGATGGCCCTGAAGGCCCTTGTTCAGACATAACAGGAGGGACATGAGGGGCTTGAGCTGAAAAGGGTGCAACAGTAGTGGAGGAAAGTAAGTGATGTCTCACAAATTGTGTGAGATCAGTCACCATGCTCTTTAAACTTCCCAATTCATTTCACATATCATGGAGCTCAGATCTGACTGCACATATATCTTTGGCTTGAGAGCTTTGATTGAGAAAAATAGATGCCACATCGGCCTGAAGAGAACACAAAGCTCTCCATGAGCATCCAATTGAGCGACAAATGGGTCCAGATGAACACATAACTTCATTTTCTTGGATTTATTGTGAGCTCTTCTAGTGAGTCTAGGAACACTGCTAGTTACAACCTTATCTTTTCTTATAGCACCAACAGTTGGCTCATCATGCATGGCTGTAAAGTCTGTTTGCTCGTGAGCATGATCATCATCATCAGAATCAGAAGCATCTTCCACCAAACCTTCTGGAAAAGGATCTACAGAGACACCAGCGGCGGGCTCCCCCTGAGCAGGAGCATCTTCCATGTGAACTTCTTCTAATTAACCTTGAGGCACACCATCTGGAATAACTTCTGCATGTTCTTCTTCAACAGTAGTTTCTTCCACTAGAGCATTAAAAGATTCTCCAAAAGGAATGTCTACATGCTCTCCCTCAGTGTGAGGAGCTTCTTCTTCAACAGGGCTGACAAGAGTTTCATGTACAACCAAAGTGTCAAGTATAGGAGCAGGTACTTCACCTTCAGCTGAATGCCCAACGGGCTCAATGTGTTCAAGAGCTATATCTTCAATCCTCCGTTTAGATAAAGTAGATGCCACAGGTTCATCATCCATAACTGCAGTCTCATCCTCTTGAACAGATGGAGCTTCAGTGGCAGGAGTGTCTCCAATGATGGCTTCTCCTTTAGCCATGGAAGTTTTAGACCAGACATTAGTTGTCAGAGAGAAACCACTCTTCTTTAGGTTCCTGGTTCGAATGGGCTGTCCCATTTTCTCCAATAGTTCCCCTTCTAAATCAACTTCAAAGTATCTGAAAATTCTTGTAAGCAAATGAGCATAGGGAAGGGAAACTGCTAACTTGTTTTTTCTTGTCCCAAATTAGTTCAGTGGCAGACTTCATCTTCTCAACTATAATTTGTGCCATATTAACATTCTGATTTTGCACAGCCCAAAACATGACATTTGCATCTCCTTTTGTACATGAAGAAAAAGTGGCACTGCGAGGTACTAGTATTTGACATACAATAAAATGCAGTAGCCTATTGAAAGCATTGAATTGATTGATATCTATTTTTCCTTCCCTTAGCTTATACTATGTTCCTATAATCCCATAATCCCAAGGCCTTAGGCATGAATGTCTATGGAGTTGATCAAATTGTGGCCTACCTTAGAGACACTGAACAGATTCTCCAACAAATCATAAGTGATACGAATAACCTTACCTTTAACAAAAGAGGTGAGAGACCCATCTTCTTCAGTTTGAAGGTAGGTGTAGAATGCCTTGAACAGGTGCGAATAGCTGGGTTCGGAAACTGTACATACCTCTGTCCATTTCATCCTCTGTAGGGCTTCAATCACACTGATCATCCCATGCTTCTCTAAATCTACCAAATCCACTACCTTGTTCCCACAAATCTTGATCTTCACTGCCTAAAATCTCTCGACCTGTTCTGCCGTGAGGAAAGCGGCGTTGTAGCCTCCCAAACTGTTGGAACTCCCAGAAGCGGCCATGGAAAATTTCGAGAGAAGGTTCTAAAGGATCATGGAAGGAAGAGGAATAAAACCCCTCAAGAAATTTGATGGGAAGAATCAAATCTTTTGAGAATGGGGAGAATGATTCTGGAGTCGATGGAAGGTTTTGCAGACCTCAGAGTCGAAAGGGTGCGATAAGAGAGAGTGAGAGAATCGACAAGGGATGAGTTGCCTTCGCAACAGAAGGAGATAAAGTGACTATCGAAAAAGCAGAGCATTTATTGCATAAGACGAAAAATAGAGGATGGCAATAGCGTAGAGACGAAAAGAATAGATTTATTTAATTAAAGGGGGGAGAGCTAAAACTTGTTCTGAAATAGATTATTTTATTTCAGTTATACGCAGATAAATCTATTACAAATTGCACATGCCTAATTCCCTTCTCAGAGAGGTAAATCTCTCTTCAGGTAAGGTTTGTAAAGATGTCTGCTAACTGATTTTGAGTATCTACAAAGAAAATATTAATATTACCATTTGCTATATGATCTTGAATAAAATGATATCTAACCTCAAAATGCTTTGTCCTTGAGTGTTGTACAGGATTCTTGGTGAGATTTATAGCACTGGTGTTGTCACATAATAGTGGAATAGTCTTGATGTGTAGTCCATAATCTTCAAGCTGTTGTTTGATCCAAAGGAGTTGTGTACAACAGCTCCCAGCGGCTACATATTCAGCTTCAGCTGTTGATAAAGCTGCTAAGTTTTGTTTCTTTGAAGACCATGATATCAAGCATCCTGCAAGAAATTGACAACAACCACTGTTGCTTTTTCTATCCACTTTGCATCCAACATAGTCATCATCTGAGTATCCAATCAAATTTGTTTCACAAGTTTTAGGGTACCATAGACCTAAGTTATGAGTGTTAGCTAAATATCTAAAAATTCTTTTTACTAAGATCAAGTGTGATTCCTTAGGATCAGATTGATACCTTGCACACATGCATACACTGAATAAAATATTAGGTCTACTTATAGTTAGATAGAGCAATGCACCAATCATACCTCTGTAAAGTGTTTGATCTACCTTCTTACCTTATGGATCACTATGTAACCAGGTTGATGTGCTCATGGGAGTGGATAGTGGTTTGGCATTCTCAAACCCAAACTTCTTTAATAGTTCCTTGGTGTATTTGATTTGACTGATGTGAGTTCTTTCATTGCTTTGCTTAATTTGAAGTTCAAGGAAGTAGTTAAGTTCTCCCATCATGCTCATTTCGAATTCTCCCTGTATTAGCTCTTCAAAATACTTGCACAGAGATTCATCAGTGGATCCGAAGATAATGTCATCTACAAAAATTTGTACAATCAATATATTTCTGGCACTAGATTTAATAAATAGAGTGCTATCTACTTTTCCTCTAATAAAATCATGGTTTAATAGAAATGCACTAAGTCTTTCATACCAAGCTCTGGGTGCTTGTTTTAAACCATATAAAGCTTTATGTAATTTAAAAATATGATTAGGATAATCTAAGTCATCAAAACTAGGAGGATGTTCTACATAGACTTCCTCCTTTATAACACCATTCAAAAAAGCTGATTTTACATCTATTTGAAAATGTTTTAAATCCAATGCAGATGCATAAGCAAGCAAAATTCGAATAGCCTCAAGTCTAGCAACTGGTGCATAGGTTTCATCAAAGTCTATGCCTTCCTCTTAAGAATAGCCTTGAGCAACGAGTCTAGCCTTATTTATAATAATAACACCAGCTTCATCTAATTTTTTCTGAACACCCAATTGGTGCCGATCATAAGATGATTTGATGGTCTACGAACAAGGGACCAGACCTGATTTCTCTTGAACTGATTTAGTTCATCTTGCATGGCTAAAATCCAAGATTCATCAGCTAGTGCTTCATCGGCTATCTTTGGCTCTATTTAAGAAACAAATGTTAGGTAATCACAAGAAATAACATTACCTCTAGTTCTTACCCCAACAGATGGATCTCCAATTATGTTATCTTTTGGATGATCCTTTTTATATCTCCATTTCCTAGGAAGATCATCATGAGTAATATATTTTTGTCGCAGTTCTTCCAAGGGTGGATCTTCATTATCTTCGATGGATACTTCCTTTAGTTTCTTGCAAAGATTTTTTGTATCTTCATCATCACTAACAATTTTCTTTCTCAAGGAAGGGTTAGATTCATCAAAAATAATATGTACAGTTTGTTCAATTAATAAACTTATTTTATTCAAAACTCTATATCCTTTGGGTTCAGAAGTGTAATCCATAAAAATACCTTCATCTGATTTGGGATGCAACTTATCAATATTTGACTTACCATTGTTGTGAATGAAGCATGGGCATCCAAATATTTTAAGATGGCTGATCTTGGGTTTCTTCTGCTTGTACAGTTCGTATGCTATTTTCTTCAGTATGGGCTTGATCATAGCTCTATTGATTATGTAGCAAGCTGTATTAATTGCTTCTGCCCAGAAATATCTTGGAAGGTTGTATTCAGATAACATAGTTCTTGTCATATCCAGTAGTGTTCTATTCTTCTTCTCAGCTACTCCATTTTACTGTGGTGTTCTTGGTGCTGAGAAGTTGTGTTCAATTCATAGATCATCACAGAATTCTGCAAACCTATCATTATGGAATTCTCCTCCATGATCTGATCGAATACTTATGATGCTGAACTTTTTATCTTTCTGAACTAGCTTGCAGAACTTTACAAAACTATCAAAGGTGTCATCTTTGTGTTCCAGAAATGATACCCACGTATACCTAGAAAAATCATCAACAATAACAAATCCAAAGTTCTTCCCTCAAAAACTTGTAGTTCTCATTGGTCCGAATAGGTCCATATGAAGCAATTCTAGAGGTTTAGAGGTAGTAACAATTGTCTTGGATTTGAAAGAAGATTTTGCATGTTTTCCTTTTGCATAAGGTTCACAGATGTTATCTAGTCTTGAGTTCATCTTGGGTATCCCTTCCACTAGATCATATTTGATAAGTTTTTTGATTCCATCCAAGCAGGCATGTCCTAGTCTTCTGTGCCATAGTTCAGCATTTTGCTCTTTGCTAGCTACCAAACAAATGTCTTGACTTTTCAAATCTTCTAAATGTAGTACATACAATTTTCTTTCTCTATAGGCTTCAAAGATTGTTGTTCCATCCTTGATGATTAGGCATTTAGATTCGTGAAACTTGATTTGATGACCTTTGTCGCATAGCTGACTGCTACTGATCAAGTTGTGCTTGAGTCCTTCAACGCAGAGAACATCTTTTATCAACGTCTTGTCTTTGCTTCCAATTGTTCCACAACCGATGACTGTACATTTACCATTGTCTCCATATGTTATTGTTCCTTCTTAATTCTTGATAAATGAGAATAGCTTTTTATTTCTAGTCATATGCCTTGAGCACTCACTGTCCAGGTATCACTTTGATACTCTAAGACTTCCCTATAATAAATCAATGAAATTTAGGTACCCAAGTTCTTTTAGGTTCTAATTGATTAGCTTCTACAAAATTCCTTTTTGGAACCCACTTGAGGTGTTTAGTTGTACATGTATTTTTAGTATGACCCAATTTGTTACAGTGAGTGCAACAGACAATATTATTTATTATTTTTTTAGACTTACTATTTTTATTTATTTTTGTTTTATATCTAGTTTTCTGTTCAGCTACGAATCTTGGTAATGGATATACTTTGGGATATATAACTGTTTCTTCATTCTCTGGTGGAGTATACCCAATTCCATATTTCTTCCTACCTAATCTTCTTGCTCCTTTTAATATTAATGAAGATCTTCCATTTGTTAACTTTTCAATTGTGGCTATCAAATATTCGTTGTCTTTTGTTAATACATTAATTTCACTCTTAAATTTACTTATGGTTTCCTGGCTTTCCAGACTTGATATCTTTTCATTCTTAATTTTTACATCTTCACACAGTAACTCGTTTCTTCTTTTTAGTTCTAAAATTTGTTTTTCCAATTATTCAGTTTCTGATTTTAAATCTGAGTTGGTTATTTCAAGACAACCATGATTTTTCTTGATTGATTTTAATTGTTTACAAACATCCTTATATTTACTGTATAGCTCATTGAATGCTTCTTCTAAACTATCAGAATTAGATTCATTACATGAAGTAAAGGAAGAGTCTGAAGTTACCTTATCATCGATGTTAGCCATAAATGCTAAGTTGGCCTTTTCTTCTTCTTCTTCGCTGGAGCTTGATTCACTGTCTGTGTCACTTTCATTGTTCCATGCAGCAGCCATAGCTTTCTTCTTGTATTTCTTAGTATTATCCTTTTTCTTGAATTCTACCTTTTAAAGTTTCTGACACTCAGCCTTGAGATGTCTAGGCTTCTTACATTCATAGCAGATAGACTCAGGTCTCTTAAATTCTTTGCCTTTAGGTATTTTAAACTCTTTCCCTTTCTTGAAGTGTCTCCTTTCTGACAGATACTTCTTTTTGGCTAGAATTCGTTGTAGTCGTCTGGAGAGAAGAGCTTCTTCATCTTCACTATTTTCTTCACTCCTTTCACTTTCTGATTCGCCTTCAGATGTGTTTTTACAGCCTTGAGGGCATTGTTGTGCTTTTTCTTGCTAGAGGATTCTCCTAACCTTTCCATGTTTATCTCATGAGCCATTAGAGATCCAATGAGCTTTTCAAGAGACACTGCCTTGAGATCATTTACTTCTTCTATGGCAGTGACCTTAGGAGTCCATGTAGTTGGAAGAGAACTAAGTATTTTCCTTACCATGTCTCCTGTCTCATACCTTTTGCCTAGCCTAGCCGGGCCACTTGTGATGTATGTAAACCTACTGTACAATTGAGAGATAGACTCTCCTGAATGCATTTGAAATTTTTCATACTGTGTTACTAGTATATCTATTTTGGTTTCTCTTACCTTGTCTGTTCCTTCATAGGTAAGTTTCAACTTGTCCCACATTTCTTTGGCTGATTTGCAAGCAGATATCCTGTTGAACTCCTTCTTGCTTAGTGAACAACACAATATGCTCTTTGCTTTACTGTTTTGAGACATCTGTTTCTTGTCAGCATCTGTCCAATTTTCTTTGGAGTTTAGAATTATCAAATCTCCTTCTTCAATTAGGGTCCATAACTGATAATCTAGACCTTGAAGAAAGAACTCCATTCTTGTCTTCCAATAATTGTAATCTTCTCTATCAAACAGTGGAGGGCGGTTGACTGATTGTCCTTCAACATATCCTTGGGCTGCCATTTATCTTTGCTCTTCAGATCATGAGATCTACTTCTTGAAGAGACTTGGCTCTGATACCACTTGTTGACCAGATTGCAAGCTCAGAGGGGGGGTGAATGGATTGCTAAAAATTACTTTTACAAATATTCCTGTTAATAAAAATACTTTGATAGAAGACACTAAACTCAAGTGTTAGAGTTAATAAGTGATAGAGACAGAATAAAAATAATCACAAGAACAAAAAAAATTTATCTTAGTTCAGATCTCCTATCACAAGGAGTCGTACGTCCAATTCCCAAGCAATAACTTGGGATTACACTAACTAAGGGTATAGTCCCCCTTAAGGACACTTACACATCCAGCAGCAGCTGGCATTCTCTTCATTACATGAAGAGGCAATACACCACCTGATACAACAAGTCTTCCTTCTTACAAAAGGGAAGCAAACACCCACTCCACAGTAGGTCTTCTCTTCACAAATGAAGCAGAGCACTCAAGAAGAGTAGAGAGATGATGGCCCCTAGACCAAGCTTATAGCAATTGTTAGATCTGAGGTAGAATCTGAGAGACAAGAGAATTATACATGAGGAAGTTCTCTCAAATCTAAAAATAAGCTCCCAAAAAATTTGAAGACAAGTGCTTTGTGGAGAGCTAAGAGCAGGAGGCTTTTTCTGAATGAAGGAATAGACTCTTCTTTCTTCGTTGTTCAAAGGGTTGTTCTTCATCGAGTCAACAGACTTCTATTTATCTTCTCTTGAGAAAGTATCCGTTGTCTCTCATCTTGAAACAAGTTAGCTGTGTCTGGTCTAACGTAGGAATCATGAAAAAATCTGTAGTCATTAAATGCTTGGATATACACATATAGAGAGAAAGATTATCTTGATATCCTCTTTGCTTCTGTCAACGTGACAAGTCCAACATTGTAATGTGTGTGACTACCAAAAACC
Organism: Colocasia esculenta; assembly: GCA_014218235.1. Classification (NCBI taxonomy): domain Eukaryota; kingdom Viridiplantae; phylum Streptophyta; class Magnoliopsida; order Alismatales; family Araceae; genus Colocasia; species Colocasia esculenta. Next base: position 126,174,210 of record CM024761.1, read on the forward strand.
TGCACACAATAAATGTTGCAGCATAGACATCTTAAATGTGTCTAAACTATCAGTCAACGTCACAGGCTATGCTTTAGGATGATATACCGAAGAGGAAATTTCGTTCTGTCATCCCTTAAAGTTCTACTTTATGTGTCATGAATATGGTAAACCAAAAGTGATGTTGTGTAGAGATATTGTACCCAAAATAATAAATGTTTGAGTGCACAGGATGCGCCATAATTCGCGGTAAAATTTGAAATGCATAGTGATTTGAGAATACATTTGAATATCATGAGAGATAAAATATAATCAAGACTATCTAGAATGATTATAAACATTATGGTCAATAATATTCATTAACTGTCTAAAATGTAATCGTTGTAAAAGGACAGTAGATGTTTAGAGACAGTCTATGTATAATGGTAGTCGATGTCCATAACTGATGTTCAAGTGAAGTCGATGTGAGTGTAATCGTTGTTGGAATGAAATCGATGTTGATATGAAATCGATGTTGAGATGTGACCATAATCTATGTAGAAATGTAATCGATGTTGAAATGAAGTCGATGTGATTGTAATCCATGTACAAATGTAATCGATGTTGGAGTGAAATCGATGTTCTAGATGAAATCGTTGTTGAACTGAAATCGATGTTTGAATGAAGTCGATGTTTAAATGAAATCGATGTTCTAAATGAAATCGTTGTTGAACTGAAATCGATGTTTGAATGAAGTCGATGTTTAAGTGAAATCGATGTTGAACTGAAATCGATGTTTAAGTAAAATCGATGTTGAACTAAAATTGATGTTTAAATGAAGTCGATGTTTAAATGAAATCGATGTTTAACTAAAATCGATATTTGAATTAAATCGATGTTTAACTAAAATCGATGTTTGAATAAAGTCGATGTTTAACTGAAATCGATGTTTGAATGAAATCGATGTCTTTGGTATTTAAAGACGTAGTCGTTGTTTAAGTGAAATCGATGTAGTAACAAAACAGTAGTCATTGTGAACTTACAATAGTAGTCGATGTAGACTTAGGCAAATCATATGCAATTTACTTCTAATAAAAATGAGTGTAAGTAACTTACTGAATTTGTTTTATTTGATACCTATTGACAAGCTTTAGAAAATAGTGTTAGTCAACAATTTCTAGGGTTTTGTTAATCACCAAAAATACATATAATATGTAAATATTTATATGGAGATGGACTGATCATAACCCCTATGCTGAGTTGGGCCTCCAGCCTCGTTGTCGTTCGTGGGCTAGAGCGAGTGTGCCCCCATCTCTGGTTGTTGTACTAAGAGATGGTGTGGGGGTGTTTCTTGACTCAGGTGTGTCTTTGGTGGTTTCTGACTTACGTGTTCTCTCGGTGTGCTTTGTGTGGGCTCTGACCTTGGTTCCGTAACTCGTTTCCTGATGCCTGTTCATGGTGGGACCTGTGTATAGTTTCCCGACCTCGTGGAGTGCCCGAGGTTTGGATTGGTTCAATGTGTGGCTTCCTAACCTTGTGGAGGTCCGAGTTGGCTATGCTTGTGGTGAGACTTTGTTCTCACGTGATGGTTTCCATGAGCTCTTTGTCTCAACGTACATGTCGAGGGCTGTTTTTGCATAATGCTCGACTTCGCTGGTTCTACGGGAGTTGTGTATGGCCCAACCCTGATCGGTGGTCATGACATTGTTCTGTTTCCACTATTTTGTAGTAGCTAGTGTAGATGTCTTCTAATTACTGCTTTCTAGTTGTAGTTGTTTATTATTTTTTGGAGTTCATGTTGTTCTAGACAGTAAGGGACTAGTTATCCCTACTGGGCCGTGTTCACTAGGCTCACCCCCTACGTCCTTCAGTTAGGGGTTCACTGTCGTAGGAGTTCGATGTCGAACGGTTAAGGTGGCGGTTAGTTGCACTGTGTGCTTCCATCAGTATGAGTGTGTGAGCTTGAGTTCTCTTGTACTAGTGTGAGTTGAGATCTGTTTTTTACAAGTCCTTGGGGTTTGCCCGTTAAGGATTGCACTTTTCTTTCTATACTTGTACTTTTGACATATTATACATAATTCCTTTGTTTGATGTACGAACCTCTTATTATAGTTATGTAAATTCATTGCTTATCTCATTAAACTGCTTGTCTAACCCTTTCGGACCTATGGGTGGCAATCCGAGGGTTGGTGTAATGGACCGACGCCCTGGCCCTCGGCTTCCATCGAGAATCCGACCGCCTGCACCACCGCCCACATTCCTGAAGACCCGGAAGGGATAACAGACTAGTCTAACAAGATATGTAACGGAATGACAGGTGAAGGAGAAGCGTCCAACACAAAGTACGAGTCTAGTACAATCCCAAGTAACAAGTACAAGTGCTGAAAGAAAAGGGAATAACAGGTCCCTTAGGGCATACCCTGAGGGTGAAGAGTCACAAGTATAGGGGAACACTATTCATGGAAGATGCCATCTACTATAGGCATGTCTCCCCTGCTCGCAGCAGACGGTGGTGATGTGAAGTCTCACCTGAAAAGGAGGGAATGAGTTTCACAAAGAAGCCCAGTAGAGACTACCAATCTCCCACTGGTTCTAACAAGCAGAATAGATATATATTTAATAAGAAATTAAGCAAGTTAATCTATTCTACTAACAGAGTAAGTGCGGAAGCGAAAGTAAACTACACGACCATCAGTTTAAACATGTCGAGACCGAAAACCCGTGTAAACCACGACACTAGGATGAACCCCATGTCTATAAGCATAGACAGAGGAAACTGTCTGGACAAGGACACTAGCCATAGAATAAGCTCAAATCAACAACCGGTCCATTCCTTGACCGGTTACTTATTTTTAGGTCCATTGACCAATTCATTTTAACACCCGGTCCATTCCCCACCCATATTTATTTTTAGGTCCAAAAAGCCTTTCCACCGTCAGTTAACTGATGGTGGAAGGCAGTGACGCTTTCTTATTTTCACCTCAAATATTTGGTCCAATGGTCACCCTCCACCCCAGCCCCAGCCGCAGCCCACGGTGCAGTGCCCCTGGCTGAGGAAGCCATATCGATAAGACACCGATCCATACACATTGGTTTCAAAGAAAAAAATAAGTTTATTATTCAAAATACTTGTAACAGGGCTGCTGCACAGCACCTTATTTATGTAGCAGCTATAAAATCGTTAAAATTAAGGTCCTTATTTGCGTTTATGAAGGCATCATAAAATTCCAATGATTTCCATCTTTGCACTGTGGAAGATGGGGTTACTTCACTGGTTTGCAGAAGAGTGAAGAGCAGAAAGGCATCAACTGCCACCACCCCCTTCCACACATACCCTTTACACATTTATTTTGGGAGTGTTCAAACCAAACTATACATTGGTATCTCATATTCGAGTTTGGGAGGAAACAATTAAAGCTTGTAAATCATCAACCTGTAATCAAACCATAGAAGACATATGTCTAACATAAATCACACACTATCAAAGCACACATAGTAGACATATGTCTAACACAAATCACACACTATCAAAGAACACATAGAAGACATATGTCTAACAAACATAAATCTAACAACATAGTTTTTCTAAAATACATCAACCTAAACACACACTCATTGATGCAGATGACTCGCCATCACTCCCATCCTCATTGTCGGTCTCTTTCAAGAAGGAAAATAGTTTCGGCAAAGACTATGCAACTATTCTTGTTTTTTTGAGAAGAGCTTTATGACGTCTCAATTCTTTCTCCAATAATGCAACCTCGGTCTCTACATTCTTGATCCGTTCATCTTTTCCACAACAACAACTTGGAGTAGTCTGGATGAAATTCTGTACTTCATCACACCACATGAAGAAATCACAATGCCTCTCCTATTGAAATACATCAATATGAATGTTAATATATGAATGAAATCAGTTATAACATTGTATAAATGATAGTACAATCACCTTGCATTTATAAAATTTTCTCCCTAGATTTCGAGCAGTTTGACTAGTCTTTACCATACAATAACCATGTCCAAAAGTACATTGCATCATTGGAATGGGAGATTGGCTTGCCATAGCTGTGCTGTATTGCATTTAAATTCAAAAACACAAGATTAGAGTATAATGTACTAAACATGATATACAATTTAAATTAGATTGAAAAGAATAAGAAAAGTTGCATACCATCCTACTCAGCAATTGGATTAGAGCATGATTTTCGATTATGTCCTTTTCCTTTGCATCTAGAGCATGTATATGTCATTTTTTCTCCTTCTAATGCTTGTTGAGATGGAATCCTCTTCTTTTTTGGTCGACCTGATTTTCTCTTTGTTGCAGGAGGTTTGATTTCAATGTCATCAACACTGGTGTCTGGTTTATCCACATCTGAGATTGGGTGAATAGTCTCCTTATAACAATTAGAGTAACACTCAGTAGTGAAATACATAGAACAATACTCCTCCACATTACCTCCTATTTTATGTACCACTGCACAAACATGTTTACATGGTAATCGTGAGACTTGCCATTGCCTACAAGTGCTTGTACTCTCATGTAGATGAACCACATGAGAAGGCCTACTAACAACTTCAAAGACAATGCATATGCTGCTTGGCTAAGAAGTTGGAGAAGTGTATCCTTTGTTGCAAGTGAGTATTTTCCTCTTAAATGCTTTGCAAAATTATCTTGCAAATGCCGCAAGCAAAAAGTATTGTAGGATGTAGGAAAAACACGTGGAATGGCTTGAAGTAGGCCCTTACACCTATCAGAGACAAATGTTAATCTGCGTTATGGAGAAACAGCTTTTTTCAAACAATTCAAAAACCATTCCCAATTCTCCTCATTCTCTGCATCACAAGCAGCATATGCAAGAGGAAACAGTTCATTCTCTCCATTAAGGGCAGTAGCAGCAAGAAGTTTACCTTGATACTTATCCTTCATGAATGTACCATCCAAAAAGAGAAGTGGCCTACATCCCTGATGAAAGCCAACCATACATGAATAAAAACATACAAAAAACCTTCTGAAACGACCTTCACTAGTGACTTCTAGCTCAACAACACTACCTGGATTAGATAAATCAACTGCATTCTTATACCAATGTAATTGATCAAATGAACATCTCTCATCACCATGAAGATTCTTATACGCCACATCCTTTCCAATCCATGCTTGATGATAAGGCACATCAACACCATACTCCCTAAAGATATCCTTCTTAATATGTATAGGTCGATATAATGGTGTATCTTGAAGTTTCTCCATTACAACAGAACTAACCCATTTCTTGGTTGCTCTAGGATGTCTTTGGGTGCTCAAGCCACCTCCACATGTGTGAACATTGTTCAATGATTTGATTTTAAATTGAGGTCCACACCCAATTCTAATTGCATGTAGACTCCATTGGCAAGTAGTAACTTTGCATGCAACAGTAACTCATGTTTGCTCATTCCTAATGAAATGGTAATCAAATGCTCTTGAAATAGCATACCTACTGAGGTCCATTCGGAGTTGCTCAACACTGCTAAATGTTTGGTTAGAAGAATGGATCAAATCATGCCATAAATCACTTCTCAATCTCATCTCTTCACTAACATTCCCAGAACGAGTATGTGTCAAATTATCATAGATGGAAGATTGCTCACCAAATGGTCTGCAAGTAAGACACACATAAAAATCTACAAGAATTACTACATAAAAAAAGTATAAAATTAAATTTTATTCACCTGTAACTTATGACTTCTTGTGAGGCTTCAATTTCAACTTGGACATTCATCACTTTACATCCAAACATAAGATGCATATCAAACATACGATCAATATCTGTCTCATTCAACATCCTCATCATGGAATGACAATTTTCTGGGATCATGTATTTGAGTTCCACTTGTTCCTTTATAAGTGACCATCTATTGCAAACTTCATCAACTAATTCAGTAAAATCCATGCCATGATGCATATGAATTACATATGCTTCATTTTTGTAGGTGAAAATTCCTGGAATGTAATCCATATCTATATATTAACATTAAAAAAATCAATTAGAACATGCATTGTGTTGGTGGGGTGACGGGAAGAAGAAACCTGCTCGTGCCGGATCTACTCCTGCTGGGGGGTAGCTGAGAGGAAGAAGACCCCCTTCTGGGTGGTAGTTGACGGGAAGTAGACCCGCTACTGGGTGTTTTCACTGCATCAAAATCTCTAGATTTGTTGAACCTAAAACCATTCAACATATACAAAAAGAAGTAGTATGTAATGTGAGGTATCCAACATATGACATTTTTTGACGTTGGTCACTACACGATTTCTTGAACCTAAAGCCGTTCAACACATACAAAAAATTCTTAAGAAAATTTCAGGGTAACGGGATGCACAAAACATGGCACAAGAGCATCGAAATAATATTCTACTCATTGTACAAACAGGCAAAGGAACGACATTATTTTTCTTACCTTGTCTATGCCTCTTGATCTTGGGATTAATGGACTTCTCGGGGGACTTTGGATAGGTGATGTTTTCCTGCTAACAGGAAGTAAGAACAGGTCAGAGAAGGAGGCTAAAACAGACATCGCGCAACCAGGTAGAAAAGCGGCAGCTTCCCCTAATCAACGAGATGCACAAAACATGGCACACAACATCCATCAGAAATCATCATTCTTCCGTCCAATAGAAACCACGGCGTCGCCGGTGGTGGCCTCATCTGAGAGATTTCCTAAGGTGAAAGGGCAGGCCTCACCTGGGTGATCTCACTCCCCCAGCCCCTGCTAAAGCTCGAGCAGGCGTTCTCGATGATCAAACCCTCTCGGTGATGTCGCTCTCCCCAGCCTCCTTCGCTGATCGCACCGGCGATCTCGGTGATCAAATAGAGTGATCTCGCTCCCCCCAGCCTCCTTCGCTGCTCGCGCCAGTGATCTCGCGCCGGTGATGCGCCTCCTTTGCTGCTCGCCGATCTCCCCTTTGCTGCTCGCCGATCTGCCCCAGTTTCGCCCTTTTCGTTTTGGCGTCCTTCGCAAACAGAGTTCAGACGGAAGGGAACGGAAGGACTGGCAAATAACGGAAAGTAGAGAAATGGACCTAAAAATAATTTTTCTGGTCAATGGACCTAAAAATAAATAAAAGGTCAACAAATGGACCTAAAATAAAAAAATCCATAGAATAACTACCACTAATGAATCGGTCAGGAGCGCCACGCGCCTTACCCTCGACCACCAGTCCATGTTTACCACCTCCCGTTGAAGTGAGACGTGGAACTAAATGTAACTACACAACTGCCATACTCTGGATGGACTATGGTCCCATGCTTGGCCCCTCTAGATGGTATCGGAATCACGTAGAGTGAGGTAGTGAGAAGGACTAGCTTGTCTGCACCGAAAGAATGCCTAAACCACCTTGGTGTACCAAACTCAGCTAAGAGAGCTCTGCAAATGACTCTACGCCACTGTCCCCACTGTTTTCCCTTCTGCTACTAGACTCCGTAACTTGAGCTCGCCTGCTGTCTGGAGAACTCTTTCAATGGGCGTGTGGAGACCGGGGGTCTCAGGTAACGGTAACAACCTCTCACGGGACAAGCCCTCAAGTGCCAAGCACCGGGCGAATGACTAGTGTAGGACCGTGCTAGGAACAACATAGGTGCCAAGAAACTAGAGACATAGCGGAAAGAACTCCGAACAGGTCGCCAGTCACTCTCTATCTGAGAAGGCGACAGGGTCACTATCGCTTTCTCAGAGGAGGCGACACAGAGGCTGTCACCACCTGAAGGCGACACCAAACCTGCTGCAACCTGGGTCAGAAGGCGATGAGGCAAGCGTCGTGATCTGGGTTGGAACAAGGACCTTGTCGTGACCACAGACTGAAGTTTCGGTGCTCATCCGATGTAGCGGTCCTTGCCGTTCAAATCTGTTATCCTAATAACATGCTTGACCTGACTCCACCTCCCGCGAACGATCCGTAGCCTCACAAGGGATATCATTCACATGTCCGTGGAAATATAAAAGAACAACTCAAATATATATAAGATTCCACATCTCACAAATATTTACATGAAATATACATAGCCAGTTCTTAACTAACCTGGGGCATACCTCGAGGTGAACAGTAAGTAAAGATTACACTGCTGGTGGTGCAGACCCAACTCTGCTGTGGTGCAGCTCCGAACTAGACGAAGGGCTAGAAGCCTCCTACTCTCCCTCACCTGAAAGGGGTAGGGGTGAGCCTCGCAAGTAACTGGCTCAGTAGGGAAACTCCCCCAAAAGTCGTACAAAGCTAAACAAACAAAGTGCAGAAACAGGAAAACTACACTAGGCAATTTATAGAACTATCTACACATGATATTAAAGCTGTAAATAACATTTATCACAAGCTATTAACAAAAACCAGCCTTTAATAAATAAACGACAAACCCCGTTCAAATGTACGAGCTAAAGTAGAGTAACGCCACACTTGGGTCACAAAGACTGGTTCGTAACACCAACAACTAACCCGGACAAACCACACAGGACTACTTCTTAGTCTCGCAGCCACGGACGAAAGGTCTAGTTGCCGCTCCACCACAACAAAGCCAAGAAAATGTGGAGACCAACCAACACCACATCTACAGACCACACTACCGCAAGCCCATGTCTGGCATCTTTAGGGACTCCAGCCCGAGCTCCCTAAAGTGAGGCACTAGAAAACAGAACTAGCTGGGGCTCAGTACATCTACTGGTGTCCGTAACCCCTAACCACGAGCGCGCTACAAGCGACAAACACAAGTCTCACAAGTCGTTGTCCCTCTGCCGTCTTTCCCTCAACCAGATGTACAACTCTACACAAGAGTGAGGGTGTCCAGGAAGATGACATAGACCTCGACGGTACATAAGTACTGGGACAAATCCCGAGCACTAACGTGCCTGGCTCACACAAAACCTGGGGTACCCGACTGGAGAGGTAACCACGGTAGGCGTCGTACTACTCGCCACGTACAGAAAAACCACGTGAACACAACATTCCTCAATCTCGACGTGTGCCAATGCACTGCTTACCATTGCTATGAATAATAAATAGAACCAACTGATAATCATGTAACCATGTATAGACCCATAGCCATCGGAAGCCTGAACGTGATAGGGTCATCTGTCGCCTTCAGAATGTGATGCATTGTTACAACCCATTCTGAAGTAGAACGCGATAGGTCGGCCTGTCGCATTCTGAACGCGACACCCAGGTCCGTCGCCTTTATAGACAGAGACCCAAAATCGGGGTTCCATCTCCGGAATCCCCATGCAAACCATGCAAACATCTAAATAAAACAGTTGTAGGCACTCTAACCATTACACTAGCATGCCATCTACTATCTACAACTCATATAGTGGATTAAACATGCTTAACAAATCATTCATAGCGAGAAACAAGGTGGAATCTCCCTACCTTCACGAAGTACGTGATGAACGACAACGACTCGGCGTTTCCCTTGCTCTGTAGCACATCCTCGTGACAAGACCACGTCAAAAACCACTCCAGAACCTCGAATCGTCTAAGAACAGGCCGCAAAACCCCTCTTCTGGCTGATCAGAGCTTTCTGAGCTCTGTTTGGCCGACCTAGGTTAAAAACCCTTCAGAGTTTAGAACGCGACGCACCTGGCTATCGTAACCAGAACGCAATGGTGTAGGTCGTCGCCTTCTGATCGCTGACGCCAGCCGGCTGCCCTGCGTGTGCCATGCGGCAGGCATGCAGCCAAACAACCCCAAATAACAGTAACAAGAATGCGACGCCCTGGACTGTAGCATTCAGAACGCGACACCCAACTCTATCGCGTTCATAGACAGAGAGCCAGTGGGCGCCGTGGGCCCAAGTTCTCGGCCCACGAAGCCCCACAACCTCTGAAAAACACCACAAACACAAACCATAGTCCACACACTGGCCACCACAACCACTAAACCTCAGTCCGAATAGTCACTACACTACATTACTATCACCTAAAAGAAATTTCATCCTCGAAATTTGAGAAGAAAGCTCAACACGAAAATTTTCAATTAAACATGCATGGTACTATCACCTAAAAGAATTTAAAATCTTTTTCAAACAAGTATAGATACAGTTTCATCATTTCCTCTGCCAATTCCCATGTGTCCTCTCCACCCTATCTGTTTTCCCATCTAATTTTTACTAGTTTAATCTCTTTATTTCTCAGCTTTTGGGTTCTACATCATGTAATCTGTACTGGATATTCTGGCATTGACATGTCTGGTTTCAGATCATCTCGGGTATAGCTGACTATCTGGGAGGGATCTCGAGCATAGAAACATGGAACACATCATGTGCATCTGTAAAGTCTACTGGGTAGATCTGTAAGCTGTTTCACCAATTCTTTCTAAAATTTGGAATGGACCAACATATCTCGGACTCAATTTACCTTTCCTGCTGAATCTTAGCACACCTTTTGTAGGAGAAACCTTCAGAAACACATAATCACCAACTTTAAATTGCAATGGCCTGCTTCTGGTATCTGCATAACTCTTCTGACGGCTCTGAGCTGTTTGAAGCTTTTCCTTAATAAATTTGACCATTTCTGAACATTGCTGAATCAATTCTAGTCCCATGACTTGCCTTTCACCTACCTCATGCCAATTTAATGGTGTCCTGCACGGTCTTCCATATAGAGCTTCATAAGGTACCATCCCAATACTTGCATGATAACTGTTATTATAAGCAAACTCTACCATGCCCAAGTGATGCTCCCAAGTACCTCCCCATACTAAACAACAAGCCCTCAACATATCTTCTATGCTTTGAATTGTCCTTTCTGTTTGTCCATCTGTCTGCGGATGATAAGCTGAGCTGTACCTCAATAGGTACCAATTACTCTCTGTAAACTCTTCCAGAAGCCTGAAGTAAACTTGGGATCTCTATCTGAGACAATTGTAACTGGAAGTCCATGCAATGGTACTATTCTGTCCACATATAATTTGGCTAATCTCTCCACAGTCCATGACATGCTCACAGCCAATAACCTGCATACTTTCGTCAATCTGTCCATAAAAACTCAAATTTCATTATGACCTGTTGCTGTTCTGGGCAAACAAACTACAAAATCTATAGCTATGTCATCCCATTTCCACTATGGAATAGGCAATGGCTGCAATAATCCCCCTGGCCTCTGATGCTCTGCTTTTACCTGTTGACATAATAGACGTCTTGATATAAATTCTGCAATTTCCTTCTTCATATTCGGCCACCAGAAATGCTTCTTCAAATCTTGATACATCTTTGTGCTGCCTGGATGAATAGTGTACCTGAACCTATGAGCCTCTTCTAATACCTTCTGCCTCACCTCGGCTTCTGCTGGAACATACAATCGGCCTTTAAGTCTAACCACACTATCATCATCAAGTGTAACCTCTTCCATTCTTACAATATCCACTAAATTCTCATATGTTCTCTGTGCTTCTACTATCTTCTAATACAAAGAAGGCTCCACTGCACTGTTTACTAACACTGCTTGCTGCTGATTATTTGGTACAAATAGTGAATTATCTACTACATCTTTATATAATTTCCACTCTTTGATCATCATTTGACTCAAAACTGCCTTTTTGCTTAGTGCATCTGCAACAACATTGGCTTTACTTGGGTGGTATGCTAAACTGAAATCATAATCCTTCAAGTACTCCATCCATCTACGCTGCCTCAAATTCAAATCTTTCTGTGAGAAAATGTACTTTAAGCTCTTATGATCTATAAAGATTTCAAATCTTTCTCCATATATGTAATGCCTCCACAACTTCAATGCAAAAACCACTGCTACCAGTTCTAAATCATGTGCAGGGTAATTCTCTTCATGTCGCTTCAGCTGTCTTGATGCATATGCCACTACCTTTTCATACTACATTAATATTTCTTCCAATCCTCTTTTGGATGCATCTATGTACAACACAAATCCTCTGCTATCTGATGTTATCTTCAATATAGATGATGTGGTAAGCCTCTTCTTTAATTTTGCAAAACTTCACCGACAATCTGAAGACCATACAAAGGGCACTCCTTTCCTGGTCAATCTAGTCATAGGTGTTGCAATCTTTGAAAAGTCCTAGATGAATCGCCTGTAGTAACCTTCCAGACCAAGGAAACTTCTAATTTTTAATACTATTTTTGGCTCTTCCCATTTCATCACTGCTTCTACCTTAGCTGGATCAATTGCTACACCTTGTCCTGAAATTACATGGCCCAAAAACTGAATTTCCTTTAACCAAAACTCACATTTTCTGAACTTAGCATACAACTGGTGATCCCGTGAAGTCTGCAATGTAACCCTCAGATGTGCTGCAAGCTCCTCCTCTGATGCTGAACACACTAATATGTCATCAATGAATACCATAATAAACTGATCCAGATAAGGGTGAAATATTCTATTCATCAGATTCATAAATGTTGCTGGTGCATTAGTCAATCCAAATGGTATAACTACAAACTCATAGTGCCCATATCTGGTCTTGAAAGTTGTCTTGTCAATATCTTCTTCTTTAATCCTCAGCTGGTGATATCCTGATCTCAAATCAATTTTAGAGAATACCCTGGCTGATTATAGCTGATCAAATAAATCATCAATTCTGGAAAGTGGATACTTGTTCTTGATAGTGACCTTATTCAATTGCCGATAATCTATACACATTCTCAAGCTGCCATCTTTCTTTCTAACAAATAACACTGGTGCTCCCCATGGTGAATGACTGGGTCTAAGAAAACCTTTCTCTAACAATTCCTGTAACTGCTTCTTCAATTCTTTCAACTCTGCCGGTGCCATCTTGTAAGGTGCTTTTGAGATTGGCATACTACATGGCTGCAATTCTACTGTGAAATCCACCTCCCTGTGTGGAACTAACTCTGTCAATTCTTCTAAAAATACATCTGTAAATTCTCTAACCACGGGTACCATCTCTACAGACTTGCTTGACTCAACTAAACTGATTGAAGCAAGATATGCTACACATCCAACATTAATCAACCTCCTAGCCCTAAGTGCAGAAATAATAAACTTAGGAGTGTAGAACGACATACCTTGGAACTCAAACACAACTCCACTAGGTTGACAAAATCTAACTTTCTTCTTCCTACCGTCCACCACCGCCCCATAGGCCTCTAGCCAATCCATTCCCAAAATCATATCATACTCTTTCAACTGTAGTGCATACAATCTTGCTGGCAACTGATTCCCTTGTATTAAAATTAGAACTTCATCTAAATAACCTGAGATGAGCATAAAACCACCAGAAGGAATCTCCACAACTAACTTACACTGCCTCTCTTCTAAAGGGTGAACCATGCTATCCATAAAATCTTCAGAAATAAATGAATGCGAAGCACCTGGATCAATCAATACACTAGCAGAAAATTCAAAAAGAGGTAAATACCTTGAATCAGGTTGGATGCCTCCGCCTGTGCTCTGGTAATAGCCATAACTCAACCTCGTCCCCTCTGGAAAGGTGGACCTCTACCTCGCTCTACTGCTGGCTGCTGGAATGGCTACTGCTACTGCTGTGTCCCTCTACCATAACTATATTCCCAGGGATGTGGACAATTTCTGGCTAGATGCCCTGGCTGCCCACAATTATAACACCTGAAACTTGGAAAAGTTGCAGGCTACCTTGCCGTGCTCTGTTGTGAATCCTCTGGAGCTGGCCTAAAACCTCGGCCCTGCTGAAAACCCGGCTGAAAACTCTGCTGACCCTACCTACCACCACCTCACCCTCTGAATATCTTCTTTAAATTATTACCCCACTTGGCAAATCCGGATGATGATGATGCTCCCGAGGGTGCCTTACCCTTGTTGATACCTGTGGATTGCTGTGGAAGCTGGAAGTTACCTGTCTCTCCTAACTGTCTAGCTTGCACAGTCCTCTCCTGAATCGCTGCCCTCTGCACTACTTCCTCCACTGTCCTACACATAAGGGGAATCACCACATCTTGTAGCTCTGGTCGCAATCCTCGAATAAGATACTCCACCATCATAGCATTATCTGTAACCATATATGGGGCATATCTACTCAACGCCATAAACGTCATCTGATATTCTAATACTGACAAATTCCCCTGCTGCAACGTCTGAAACTGCTCCCTCTTGGCCTGTTGTATCTGAACTGGAAAAACAATATCATTGAATACCCCCAAGAACTCTGGCCAAGTAATGGTGTCCTTTGTTCTTCCAGAAAACACTATCTGCTTCTTTAATCTCCACCACTCCTGTGCGAATCCCTGTAACTGATAAGTAGCTGGAATTCCTCTATCAGCCTACGTACACCTCATAGTAACAAAAACTCTCTCTATCTCATGTACCCAGTGCTCTGCTATATTTGGATTCAGGCCTCCGGAGTAAGTGGGTGGCTCCAATCGCAAAAACCTCTCCACTAATGCTGTAGGCTCCTCTACACTGGCTGGCCATGCTGGTACTGCTGGAAGTATGGGTACAACCGGTGGTATCTCGACTCCCAGTGGTGGTGGGGGTGATGCCATTGGTACTGCCTCCTCCACAATTTGCAGTGCCACTGTTTCTGGCTGTACCGGTGCCTGTTGATCCAATCTAGTCCGGATCTCTGTAATACTTTCCCATAGCCTCTCAGTCAGTTGATGTGTAGTCTCCTTTGGCTCATCTCCACCACCTCCCCAATCTCTCCTATCTGCCATTTATGATCCTACACATACATCATTCCAACCACATAACATGCAAACAGATCAATACAAAAACCAAGGTCAACTAGTAGCAGTGGACTAAAGTAGAGACCAGGCTATGTAAATTTCTGATTCCTTTATATTCACATGGACCTTGCTCTGATACCAACTGTAGTGGTCCTCTCCATTCAAACCCTCTATCCTAATAATGAGCTTGACCCGACTCCACCTCCCGCGAATGAGCCGTAGCCTCGCAAGGGATATGATTCACATGTCCGTGGAAATATAAAAGAACATCTCAAATATATATAAGATTTCACATCTCACAAATATTTACATGAAATATACATAGCCAGTTCTTAACTAGAGTCAAGTACAAAGTACAGCAACCTGGGGCATACCTCTAGGTGAATAGTAAGTAAATATTACACAACTGGTGGTGCAGACCCAACTCCGCTGCGGTGTGACTCCGAACTAGATGAAGGGCGGGAAGCCTCCTGCTCTCCCTCACCTGAAAGGGGTAGGGGGTGAGCCTCGCAAGTCACTGGCTCAGAAGGGAAACTCCCCCAAAAGTCATACAAAGCTAAACTCACAAAGTGTAGAAACAGGAAAACTACACTAGGCAATTTATATAACTATCTACACATGATATTAAAGCTGTAAATTACATTTATCACAAGCTATTAATAGAAACCAGCCTTTAATAAATAAACGGCAAACCCTGTTCAAATGTACGAGCTAAAGTAGAGTAACACCACACTCGGGTCACGAAGACTAGTTTGCGACACCAACAACTAACCCGGACAAACCACACAGAACTACCTCTCAGTCTCGCAGCCACGGACGTAAGGTCCAGCTGCCGCTCCACCACAACAAAGCCAAGAAACTATGGAGACCAACTAACAAACATCTGCGGACCACACTACCGCAGGCCCATGCCTGGCACCTTTAGGGACACCGGCTCGAGCTCCCTAAAGTGAGACACTGGAAAACATGACTAGATGGGGCCCAGTACGTCTACTGGTGTCCGTAACCCCCAATCACAAGAGTGCTACAAGCGACAAACACAACTCTCACAAGTCGTTGTCCTTCTGCCGTCTTTCCCTCCGCCGGACATACAACTCTACACAAAAAGGAGGGTGTTCAGGAAGACGACATAGACCTCGATGATACACAAGTATCGGGACAAACTTCGAGCACTAACATGCCTGGATCACACAAAACTTGAGGTACCCGACTGGGGAGGTAACCATGGTAGGCGTCGTACTACTCACCACGTACACACAAACCATGCGAACACTGTATTCCTCAATCTCGACGTGTGCCAATGGACCGCTTACCATTGCTATGAATATAAAATAGAACCAACTGATAATCACGTAACCATGTATAGACTCATAGCCATCGAAAGCCTGAACACGATAGGGTCATCTGTCGCCTTCAGAACGCGACACATCGATACAACACGTTCTGAAGCAGAATGCGATGGGTCGGGTTGTCGCATTCTGAATGCGACACCCAGGTTCGTCGCCTTCACAGACAAAGACCCAAAACTGGGGTTCCATCTCCGGAATCCCCGTGCAAACCATGCAAACATCTAAATAAAACAATTGTAAGTGCTCTAACCATTACACTAGCATGCCATCTACCCTCTACAATTCATATAGTGGATCAAACATGCTTAAAAAATCATCCATAGTGAGAAGCAAGGTGGAATCTCCGTACCTTCACGAAGTACGCGAGGAACGACAACGACTCGACGTTTCCCTCGCACCGTAGCACGTCCTTGTGATGAGACCACGCCAAAAAACACTCCAGAAGCTCGAATCATCCAAGAACAGGCCACAAAACCCCTCCCCTGGCCGAGCAAAGCTTTTTGAGTTCTGTTTGGCCGACCTAGGTTAAAAACCCTTCAGAGTTGAGAATGTGACACACCTGGCTGCCGCGATCAGAACACAACGATGTAGGCCATCGCCTTCTCATCGTTGACGCCAGCCGGCTGCCCTGCGCGTGCCGCGTGGTGGGCATGCAGCCGAACAACCCTAAATAGCGGTGACAAGAATGCGATGCCCTGGACTGTCGTGTTCAGAATGCGACGCCCTGCTCTGTCGCGTTCACAGACAGAGAGCCAGTGGGTGCTCTGGGCCCAAATTCTAGTCCCACAAAGCCCCATAACCTGTGAAAAACACCACAAACACAAACCACAGGCCACACACTGGCCACCAACACCACTAAACCGCAGTCCGAACGGTCACTACGCTACACCCGAGACCTCACATAGCCCCACAGTAAACTAGGTCTGAAGGCGACGGCCACCCTGTCGCAACCAGAACGCGACAGGGTGAGCGTCGCTACAAGACCAGAAGGCAACAAGGTGACATGTCGCGTTGTGGGTCCCGACAAGAACCTTATCGTTACCACAGATATAGGACTGGATGTCAATCGGAGACCTCCCAAAATGCCCCTAAATGGAAAAACCAGTATATACAGAGGGAGGGGAGCATGGAGAACGATGTAAACACATGCTAGAGGCACAAACCATCCTCATTCACACCCATGCATGTCAAGGATATGCATCTACACTCCGAAAACCTCACATGCATGCATGGTAACACTGAAACCCCAAACCCCAATCATGCTCAAAGGATCAAACCAAGCTTCCACATACATCTATCATTGATTCTACAAGGCTTGGAGAAAGGGAAGATGATCCTCGAATGATAGAACTAGAGGGAAGGATAAGAGTCCCTACCTCAAATAGAAGAGCCAACCCGTTGGGGTCTTCTCATGTGCATGGCCGCCTTCTCCTCGCTCCAAGCTCCACGCTCACGTTGTCCACGAGCAAGGTACATCCTCTCACATGCCGAAGGAGAGGTCACCGCCACGAAGAGGAAGTCACCACGATCACACCGGAGAAAGGGAGAGAACAAAGACTCTCCACCACCAAAGCTCCTCCACAGTCGCCCTCAGACAGAAGGGAGGGAAGGAAGAGGAAAGGAAGGAGAAATGGGGAAAGAGGAGAAGAGTTCTACTGGCCTTGCCTATATAGACCACGGAGCTGAGAACGCGACAACTTGATGGTCGCGTTCAGTAATGAACGCGACAGCCAACTTGTCGCGACCCCAAAGTTATGGTCAGACCTGACCATAGAACTTGCCACGTGTCAACCTCACAGGCCTGACACCTTGAACGCGACGACTGACATGTCGCCTTCAGGTGACATGCGGCTCGATATGTTGCTACTTTCAACAGAAGGTGGCTGACCAAGAAGGGAAGGATGTTAAAATCTAACCAACAAAGAAAAATAATTTCGTCCTCAAAATTAATGGGGAAACTCGGGGGACGAAGGCAAACAAACATACCAGTCACTCAAATAAGTATGGAAAGTTCTCTCACATCTCATCCTCGTGCTCCCATGTTGCCTCGCCACCAATGCGATTCTCCCAAACGACCTTGACGAGTGGGATCTGCCTCCTGTGCAACTGCTGCACTCTGTGCGCCACTACACTGACCAGGTACTCTGGCACTAACAAGTCTAAAGCAACCTCTAACTGTGAGTAGTCGGGCACATGCAACGGATCTGGCATGTACTTCCTCAACTGCAAGACGTGGAAGACATCGTGAACTCCTGCTAACTCGGGTGGAAGACCTAACCTGTACGCGACCTCGCCAACCCGCTCCAGGATGGAAAAGGGACCAACGAACCTCGAGCTGAGCTTGCCCCTCTTCCCAAACCTTAGAACGCCCTTGGTTGGCGAGATCTATAGAAACATGCTGTC
Organism: Colocasia esculenta; assembly: GCA_014218235.1. NCBI lineage: Eukaryota > Viridiplantae > Streptophyta > Magnoliopsida > Alismatales > Araceae > Colocasia > Colocasia esculenta. Next base: position 126,192,574 of record CM024761.1, read on the forward strand.
ACCTGCCTCAAACTGTAGTGGCCTTTGATGAACATTTACGTCACTCTTCTACCTACTCTGTGTTGTCTGCAGCCTTTGATTGATCAGTCTCACTGTATCCGCACACTGCTGCACAAGCTCTAGTCCCAGCAACTACCTCTCACCGACCTCGTGATAATGCAATAATGTCTGGCACGGTCTGCCATACAGAGCCTTGTAGGGTGCCATCCTAATGCTGGAGTGAAAGCTATTATTATAAGCGAACTCTACCATGGGAAGGTGTGACTCCCACGTGCCGCCCCAGTCAAGGCAGCACGCTCTCAACATGTCCTCGAGGGTCTGTATGGTCCTCTTCGACTGACCATTTGTCTGCGGGTGGTAGGCTGAACTCAGTCTCAACTCTGTGCCCAGTGCCCTCTGAAAGCTGTGCCAAAATGAGAAGTGAACCGCGGATCTCTATATGAGACAACAAAAATCGGGGTCTCGTGCAAAGGAATTACTCTATCCACGAATAGTCTGGCAAGCCTATCCACTGATTAAGCTAATATGACTAGCAAGAAACGTGTTTTCTTTGTTAGATGATCCATGATCACCCACACACTGTCGTGACCCTGCGAAGTACGAGGTAAGCTGACAACAAAGTCCATGGTGATGTGCTCCCACTTCCACATAGGAACGGGTAGCGATTGAAGCTCACCACCAGGATGTTGGTGCTCTGCCTTCACCTGCTGATAGGTAAGGCAACGAGCGACAACCTCAACAATATCTCTCTTCATCTCAGGCCACCAAAAGATTCCTTGCAAATTGTGGTACATCTTGGTGGATCTAGGATGAACATAGTACCTCGACCGGTGTGCCTCTGCTAACAACTCCTGCCTGATGTCCGTTGGAACGTACGACCTGCCTCTGAACCTGACCTTACTATCCTCGTCCAGCTCCACCTCTGGCATCTGCAAAATCTCTACTAGGTCCGAATCTGCACTCTGAGCCTCTAACACCTGCTGGTACATGACTAGTAGGACTGTCAAATTGGTCAGGACTGGTCTGTCTTTGCGGCTCGACAGAAGGAACATTCCCTGCACAGCGTCCTCCAACAACCTTCAGTGTCTAACCAATAAAGAACTTAAGTGGGATCTCCTGCTCAAAGCATCTACTACGACATTAGCCTTTCCCGGGTGATAGGAAAGAGAAAAGTCACAATCCTTCAGGTACTCGACCCACCTGCGATGCCTCAGGTTCATATCTCTCTGAGTGAAGACATACTGTAAGCTCCTGTGGTCCATAAACACCTCGAAAACCTCTCCGTACAAGTAATGTCTCCACAACCTCAAGGCAAACATGACTGCTGCAAGCTCCAAGTCGTGAGTCAGATAGTTCTTCTCATGCTTCTTCAGCTGCCTAGAAGCAAAAGTGACTACCCTCTCGTGCTGCATCAAGATGGCACCAAGACCAGTCCCTGAACCGTCAGTGTAGATAACAAAACCACCACTGCCAGATGACAACACAAGGATCGGGGCTGAAGTCAACTTGCTCTTCAGCTCCTGAAAGCTCTACTCACACTCTGCCATCCACACAAACCTAGTCTCTTGCCAGGTCAACCTCATCAACGGCTCTGCAACTCTGGTGAAGTCCTGGATGAATCTCCTGTAGTAGCCTGCCAACCCCAGAAAACTATGCACCTCTGCAACTATAGTGGGCTGGCCCCAAGAAACCATGACCTCAACCTTGGCAGGATCCATTGCCACACCTGCATTTGAGACCACATGACCCAGAAAATGCATATCCTTCAACCAAAATTCACATTTGCTGAATTTGGCATAAAAGTAGTGACTCCACAGTGCCTCCAACACGAGCCTCAAGTGCACCTTGTGCTCCTCCGCTGACTCTGAATACACCAGGATGTCGTCCACGAACACTACCATGAAACTGTCTAGGTACTCTCGGAACACATTGTTCATCATCTCCATGAAAGCTGTTGGTGCATTTGTGAGCCAAAAAGGTATCACGACAAACTCGAAGTGGCCGTAGTGGGTACGAAAGGCTAATCTGGTGATGTCTGATTCCTTGATCCTCAGCTGGTATTGACCTGACCTCAAATCAATCTTCGAGAACATTAAAGCAGACTGCAACTGGTCAAACAAGTTATCGATCTTGGGAATCAGATACTTGTTCTTCACTGTAACCAGATTTAGCTGTCGATAATCGATGCTCAACCTTAGACTACCATCCTTCTTCCTCACAAACAAGATAGGCGCACCCCAAGGCGAACAGCTCAGACGAATGAAGCCCTTCTTGAGTAGCTCATCAAGTTGGCACTTCAACTCCCGCAGCTCCACCGGCACCATCCGGTACGGTGCCTTGGACATAGGCATCATCCCCAGAAACAACTCAATGGACAAACCTTGCTCTGCCCCCTACTGCACTGACTGCTCCACAGGCTCTGGCTGACGTTGGTGCTGAGGCGGCTGCTGAAAATGCTGTCTACCCTCACGAGTGAACATCTTCTTAAACTTCGAGTGCAGGTCAGTGCCGTCTGTGCCTGAAGAAGAAGAACATGATACACACCCTCAACTGTTGAAAGGCACTGGTACGGGGTAGAGGTCGTCGGACCTCCTCCCTGCTGTGCCTGGAAATGTGACTTCCTCTCCAAGGCGGTAGCTCTAGCCACTACTAATTCCAAGGTGTTACACAGGTGGCCAGCCATGGCCAACCTCAACTCAGATCGTAACCTGCTAATGAACTGCTCGGTACAAGCCTGCTCACTAGTGGCTACATGAGGGACATGTCGCAAAAGTTGTACAAACCTCTAGTGGTACTGTGCCATAGTCTACTCTCCCTACGACAACTCGTAGAACTCGTCCCTCCTCTCACGACGAGCATAGTCGGGGAAGTACTCACCATGGAATAGCTCCAAGAACTGCTCCCAACTGATCTCATCCAGTCTCCTACCCTGAAAGCTAGTCTACCTCACTGTCCTCCACTACTCGTGGGCTGACCCCTTCAGCTGATATACCGCAAGTCTAACCTGATCCTGCTCTGCACAATCCATGGTCTCGAAAGTACACTCGAGCTCATGGACCCAACTCTTTGCTCGGTCAAGATCGTAGTCTCCATAGAAGGTCGGAGGTTGAAGATGAAGAAACCTCTCCAAAAGTGTTGTGCGGTCCTCAGGTGTTGCTGCCACTACTGGAGTCTACTGCTGTGCCACTGGTGGTACCTCTGGCTATATTGGTACTGTCTGTGACGTTATTGGTGGCTGTTCCTCTGCTACTATCTCTGCGAATTGCTGACCTTCTGCTGGTACTGCCAAGGAGCCTGAAACATAGCTCTCCACCACTTCTCCATCACCTCTGGAGGAGGCGGGCATGGATACCACTACTGCAGTGCTCCCTGCAGCAACGGGACACTCTGTTGGTCATTGTGCTGAGACTGAGCATCTGCTGATGTATACTCAGTTGCAATGACCCATCCGATGCGTCATTCTGATTCTCCATCAGCTCTTTGACCTACTTGCATCGACGTGGAGCCATGTCCTACAACACAACTAATAATCAAGTTAGCGGTTTAACTCGGCGGCTAGCAGTGTTACTTGTGCTTCCTATGGGACGTTACATTGTCACTTAGTTCCATTACAAGTCTTGATAGACCTCTTTCTCTGATACCACTGTAACGGTCCCGATGCCCAGACCCCCGACTCCCACCAAGAATCCGACCGCCGGCACCGCCGCCCACGGACCCGAAGACCCAGAAGGGCTAACGGACCAGTCTAACAAGATATGTAATGGAATTAGACAACAATAACAAGCACTAAAAGGTGAAGGGGAAGCGTCCAACACAAAGTACGAGTCTATTGCAATCCCAAGAAACAAGTACAAGTGATGAAAGAAAAGGGAATAATAGGTCCCTTAGGGGCATACCCTGAGGGTAAAGAGTCACAAGTATAGGGGAACACTACTCACGGAAGACGCCGTCTACTACGGCCCTATCTCCTTTGCCCGCCGTAGAAGGTGCTGCTGTGAAGTCTCACCTGAAAAGGAGGGAATGAGCTTCACGAAGAAGCCTAGTAGGAACTACCAATGTAGCAACTCTTAATTTTAAGTTGAGAAAATAAAATTTAATTAAATGAAATTGGGAATAAATTGAAACCCATTAAGTAAAACAAGAGATGAGCTAACCTAAAAGGTTCATACATGAGTTAATGGGCCACAAAGCTGAAGCCCAATGTTGGATGGGAGATAATTAAGCCTAAATTCATGACTAAATTATTAATAAATTAAAAAGGGACAAGATAATAACTATTTTGACTTATAATTATCCCAAAAAGAGTCCTAATCCTATCCTTACTTCTTGGCCACGAATCTAGAGCCCACCCCATGCCAAATGGAAGAAGGGAAAGAGTTTTAAGGGAATTGGGAACTTTAAACATACAAATATACCTCTATTTGCATCCCTAGCAAGCCTATTGGCTTTCTAGATCTTGGAGGACGAGGAAGAGAGCATTTGGATGAGGAGATCAAGGAGGAGGCTAGGAATAATGGATCTTTGTGTTTCTTCGAGTTCTTGTCCTAGGATCACAGAAGTGTTCAAAGGTAGGCAATCTCTCAAGCAAAAACAAATTAATTTCAACCCTAGAAGAACCATGATCCCATCTACGAAAGTCCCATGTTTTCCCCAATTTCCACCATGTCATGTATGAGTATTTCATGATCGAAGTTTTGTTCAGAACATGTGCCCGATCTCACTTGTTCACCTTAATTCCATGACTATGCTTGATCTCGTGCCATGAAACTTTTATTGCACATACTACATGAAGTCAAGGATCTAATGATACTATTTTCCCCAATTTCTGTTAAGTACCTTGTTCGAATTAAATCATTCATGACCATTGTGTCAGATTTTTGGTTCATCGTGAAGAACCTGTTAATAGCATGTTCTTACCATGATAGAAATCTAATTAATCTTTACTGTTGATGCCTATGAAAGTCTAGTTTCGTTTAAAACTGATTTCATAATTTTTCATTGAGTATACGAATTTCGAATTTTTAAAGAGCACTGTGTCAAGTCCTTGGCTGCATTGACTGCAGCCCAAGGAGGCTTGACCAACATTCTGAGCTCAGGCCGAGACCCCTGAGAACATGACGACCCAATAGGTTGTGTTCTCAACTGGGTCGCGACAAGGTATCACGTCGCGTTCTTAATGCGATGGCAGGACACTGCGTCATGATCTTCAGATCGTGCTAGTCTCGATCTGAACGCGTCGCCCCAACACGTTGCGACGAGAACCTCGTCGTCGCATCGACGTCTCGGCTGAACCTGATCACATCGGCTCATCAGTCACGACCTCAATGCGTCGGTCCAACCCATCATGACCAGATCATGGCCGTCACGTCGGTTCAGTATGTCGCGACCTGAAAGCGACGCAGGCCGATGTCGCGACCTGACTGTCTATTCCAGAAACCCTAATTTTCATGTAAACCTTGCTAATCATGCTTTATAATCATGATTTAACCCCTATAATGCACTATTATGAACAGTAATGACATGTTAATGCATTTTTGTTAATATCCACATGATTTCATAAATTAAAAGATGTGCACAACTCTTACATGCTAGCTTGATTTTCTCTCACATGCACACACCAAACAAGAATTGTGCCATGAGACTTTACAGAAATTACTTATTAAAATATCTGATAATTAAGTGTAATTATTCATGTAAATTTTCTCTATTATTTAAAAAGGACTTGCCTTCATTTTATTCGTCGATTTAATACCGTTATCGTGTCCCTCTTCCTTGAGCACTCAAGGCATGACGGACAAACGATTCTATACACACTTTATCTTGGCTTGGACGACCTCTCCGTTGGGAATACTCCTGACTGGACCAAGAACTCCATGTTGAGGCATCCATAAGACTCCTTGGCTTTGGCAGACGTCCATTGCCGACGAGCATGTTGTACCTTTAATACCCATTTTACCCTTAGGGATCAACATGATCCAACGGCCTTAGATTAATCTCTCTTATCTTGAGATCACGTCGGACCTCTGGACTGTGTTTGTAGTATGGTCATTGAGCGGTTAGTGACTTCCACCAGACTGCCAGCACCCGATCATGTGTGTTGTGCAACTATTATTATCGCCTATTTATCGTTGTTTTACTAATATGACCCTCGTTCTTATCTATGTTCTCTATCCTCTTATCTATTCACATTATCTCTATACTCTCATCTATTTTTCAATTACTCTCATCTATTCTTGGTACTCTATTTAGCCATCTATTGACTGTCTAGGATAAAAACATGATCAATGCTAGACAACATTATTAAGGGCCCGATCTGGTCCTGGAAGGTGCGTCCGAAAAGTGGCAGTGCCCATGAGAGTTTTAATGATCAAGATGTATGGCATAAGATCCAAGTACTATACTATCATGATTAATCCATTACAATCAATTCAAGTACTATGGTCTCTCGGTTGAAAAGAAAATCAACCAACGTGCTATCATGACTACTGCACTATCGTGCAATTTTACATACTATCTTGTTATATGGCCAATCTTTATCGTGCTACTTGTGCTATTTTCTTGTGAAATGTACTATCATTCTCTTGCTATCGTGTGACATTACTCGCATGACTATACTTAATCATTCTCTCTAGTTATCCTACTTTACAAGACATTAATCACTTAAAGCATACCTATTTCATGAGATATTAAATCCTACTGGGCGATTATCGCTCATCCTGCACTATTTGTTATATATGTTTTAGGTGAGTCTAATGGAGACTACCACACGCACGAGGATGGGGATGAGCAAGAGTAGGAGTGACCTCATATTTCGACAACCAATTCATTTAGTAGCTAGATAGATAGTTAGTATGATGTTCTCATTTGAATAAAGTACTTTGGGCTCATAGTTATGGCTCTACATTAGTGAATGTAATAGAATTAGTGGAATTATCAATAAAGATGGTTCATTTTGCATTATTCCAATATGTGCAATGGTTTGATATCTATTTCTCACTCTATACTATTTATTTAATTGTTTATCACTCCAATATTCCTCGTCGGAGCATTACAGTTTTGTGGTATCAGAGCCTAGGTTGTTCTTAAGTATAGGATGATCTTAGTTGACTTGCTTCGACTAGAGTCAATTATCCTACCTATGTGAGATACGGATAGAACTATGGGTATAAGTTAAAATAAATACACACACGCACTAACCTAGTACCACTTCAGTATCTTACATCAAATTTTCTCTTGAAGGAACTTAGAAAATAGCAATGGCAGTGGAACGTGCACAACTTCATGACATGTAGCAAACTATCCAAGATCTGACCAGAGCATTAGTGCAAGTTGCTCAAGGCGGCGGAAACCGCGGAACCGGGGACCTGTATAGAAACTTTCGGAGCATGAACCCGCCTCGGTTTAGTGGGACAACTGACCCTGACGAGGCAAAACACTGTATGAAGAAGATGGAGTGCATTTTCCACGTCATGCAATGTACAGATGGAGATAAGTTATTGCTAGCTACATTTCAATTGGAAATGGACGCGCGTGCGTGGTGGGAATTCGTAGAGGCCACTCAGGCAGATGGACAAATCACGTGGGATGAGTTCAAATCGCAGTTCAACTCCAAGTATTTCTCGGAACGAGTTCAGGAGAGGAAAGCCTCTGAGTTCACAGCACTGAAGCAAAGAAACCTACAGTGGCAGAATATGAAGCTCAATTCTCTCGGTTGGCTCGATACGTCAATCATCTCATCAACACTGAGAGGATGAAAGCGAAATGATTCCTCAATGGACTCAAGCCCTCATACATTCAACTTTCACCACTCGACATCCAGATGTATGCCGACATGGTCAAGAAGGCCCAGTTGCTGGAGGATGCGACCGATCTCACAGATCGCATCAAGGGTAGAATAGTCAAGAAGGAGCAGGCGTCTAGTTCTATGAACAGACCAACCAACAACAAGAAGTAGCCATTCAACATCACTGAAAGGCCAAGCCAAGAATGAAAGCCTAAGATTTTCACCCCCTCTACTCCAAACAAGCCCAAGTGCAAGCATTGTGACAAGCCAGGTCACACTACAGAAGAATGTTGGAGGAAGGCAGGTGCATGCCTGCACTGCGGGAGTCGCGAGCATCACATTCCCGATTGCCCCATGTTGAAGGAAAATGTGAAACATCCGAGAGGACAAAAGAAGCAAGGCAGACTCCAAGCCGTGCAAGAAGTAGAAACCATTGAAGAAGGTGGAGTGGTTGAAGGTACACTACAAGTCTTTTCTCAATCAGTATTTGTTTTGATTGATACTGGCGCTACATATTCGTTCATATCACAAGCATCTGCTGATACCCTAAATATCAAACCTGCATCGATGTGCTTTAACTTACCTATCACAACACCACTAGGGGAGAAAGACAAATTGAACAAATATTTTTCATTAGCTGATGTAATGATTGGTGAACTCAATCTAAGAGCCGACTTGGTGTGTATGCCCAAGGAAGGCTATGATGTCATATTAGGAGCCGATTGGCTATCTACGTATGGGGCTAGTGTTGATTGTAGAAGAGGGGAGATTTCATTTAGTGAATTCCCTAAGTTGACCTTTATGGGGCAATGACATAAGAGAGACTTGTCTTTAGTCTCTGCTATTCGGGCACAAGACATGATTAGGAAAGGATGTGTTGCATTCCTTGCCGCTATGATAATTGAAAAAAAAGCACCCAAGGTGGCAGACATACACATAGTGCAAGACTACTCCGATGTTTTCCCTGATGAGCTACTAGGCATTCCACCTGAACGAGATGTGAATCGATCTGATCCCTAGAGCTGCACCGGTGTCACGTCAACCATATAGAATGTCTCCTGCCGAGTTGAAGGAACTAAAGGAACAATTGATGGAGTTACTAGAAAAGTGCTTTATAAGACTGAGTACATCCCTTTTGGGAGCACCCATTCTATTTGTCAAAAAGAAGGACAGATCCATGAGATTATGCATTGACTACATGCAGTTGAACCAGCTGACAATCAAGAACAAATACACTTTGCCTCGTGTCGATGAATTATTTAATCAAATATTTAGAGCTAAATATTTTTCTAAGATTGACCTTAGGTCTGGATATCATCAAATGAGAATCAAGGATGCAGACATTTATAAGACGGCTTTCAGGAGCAGGTATGGACATTATGAATTTGTAGTTATACCATTTGGGTCTAACCAATGCTCATGTAGCTTTCATGGATGAATAACATCTATCGGCCATACCTCGACAAATTCGTCGTGGTGTTTATTGATGATATTCTTATATATTCCAAGTCCAAAGAAAAGCATGAGGAGCATCTGAGGATCGCTCTGCAGATCTTGCGCGACAACAAGCTCTATGGAAAATCGAGCAAGTGTGAGTTCTGGATCGAAGAAGTTTCATTTCTAGGCTATGTCATATTCAAAGACTGTATAACTTTGATCCTTCAAAGGTTGAAGCTGTACTTAACTGAGAGAGACCAACCAATGTTACGAAGATTAGAAGTTTTCTTGGACTGGTTGGCTACTACAGACGGTTCATAAAAGACTTCTCCAAGATTGATGTACCTCTTACTCGCCTTACGCGAAAGGAGAACCCTTACGTCTGGAGCATGGAATGTGAGAAGAGCTTTTAGACACTAAAAAAATGTTTGACATTTGTGCCTATCCTTGCCTTACCTGTTGAGGGTGAAGGATTCTCAGTCTATACTGATACATGTAGAATTGGTCTAGGCTATGTATTGATGCAGAATGAGAAGGTGATAGCCTATTCGTCAAGACAATTGAAGCCTTATGAGGTCAACTATCTTGCTCATGACCTAGAACTAGCTGCATTGTCTTTGCACTAAAAATTTGGAGGCATTATCTGTACGGAGAGCAATTTATTGTTTATTCAAATCACAAGAGCCTAAAGTATTTATTCTTTCAGAAAGGACTTAATATGAGACAGAGAAGATGGTTGGAGTATCTCAAGGACTTCGACTTCAACATTCAATATCACCCGGGTAAAGGTAATGTTGTGGCAGATGCACTTAGCAGGAAGCCTGTGGCATCCTTATCTTGTCTAGTTATGGGCGAGATGCAGTTACTGGAACAATTCGCCAGACTAGACATCAACATTGAACAAAGGAGCGACTAGGTACTGGTTGCTAAGCTCAGGGTACAACTCCACATCTTGGTTAAGATCATGGATCAACAAGTAAACGATCCATTTCTAATCCATGTCAGGGAAACTATAGCAGATAGACCAGACTTCTCCATCACCGAAGATGGAAGATTATTATTTCATGGTAGGACCTGTGTACTTAACAATGTAGAACTAAAGATGTAACACCCCATATAAGAATATGTTAAATGGACTAAATCAGCAGACTACCAACAACCCGGACTAGTCATTTTCAGAGCTCGAGTAAGAAAAGAACTCTGAAGTTAAGCGTGCTCAATTGGGAGTAGTCCCAGGATGGGTGACCTTCCTGGGAAGTCTACCAACTGGCACGGTTGTTGGGCCAGTTTGCTGGTTGAGTCGTCACAAATGGTATCAGAGCCTTACCCAGCCGGAAGTGCAGGAACTAAGTGTCACACAGGGGAAAGTGCTACGCTATGGGAGCCACCTCTTGAGGCCATAATGGCACAAAGTGCTACATAGTGGGAGCCACCTCTTGAGCCTGTGGGGGCCACCTCTAGAATCCTGCCTGCCTGGGGTTTGATTGTGTGCTATATGTGAGCAGCGACGAGGACCTCGCTTATATAAGAGGGGTAGATTGTAACACCCCATATAAGAATATGTTAAATGGACTAAATCAGCAGACTACCAACAACCCGGACTAGTCATTTTCAGAGCTCGAGTAGGAAAAGAACTCTGAAGTTAAGCGTGCTCAGTTGGGAGTAGTCCCAGGATGGGTGACCTTCCTGGGAAGTCTACCAACTGGCACGGTTGTTGGGCCAGTTTGCTGGTTGAGTCGTCACAAAAGAGGAAGCTGATGGTTGAAGCTCACAAGACTAAGTACACAATCCACCCCGGTGCAACCAAGATGTACCAAGATATGAAAAGAACATTTTGGTGGCCTAACATTAAGCGTGAGGTGGCTGAGCATGCCGCACTATCTCACATGTTAGCAAGTCAAGGTGGAGCACCGTTGTCCTGTGGGTGTACTCAGACCCCTGGACATACCAGAATGGAAGTGGGAAAGCATTAGCATGGACTTCATCATGGGTTTACCCCGAACTCGTGGTGGACTCGATGGTATTTGGGTCATAGTTGACAGACTAACCAAGTCTGCACACTTCTTAGCAATCAGGAGTACCTGGAGTGTGGATGTGTTAGCCGCATTATATGTAAAGTAGATTGTAAGATTACATGGAGTTCATGTATCCATAGTCTCTGATCATGACCCAAGGTTTACCTCTCGCTTTTGGAAAGGACTTCAAACTGCACTCGGTACTAAACTCAACTTGAGTACTGCTTTCCACCCACAGACTGATGGGCAGACTGAGAGGACAAACCAGATCGTAGAAGATATGCTACGAGCATATACCATAGATTTCGAAGGGTACTGAAATGAACAATTATCACAGATGGAATTTGCATACAACAATAGCTACCAAGCAAGTATCAAGATGGCACCATTTGAAGCACTGTATGGTAGAAGTTGTAGATCACCTGTGTGCTGGAATGAGGTTGGAGAACAACAATGGTTGGGACCTGACTTAGTGCAAAGTACTAGCAGAGACATTCAACTCATCAGAGACAAAATAAAAATAGCCCAGTCTAGGCAAAAGAGTTATGCAGATAAAAGAAGAAGAGACTTGGAATTCTAGATCGGAGATCATGTGGTACTCAAGGTATCCCCATCCAGAGGATTTCTAAGATTAGGAATCAAAGGCAAGTTAAGGCCAAGGTTTGTTGGTCTTTTTGAAGTACTTGAGAGAGTTGGTGAAGTAGCTTATCGTCTAGCATTACCTCCACAATACTCCACCGTACACAATGTTTTCCATGTGTCTATGCTGAGGAAGTATGTGTACGACCCATCTTATGTGATACGCTATGACGATATAGTGTTGCACAAAGACATGACCTATGAGGAGAGGCCAGTCAGAATACTGGACAAGAAGATACAACAACTCCGGAATTGATCTATACTTGTGGTGAAGATACTCTAGAACAATCATGGAGTGGAAGAAGCCACGTGAGAACCAGAAGCAACAATGAGACGGAACTATCCGGATCTATTCAGTAAGTCATTCTTCCTCTTATGATCATATGAATTTGGGGACCAAATTCTTATTAAGAGGGGGACGATGTAGCAACTCTCAATTTTAAATTGAGAAAATAAAATTTAATTAAATGAAATTGGGAATAAATTAAAACCCCATTAAGTAAAAAAAGAGATGGACTAACCTAAAAATTCATACATGAGTTAATGGGCCACAAAGTTGAAGCCCAATGTTGGATGGGAGATAATTAATCCTAAATTCGTGATTAAATTATTAATAAATTAAAAAGGGACAAGATAATCACTATTTTGACTTATAATTATCCCAAAAAGAGTCATAATCCTATCCTCACCTCTTGGCCACTGATCTAGAGCCCACCCCATGCCAAATGGAAGGATAACGGCTAGGAAAATGCTAGATAATTATGAGAAATTTGGAGTTGGAAGAAGGGAAAGAGTTTTAAGGGAATTGGGAACTTTAAACATACAAATATACCTCTATTTTTGTCCCTAGTTGACCCTATTGGCTTTCTGGAGCTTGGAGGACGAGGAAGAGAGCTTTTGGAGGAGGAGATCAAGAAGAAGGAGGCTAGGAATAAGGGATCTTCGTGTTTCTTCAAGTTCTTTCCCTAGGATCACAAAAGCGTTCAAAGATAGGCAATCTTTCAAGCAAAAACAAATTAATTTCGACCCTAGACAGACCATGATCCCATCTTCGAAAGCCCCATGTTTCCCCCAATTTCCACCATGTCGTTTATGAGTATTGCATGATCAAAGTTTTGTTTAGAACATGTGCCCGATCCCAGTTGTTCAAATTAATTCCATGACTAAGCTTAATCTCGTGCCATGAAACTTTTATTGCACATACTACATGAAGTCAAAGATCTAATGATATAATTTTCCCCAGTTTCTATCAAGTACCTTGTTCGAATTAAATCATTTATCACCACTGAGTCAGATTTTTAGTTCATCGTGAAAAACCTATTAATAGCATGCTTTTACCATAACAAAAATCCAATTAATCTTTATTGTTGATGCCTCTACAAGTCTAGTTGCGTTTAAAACTGATTTCATGATTTTTCATTGAGTATATGATTTTATACGAATTTTTAAAGAGCACCGTGTCAAGTCCTTGGCTGCATGGACCGCAGCCCAAGGAGGCCTGACCAACTTTTTGAGCTCGAGCCGAGACCCTGAGAACACGACGACCTGATAGGTCGTGTTCTCAACCGGGTCACGACAAGGCATCACGTCGCGTTCTTAACGCGACGACGGGACACTGTGTCGCGATCTTCAGATCGTGCTGGTCTTGACCTGAACGCGTCGCCCCGACACGTTGCGATGAGAACCTCATCGTCACGTCGGCATCTTGACTGAACTTGATCGCATCGGCTCGTCAGTCACGACCTGAATACGTCGGTCCAACCTGTCGCAACCAGATCATGGCCGTCGCGTCGGTCCAGTATGTCGCGACCTGAAAGCGACGCTGGCCGACGTTGCGACCTGGCTCTCTATTCTAGAAACTCTAATTTTCATGTAAATCTTGCTAATCATGCTTTATAATCATGGTTTAACCCCCTATAATGCACTATCATGAACAGTAACGACATGTTAATGCATTTTTGTTAATATCCACATGATTTCATTAATGAAAAGATGTGTGCACAACTCTCACATGCTAGCTTGATTTTCTCTCACATGCACACACCAAACAAGAATTTGTGCCATAAACTTTACAGAAATTACTTAATAAAATATCTGGTAATTAAGTGCAATTATTCATGTAAATTTTCCTTATTATTTAAAATGGAATTGTCTTCATTTTATTCATCGATTTAATACCATTATCACGTTCCTCTGCCTTGAGCACTCAAGACATGACGGACAAACGATTCTATACACACTTTATTTTGGCTTGGATGACCTCTCCATTGGGAATACTCCTGATTGGACCAGGAACTCCATGTCGAGGCCTCCATAAGACTCCTTGGCTTTGGTGGACGTCTATTGCTGATGAGCAGGTTGTACCATCAATACCCATTTTACCCTTAGGGAACAGCATGATCCAACGGCCTTAGATTGCTCTCTCTTACTTTGAGATCACATCGGACCTCTGAATTGTGTTTGTAGTACGGTCATTGGGCAGTTAGTGACTTCCACTAGACTGGCAGCACCCGATCGTGTGTGTTGTGCAACTGTTACTATCGCCTATTTATCGTTGTTTTACAAATATGGCCCTCGTTCTTATCTACGTTCTCTATCCTCTTATCTATTCACATTCTCTCTATACTCTCATCTATTCTTCAATTACTCTCATCTAATCTTGGAACTCTATTTGGCCATTTATTGACTGTCTAAGATAAAAACATGATCAATGTCAGACGACATTATAAAGGGCCCGATCTGGTCCTGGGAGGTACGCCCGAAAAGTGCTAGTGTCCATGAGGGCTTTAATGATCAGGATGTATGGCATAACATCCAAGTACTATACTATCATGATTAATCTATGACAATCAATTCAAGTACTATGTTCTCTCGGTTGAAAAGAAAATCAACCAATGTGCTATCATGACTAGTGTACTATCGTGCAATTTTATGTGCTATCTCGTCATATGGACAATCTTTATCATGCTACTTGTGCTATTTTCTTGTGAAAAGTACTATCATTCTCTTGCGATCGTGTGACATTTCTCGCATGACTATACTTGATCATTCTCTCTAGTTATCCTGCCTTACAAGACATTAATCACTTAAAGCATACCTGTTTCACAAGATATTAAATCCCATTGGGCGATTATCGCTCATCCTGTGCTATTTGTTATATATGTTTTAGGTGAGCCTGATGGAGACTACCACACGCACGAGGATGGGGATGAGCAAGAGTAGGAGTGACCTCATATTTCGACAACCAATTCATTTAGTAGCTAGATAGATAGTTAGTATGATGTTCTCATTTGAATAAAGTACTCTAAGCCTATAGTTATGGCTCTACATTAGTGAATGTAATAGAATTAGTGGAATTATCAATAAAGATGGTTCATTTAGCACTATTCCAATATGTGCAATGGTTTGATGTCTATTTCTTGCTCTATACTATTTATTTAACTATTTATCGCTCCGACATTCCGCGTCAGGGCGTTACAACCAATCTCCCACTGGTTCTAACAAGCAGAATAGATATATGTTTAACAAGAAATTAAGCAAGTTAATATATTCTACTAACAGAGTAAGTGCGGAAGCGGAAGCCAACTACACGGCCATCAGTCTAAACACATCGGGACCGGAAACTCATGTAAACCATGGCACTGGGACGAATCCCAAAGCTGTAAGCACAAATAGAGGAAACTATCTGGACAAGGACACTAGCCACAGAACAACTACCACTAATCAACCGGTCAGAAGTGTCACACACCTTACCCTTGACCACCAGTCCATGTCTACCACCTCCCTTTGGAGTGAGACGCAAAACTAAATGTAACCACACAACTGCCATAGTGTAACCAGACTACATCCCACGCCTGGTCCCTCTGGATGGTACTGGAACCACGTAGAGTGAGGAGTGAGAAGGACTAGCTGGTCTACACCGGAAGAACGCCTAAACCACCTCAGCGTACCAGACTCAGCTAAGAGATCTCTACAAACGACTCTACGCCTCTGTCCCCACCATTTTCCCCTCTGCTACCGGAGTCCATAACTCGAGCTCGTCCGCCGCCTAGAGAACTCCCTCAATGGGCGCGCGGGGACCGGGGGGTCTCAGGTAACGGTAACAACCTCTCACGGGACAAGCCCTCAAGTGCTAAGCATCGGGCAAATGACTAGTTTAGAACCATGCTAGAAACAGCACAGGGGCCAAGAAACTAGAGACACAGTGGAAAGAACTCTTAACAGGTTGCCAGTAACTCTCTGTCTAAGAAGGAGATAGGGTCACTGTCGCTTTCTCAGAGGAGGTGACACAGAGACTGTCGCCACCTGAAGGCGACACTAAACCTACCACAACCTAGGTCAGAAGGCGACAGGGCAAGCGTCGCGATCTGGGTCGCGACAAGGACCTTGTCGCGACCACAGATAGAAGTTCGGGTGCTCACCCCAGACCTCACATAGCCCCACAGTAAACCAGGTCTGAAGGCGACAGCTACCCTGTCACAACTAGAATGCAACACGATGAGCGTCGCTACAAGACCAAAAGGCGACGGAGCGACACGTCGCGTTCTGGGTTGCGACAAGAACCTTGTTGCGACCACAGACAGAGGACTGGGTGTCAACCCGAGACCTCTCAAAATGTCCCTAAATGGCAAACCCTGTGTACACAGAGGGATGGGAGCATGGAGAACAATGTAAACACATGCTAGAGGCACAAATCATCCTCATTCACACCCATGCATGTCAAGGATATGTATCTACACTCCAAAACCTTACATGCATGCATGATAACACTCAAACCCCAAACCCCAATCATGCTCAAAGGATCAAACCAAGCTTCCACATACACCTATCATGGATTTTACAAGGCTTGGAGAAAGGGAAAATGATCCTAGCATGATAGAACTAGGGGGAAGGATAAGAGTCCCTACCTCAAATAGAAGAGCCAACCCGTTGGGATCTTCTCTGTGCGCATGGCCACCTCCTCCTCGTTCCAAGATCCATGCTCACGCTGTCCACAAGCAAGGTACATCTCCTACACGCCGAAGGAGAGGTCACCACCACGAAGAGGAAGTCACCACGATCACGCCGGAGAAAGGGAGAGATCAAAGACTCTCCGCCACCAAAGCTCCTCCACAGTCGCCCTCGGACAGAAGGGAGGGAAGGAAGAAGAGAGGAAGGAGAAATGGGGAAAGAGGAGAAGAGTTATACTGGCCTTGCCTATATAGGCCACAAATCTGAGAACGCGACATCTTGATGGTCACGTTCAGTAATGAACGCGACAACCAACTTGTTGCGACCCCAAAGTCATGGTCAGACCTGACCATAGGACTCGCCATGTGTCAATCTCACAGGCCTGACACCCTGAACGTGACGTGACATGTCGCCTTCAGGTGATATGTGCCACGACACATGTCCAAACTGTCCTGACAGCAAGATGACAAAATTACATACTGCTGTCAGAAGTTGAACATGACGGCATGCCCGTCGCGTTCCCAACAAGAACGCGATAGCCATCTCATTGCCTTTAGAAGGCGACGACCCGATACATCTCTACCTTCAACAGAAGATGCCTGACCAAGAAGCGAAGGATGTTATAGTTGGACACTTGGAGGGCCTTTTGGGTGTACGAACCTCTTATTATAGTTATTTCAATTCATTGCTTATCTCATTAAACTACTTTTCTACCCCCCCCCCCCCCCACACACACACACACACACACAACACAAGAGAGAGAGAGAGAGAGAGAGAGAGAGAGAGATTTGTGAGTTTTTTTTGGTTAAAGGTTATTCATATGAAGGAATTAATAGGATCTAAAAAAGATATTCACTTTTTTCTAACAACAATTAATTAGAGTGGCAAATTTATAATATTTTTGTAACAATAGTTTTAAAGACTGATAGTTACCACATGTATATTCTCAAAGAAGAAATAATCTAATGTAGTGAAAAATGTGAATTTTCTACTATACAATCTCTTGCCTGCCTAATTGGATAGTTAGATATATTTGAATTTGGATAGTATTTAGTTATCTGATTACACTTAATTGGGTAGTCGGATATATATATTCAAATCTGGTTAATATCCATTGAATTTGAATTCGGATAATGATAAAATAGAAAATTATAACTACTCGGCCGCACGGAAGCAACCAGATAGTTATATGGGAGGGGGGGGGGGGAATCCGCTCCCTTAGAGTTGCGGGCCCCACCCTCGGGCCTCTCTCTTAACACGGGAGGTGGCACGGGCAGCAATCGCTGCTCGTGATAAAATGCATCCTAATAGAATGTTTAGGATTCAGATATTGGATCAATTATAATCAAATATAAATTTTGATATCACACTATCCAATCTGCTCCATTTACAAGTCTAATGTACATACATATATATATCAAATATGATTCTTGCAGTACTCTTGCAGTACCAATGGTTCAGCTTAACGTAGCCAACGGCAAGTATGCAATTAAACCTTGAGAAGACGACTCAACGTTCTAGTGGGAAGGACTTGAACAGTGCCATGCTGTAGTCATGCCTCTTTCAAATACTTTACCAGTTTGACCTAGTGGATGGTGGGAGGAGACCAATTTGAGTATGTGGTCTGAACTCGGGAGTAGAAGCTTTTTGTCAAGTCCATTAGAAGGAATCTGGGGAAAGACATGAATACAAGGATCTCTATGCAATCGCCTCCCAATAAAGCGGCAAGCAAGAGAAAGGACTCCACAATTCCTCATTGGAAGCAAAGTTATCCGAACCCCACGTCTTTCCACACACGTTTGGAACACGTGGAAGATCCACGTGCCACACTTTCCGAGGCTCTTCTATATCAATAATCTTATCTCTGCCTTAACACTTTTATAAATATGAGATGATCACAATGTGGGGATGGAAGGAAAGGTAGGATTTGTAGTCCCAAAGGACACATTTGTATATTTGAGCTCTCATATTCTCGAGGTGTAGCTCCTCCCCCGTCCCACATTAAGAGTTGAGACTCCCTAGGTGAAGAAGCCATTACATTAATCCCTTCACTCACACACATTTGCATGTGTTTCCTTATAAGATGGACGCGCCCAACCACACTGTGTTTGTGCTTGGCTGTAATTTACCCTAAAGCCTCCCATGGGCGTACGTACGTAGAGCATGGGCCAAATTCCTTCGCCATGGTGGTGGAAGGAGGTCCCAGATCTTCCAATGGCATGTGTCGAGCCAGTCGAGGCCATGACCCTGCCAATGAACGACGAGGATCAACACACAACCAAGGAGACCCAGTGGTTATGATGAGTTAGGAAACAAGAAGTTAACTTGATGTCATGCCTCATCATATGCATTTTACAAGTCGTGCGTGAGTGTCTGTGTGTGCTGGCATGGCCATAGGCATGTTTTTAACTCGTAGTTTATGATACTTAGATGAAGGGACAAAGGCGCCTCTCGTCAGTATTAGAGATTATAGTTTTTTTTTTTTTTGGGGGGGGGGGAGGAGAGAGAGAGAGTAGTGATAGTATAAGGGGATTACTTAAATGTTGAACCCTATGGCTGGGATCCTAATTAAACTTGGCACTTTGTAGTGGAAGCAAATAGAATAAGTGCTTGGATCACGTGGAAGGATGCCTCCGATTTCTCATGGAGGACAGCCTCTGCAGTGAGGATTACTCAGAGAATCCCAGTGAGAAATTTGTTTCCTAGTGAGATGTGGTTGGCCCATGCATGAACATGGGGGAACAAGTGTCTCATGGCTCATTAAATCACCCACCACCTAGTTAGCAGCTAGTTTACATGGGCAGGGCCAATCAGAAGCCTGATGCTTTCTTTTCCCCCCTTTAAATAACAAATGCAAGGGTGCGTTTGAGTCACATTTAAATTTCCTTCTTGTTGTCCTACAAACGGTGTAATATTGAAATAGAGAGGCGGGGGCTACATGCATGGGCAAGTTGGCACTTAATAATAGATCTATAGGAATCAGACTAGCTAAAGAAACTAAAGTTCAGATCCAAGTTCATCATGTCTTAATGATGATCATGTGATTGCGCCTCGAGACAACTGGACATTTGAGATAAAGTTAAGTGAGAGAGGGGAGAGAGAGATCGAGAGAGAGAGAGAGAGAGAGAATGCATGTGGGGTCCGAACTAGGATTCTCCCGTGGCTCTTTAAATGAGCAGTAGTACCACTGCAAAGAGGAAATGACTCGTCGATGGGCCATGGCTTCTGGAGATGACACCATGATCCGCAAGGACAAGAAAAGCGGTATTGGGGGAGAGGAGGGGGTGTCGAGGATGGGAATGAAGACCGGTGAGGAATTGGCGACATGACCACACTTCTGTCACCCATTTGTTATGTTTGAAGGTTCTAATCCCAAAACCTTAAAAAGTTGAAGTCGGGTGTGAGAATAATGGTAAGACTAATCACACTGTGTGAGATCATGCCGTCTGAGTAAATGATAGATAAATACATAAATATGCATAGGCATACATGTATATCTACATATATACATAGCTAGAGAGAGAGAGAGAGAGAGAGAGAGAGAGAGGCGCGTGAGAGAGAGCGCTATACGTGAGATTCTCAGTGTCCCATAAAGCAAGGGAAGACGTACAATTCAGTGATTCTATGTATGTGATAATTGGCCCACTGAAAAAATTGAAACCCTGTTAGCAGACACGACTAAGAGAAACAAAGAAGGCAGTGAAAGAAGTATACATGTGAGTGTGAGCGAGCGAAAAAGAGAGAGCGTGCACAGATATAAATGTTGACATTTTCATGCAAACGTTGAATAAGAGGTCGAAAGATTAAATTGTTGACACGTTCTTGAAAGACCCTTGAGACCAACAAGGCACAACGGTAATTGGATTTGTGATTTTTTTTTTTATGTTTTGTTTCTATCATTAAGAAAATGTTCCATAGATTCTACCCTTCTTCCTTGTCAACCTCGTTCCCTCTTCCGCTGTCAAAACCTCCTTAAGACACTGCTCAGTACTCGCTACCTATATATATATGGTCTCCATTTGTCGTAATAAACTTCATCTCCTGGCAGCATCTCGCTACTCTCAACAGCCAGTGAAGATTCTTCTCTGTTGGGATGTTTTGAAAGCTCTCTTGGCTTCCATCACCACTGTCTCTCAATTCATCTCCTTTCTCTATAACCACCATATCACACAACCTGGCGAGTTATATTGCATCAGCTAAATTGATTGAATATCCCATCTATAACGATGATGTTAACACCGTCCCGGCTCAAACCCTTGCCATTTGTATTATATATTAAACTTCAGCGCAAGCTCTACTAACCACGTCTCTTTTTAACGCTAATTTCTGGTGCTAGACTTCTAACTTGTCACACAACAGTTGATCCCGTAGACTAATTAACTTCTCTTAGTTTGAGTTTGTCCATATCTGTACTCTCGGTGGAGGCTATTACGAGGAGAAACAGTTTTGTAACATCATTTGGTAAAATCATTTGGTAACATCATCATTAAAATTATGTCACATCGGCAACTGAAATAAAAAAATAAAAAAATCTCATAAATGATGAAGTTGTGATGCACTTTGATTGATGTGTTATTTTAATGTGCTATCAAATGGTGTTACTAAACCATTTTCCTATAAGGAGCCCGATACTTGGAATAATTCTGCTGAAAATTCTGATTAAGCCACTTTGAAAGTGGTTGCTGCAAGTAAACTAGAATAGAAGGTCTTGAACTCAGAACTGTGAAATAAACAAACACAAACAGACATATAATTAACCCATCTGTTTCATATTGAAACACGGGGATGCAAAGAAAAGCCACTTTTATTTTTATTGAACTCATGCCTTGTACAAAGTTATCACCAAAAGGTCTCGAATTCAATACCGAAAGTCTTTATCACCAACTCATGCCTCAAATATAGAATTTTTTTAGAAATAAATCTTTTAAAAATCTTTAAAAACTTACTCTTGGTGAGAATGGATCCCACAATCTTCTAATACACGTCTAAGTACCCCACCAACTAAGTTACTCTTCATGTGCAAAAACAAGTCACTTGATTAGGGATAAAAGAAGCATTTACAAGGATAAACCGTGCTGACTTAACTAAGTTCGAGTCCAATCCCTCTTTTGTTTGTCTCTCTATAGCTAATTCCCTAGTTAAAAGGCTCCATTCCACGACCAATAATTTTTGCTACCATGTAAATGTGTAGTCAACCCCGGTTGACCTTTTGTGAATTCTTCGGAATGAGTTACTTTTCTTCTCGTTCACCTCTCTCTCTCACTCTCTCAGAGGCATATATATTCATTCAACTAAGATAAAAAGAGGTGACTAATAAGATCTAATTAAGAGAATGGAAACCTCATCGTCATCATCGCAATCGATTCCGCACAAACACAAATAGCAGAAAATTGAAGGATTTAACCAAACATCTTTTTCTTGTCACTCAGACTCTGAGAGAATGTGATGCTAGTGTTATTTGTATCATTTTAGCATGTACGTCATTTTACTGTACTGAAATCATTTTGTAGCCTAGCTACGATTTAAGGCTTTGGGTTAATGTCCTAAATTTTCGCATAGACTACCATAGGGTGGAGTTCATGCAGCCTCATTCTCCTCTAGTATTAGCTGAGGAGGAAACTGCAGAGTTCAAGTTTAAATGTTAAGCAAATTCAACATATAATAAAAAAAAGTGACCTAGTGATAAAAAAAAGGTTTCATATTTTAGTGCTTAGAATCAAAGGGAACTTTCCTTAGAAAGCAACTTAGACCCTAATTTAATGCTACACCATTCATCATGCCTTTAAAAGAATTGCAAGTTGGTACACTTATCTCATGGACAGAAATAAACAAGAAACACTTACAGCTAAGAGAATTTCATTTTTAAACGGACTTGCTCTCTTAGAGCTTATAGGCTACAGCCATGAACTTGGATAAGAACATCACTTGTCCAGAATGGTATTCTAGTACAACAGCACGTGAGTGATCAAATGCAAGTAAGACATAAACAAAGCTGCAAGCTAGCTCACTATTTGCAAGGTGTTCATGTTATAGCTAGAGATATCACATATGGAAGCTCAGGGAAAGAAACACGGTGCACTTCCCCTTGTTTTACGTAATTGCTAGGTGTTTCTTGGGAGGAAACCAATGTGCATCTAAGGTTGCGGTGTTTCGGCACCGAAAATATGAGTTTCTGATATCAATTTCGATAACTGTTTAAAACTTTCGATTCAATATTTATTTTTGATTTTGATCTGATTATGATTGCATTATCCGAACCAAAATTTTAATAAGTTAATGTGTTTACCGTGACTTTGTCTTTTAAATTAATTTGTAGATAATTTATGAGAATAATTGATACTGATTTTAATTCTGATTATTTTTCAATCCCAAATCTGATTCCGATGACATATCGGAATAACTGATACGTACCGATTCCGATAAATTATCAGTATTATAATTCGTATCAAAATCGAGTCGAATTATCATATTTTTGAGTTTTATTTGCAACCCTACCGTAAAGGAAGTCTTTGGATGCTGAGGTAGGTTAAACCTTTAATTGTTGATGACTGACAAAGATATTTCGGATCAGAGATGATTTGTTCTCATCCAGATCGAACAAATTAATCCATATACGTTTGTTCCCCTCATCGTTAGGGACGTCGTCATAACCATGGAAAAGAGGATCTAATTAGCAGCCAAGATCTAACTAGCTAGCTAGCTAGATGATCAAGTTGATGTCAGTGAGGCACGTTGTTCTAATAAATGCGGATTAGTTCCTACATGGAATTTTTGGCTTCTTTTATGTGGGTTGGGGGATCACAAAGCTGTATACCCCACGAATTTTCTGTTGTCCAGTGAAGCTGGTTTTCTTAAAGAGATCTTATTATAGTAAAGCTAAGGACTAGCTAGCTAGCTCTTTGAAAAAAACCATCATGGGGAGGCAGTACACGCCATTCAAGCTCATATACGAAAGACTTATGCGCTGCGCTACATAAATGGAGCTGCAGGTTCCTAATTATTTAATTACTTAATTGCAATAATTACTATTAAACAACATGCAAGTTAAAAATAATGTTGCCCGCCTCATGGAATATTTTGGGCCAAGACGAGAAGGAAATTACTTATTTGGGATGTGTGAGATAGATGATTGATCAGATCGAGAGAGAGAGAGAGAGAGAGAGAGAGAGAGAGAGAGAGAGAGAGAGAGGGACTTCTTTCTGAAAAGGACCTCCCCGACGGAAGAAGGCAAAGGAAGAATTCAAGGGATGGGGGAGAGAAGACAGCAGGAGAAGGAGATGGGGTTTAAAAAGGGCATCCCGCCCTTGAACAAACAAATGCAAACAGTCAAAACAAGTGGTAGGGAAATCCTAGCTTAACAGTATCCCAGATTTCGATCCCCCCTGCCCTTTCATGATATTGTCACCCTCACGTTGGCCCCCTTTACCACCCATCTTTTCCTCCTTCCCCACCTCCATCGCCTTGTCATCGCTTTGCGTATACAGGAAGAGTTTTGGCATTAAAAGTCAGCGTCTGAGATATGAGAGAGAGAGAGGGAGAAAGAGATGGGGGGAAGAAAGAAACACATATATATATTAATCTTTCTTCCTCACACATCCACGTCTAAGTAGTCCATGCTGCAAATTGCTCCTTTTTGTCAGTTTTTAAGAACCTGAAGTTTCTCTTCTTCTTGGTGAGGGAGGGCGAGAGAGGGAGAAAGAGAGGCATCACCTTCCCATCCATTTCTCGGACACTACATATCATGCTGATCTCTCTGCGAAGAGAAACGAAGTAGAGGAGTCACCGCCGGGTTTCCATGCAGGGCTTCTGATCGATGATTCAAGCTCCTCCTCTGTGGTGCAAGTAATAGTACTGCCATGAATCCTCGGATGAAGAAGCCTTAACTAGGTGGTCGATCTCCTGCCGCTCCTCCCTGCTGCTTGAGGCCCTCAAGAAGGAGATGTGCAGCTCCTTCTGGCAGAGGATGGAACGCGATCAGGGAGATCTCGGCGACATCATTCGTGCCAGCGGCTGCGGCTCCACAGCCGCACACCAGATGAGCGCCACCGACTGGCAACTCCCACCGGAGCCGGTGAGCTTTCCATCATCCCTTGAAGTGTTCAATGACGACTATGGGGATTCCCTCGCCAGCTTCCGAGAACCCCTTCTCCATGAATTGGCCGGCAGCACGTTCTTTGATGGCATGGATTCTGCTGCCGGCCTCTTGGATGTGAGCATGGTGGGCGGCGATGACGGAAGCAGTGCTGTCGGTGGGGGTGGAGGGAGCCTCTCCGCGCAGAAGACCCTCGGCGGGGAAGAGATTAAGAGGCCATGTGAGATCTTCTCCAGAGTCCTCCAGATCTCACCAAGGGCAATTAAGCCTCCTCAGATTCTCATAGGGGACATGGTGAAGGTGAACAGCTCCGTCGGCTGCCCACTGGACCAGGCCGGCCTGCAGATCTCGTCCCCTCGGACACCCGGCATCAAGAGAAGGTTAGAATAAGGATGTGAACTTCATCTTAATACCCCTCACATGCCTAAGGAAAAACGTTATATTGATCATCATATTCAAGAAATTAACATTCTTTGGGGAGAGAAAAAGGGGTCTTGCTCTCTAGAGCTTGTGTTTGCAAATCTCTCTTCTCTATACTCCCCAGACTTCAAATCCATAATGCTATGGGAGAACATTCATGGCATGTGGGATTCGTGGCATGTGTGATTTGGTTATTGTGTTTGCTACCAGTCTCCTTTGAAACTATAAATTATTTTTTGTGCTTATGAGAGACAGACCTAGTACCTATATATATAGTGTCTGAGAGTAAAGTAGGAGTTTAGGTTTGGTCTATTAATGCGGTATTATATCTATATGAAGTATGCTTTTGGTGGAAGGGAAGAAACAACAGTCTCTTAGAATTGATGGGCGCATATCAGGGT
This sequence comes from Colocasia esculenta, assembly GCA_014218235.1. NCBI lineage: Eukaryota > Viridiplantae > Streptophyta > Magnoliopsida > Alismatales > Araceae > Colocasia > Colocasia esculenta. The sequence goes on from CM024761.1 coordinate 126,218,311, forward strand.
GAAGCATCTCAGGCAAGCTCAGAAGCTCTTCTGTCAGAAGACTAGTCGCACATCAAACCTATGTACCGTCCCTCATGATAATAAGCATATATATATATATATAGAACTTAGAACGTTACCATACGATTATGATCAGAAACTATCACCCGATCTATTCATCCGCTCCGCACTCTGAGATCCTTATTTCCTGATGGTAACCAATTAGATATGTAGGCAGTCGACCTTAGATCACTTGAACATGAAGTAGAAGAAGAAAGAAACCATCTGTCAAGTATTAAAGTGGAAATATAATATGTAAAGAACAAGTGATTTTATCTTGCTTCTCTCTCTAGATCTTCTCTATGCTGCATGAGAAAACCAGGACATCTGATGTCTCCCTCTACTACACAGGAAAAGTCAGGCCAAAAAGGTGGTTTGCATTCCAGCACCTGCAGCTGCCAACGGCAGGCCCGGGGGAGAGATTGTTCCATCTGATCTCTGGGCTTGGAGAAAGTACGGACAGAAGCCCATCAAGGGTTCCCCTTATCCAAGGTAAATTTCAGTTCAAAACCATAGTTGTAATAGAGTCGTAAGATTAATCTTCACCACGAAAAGAATGATATCATCTTCTTCTTCCTTCTCAACTATGAAATTAATGACGATAAAGCTGACGGTATTGTTGCTCAGGTCATGGTTAATTAGGAATATGTATTCAAGTCAGGGGAGACAAAGCTGCATCCATCTTTCTTCTACTACCATATATGTCTTCTCCATTAATTAATTACTTCCAAGGCACATAACACAGTACTGCCAACAATACTTAAACGGGTATCCATAAGCATTAATATTGATGATCATCTTGACATATATATATATATATATCTATTAGATGGATGAAGACAAACGCAATGTGCGGAAGAGAGCTGTTGGGACTAATAGAAGCTACTATCTTATATCCTTTTCACTGGGTTCTTTCTCCTAAACACTAATCACACATATGTGAGATCTGTGCACCATTGTTAAGGAACCGGGCGTTTTCCGTTCATACCGCTACTTGTTTCTCGTTTTCTGTTAATAGAAGCTGAATGGAATTTGAGTGGGGGACTGCCTTCATTTGTTAGGCTCATATACGTAGAGTGAACTTTGCTGAGTCTAGCCATGCAACTGCATGCGAGGTAGGATTTGTACAGGATCCGACCTGCTGATACCTCTGAGAGTCTGAAATAATTTATAATTGGGAATTCTCATAGGGTGGTGTTGTCTGTTCTCTTTGGCGCAGGGGTTACTACAGGTGCAGCAGCTCGAAAGGCTGCTCCGCGAGGAAGCAAGTCGAACGGAGCAGGACTGACCCAAACATGCTGGTCATCACCTACACATCCGAGCACAACCACCCATGGCCGACCCAGAGGAACGCACTCGCAGGATCGACAAGGTCTCAGCCTCCTAAGAGCAATTCCTCGGCTGCACAGAGCTCGCCTCGGGGGCAACGGCCCAGAACGCAGGGCACCAGTAATGAGGAGATCGCCAAGGGACCAGCTAGCATGGCACATCCTCCTCCCATCAAAGAAGAGGCAGCTGATCAGGTGGAGAAGCCAGTGGACAGTACTGCTGAAGAACAAGAACTTGACCAAGTGTTCGATCAAGACTACAAGGCGATGATCCTGGATCCGACCCAGCCGGACGACTTCTTCGCCGATTTGGGTGAATTGGAAAGTGACCCTCTGAACCTCGTCTTCTCGAAGGAGTTCTTGGGGGACAAGTCATGCGACGAAGAGAGGGAGAACAAGGCGTTGGACCCGTTCAACATGTTCGACTGGGCAGGGTCATCGTTTGGAGAAAGCAGGAAGGGGGGTTTATAGCAAGACCTTGGAGCAGTCAGCGCCAGCTAAGAAGACATCATTAGGCTTTTCATTTTTTTTTCGGGGTTGTGATAATTATTATTAATTATGGTGCAATATTCTTACCCTTGGTCTCGCTCTAAACCTTAAAAAGTTTCCTAGTTTGAACCAGAGTTTGAATGTTGAGTGGGGTTTGGAAGACTTCATCACTTGCTTTTGTTGTTATTTAACAGAAATGCCTGCCATTTATGAGAGAATAGAGAGGTGGGTGGTGTTCTTTGATTGGAAGCAGACACTCTGAGACCCACAACCTTGGAGTATTGGAGGATGGGACAGAAAGCTGAGGGAACAGAAGCTCTCAACAGTTTAGAACAAGTACATGTATGTCTGAGATGTGACTGGAAAGGCCCTTCAAGGGCCGAAAAAGATAATCCGACCTCTCTTTCCCTTTGGAGAAATACTTAGTGTATATCTATGGTGTGTATTAATTTAGGGGTATGTCATTTGTCTTTTGAGGTTTGAAAAAGTTGGATGAAAAATATGTTATAAATCCCAAGGAACAAATGACACAATCTTAATAGATGTGCTATGTTTAGTACACACCAAGGTGTGTACTAAATATTTCTCCTTCTCTGAGCTCTCTCTCTCCCCCCTACTTTTCTCTCTCTCTCTCTCTATCTCTATCTCTATCTCTACAAAGTGGGTAAAATAATTGAGAAAGATGGGCAACCAAGCAAGATGTCGATCGGGATTCTTGAAAGGAAAAATGAACAAAGACCGTGGCCTGCACTTTATCAAAATATAAAAGAGATTGTCACGGAAGAAAGAAGATCATAGATCGAAGGGAAACCTGATCACTTTTCTTCCCTCTTCGACAAGCCCTTCCCTTAAGGGTGAAGTGATAAGATAGTATTGGCTCCTCAGCTTTCTGTTTAGTACATCTTACACCAAGGTTTCACCGCGTCTTTTTTCCGTGTATTACCAATTAAAGATTGTTTTTAAGTGAGAGGCATCCTTGAATCTTCTTTGCTAGTACAAGCTCCTAAGTATTCTTGTTTATGATATATATGTAACTTCTTAAACGTGCGACAGGAAGGACAAAAGATTCCTTGGAGGCTTCTAGGTATTTGGCTTTTGGTATTGATAATTATGGTTTACGCACACGTGCATGCATGCATGTGTGCATCCTCTTCTCGATCTCTGCAGAAAGGCTCCCATGTTATGTACAAATTAATTATCATTAAACCATGCATGCATTGTTGTATATATAGAGCTTCTGTAGCATAATACATATAACCCAGAGTATGTTCTATTAGATAATTGATGTGGTTTTGGGATAGGAGCAAAGACATGCATGCTTCAGTGACAAACAATTAAATTTGTACGGAAAAATTAGCTCATGTTCGCTAACTAACCATTCAGTTTAGATGTTCAACTTAATATGTCAATAGCATTTCACATAAGTTGCATTTTGGCGTGGATACACATGCCTTGTAATCCATCGTTCGAAGGAGAATTCTGGATCTTCAAAGACTGAGATGTTAAGTTGGTGAAAATTTAAGGCAGGCCTACGAGATCCATATTAAGCCTAGTTGATTAATTTCTGTGGTCGCTTGTTTGCGATCGACATAGTGAGGCCGGTGACTGACAAAGTATTTCCTTCTTCCTATATATATCTCATCTTATTCTTTAATTTGTGGCACTTGGTTTCAATCAGGATCTTTCTCCCTAATTAGAAATGTAAAAGTCTTCCCACCACTCAAAGAATGAACAGTTGTGACATACCATTTCACTACTGTACTTCGATTCCCAGTGACTGTGACCATCACCCTTTTAGATATGCAATGTCATTTCGAGTGGAGATCCTCTAAATACAAAGGTGGAGGGAAATCGGTAAATACAAATTAGGATTTTGAAAAAAAAAATTACATTTAAATATCTCTGTGTAAATTTTTTCACATGTTTCACAGGAGTTGAAACGCAAAATTTCTCCCCAAATCCCTTTATACTTATCGGCTTCCCTCCGCCTCTCCACTCTGTCATTTCCGTTCAAACACCTGTCTAGAGTCCTCTTTAGTCTCCTCCTTGGCCTCCCCTTTTTGACCGGCCGGGTGAGGAGTATATACAAACCATCGGTGGACCTTGGGGCTTAAAGCTGTAATATGGGTGCCATCATTCCTTTCCTTTATTATTATCTTAAGATTGTTGAAGGCAACAGAGCTGTGGAAGGGTTTCTCTGAGTTGACATGCAGATAAAGATGAAAAGGAGGCCACACAACTACTTTAGTTTTCTAGAAAATTTGAAGTAAGTTTTCAAATGATGTCTAATTGATTACGGGTCGAAAAAGACAATCCTCGATTGATTTATGAGAGGATGGGTCATGCCGTGGGGTCGGAGTTGAATTGGATCTATTGGTTCCAACATGCACCTTAAAGTGACCACTGAAGCTGCCCCGAATTCTTGAAACCCATGCGATGTGACAACCTATGTGACCCTCTCGAAAAGATCTAATCAAAGTGTATATTGGGCATCGTCATTCACATGGTTATATGATGGAGAAAGTGGAATTCAAGAGTGATCCCAAATCCTTGTTTAGATTTCCTAGCCTTTTAGGGAGTAATGTTTCTTTATTGCGCTTCTGAAAGATTGGACGTGGTTCGTGGGCCATACAGGAGCTGCAGTACTCTGTGATGCACAAGATGCAGCAATTAGCTAATAAAGAATAGTATCTCAAAAGACGACATGATGGGTGCACAACCGATTGAGTTCCCACCAGCAATGGAATGGGCTGTCAATGAGACCCAAGTGCCTTTATCTGATTTGATGACACTTTGGTAACTTGTTTTGTAACAATGGTTGCAAATTCCTTGTTAGGTCCACACGGGACCAATATATATATATATATATATATATATATATATATATATATATATATATATATATATATATATGTGGGGATCAAAACAGAGACGTGGCTTCAAACATTCTTAATTACAATCGCTACTTTCTAGCAAGTACGTATAAGTACTACTCATCCAATTTTCACCTCACTAGAATGTTTTTGACCTAACAAAATCAGAAAATTATCACTGGTCTAGGTCCAAGCTTGAGAAACCACAGGGTTTTGGAAGGAACCCACCGCATGATCATTAAGTCATCGGGCCCCAAAAATAGTGACTTTAGGGTCATGGCTAATAGACACAATTACTAGAAGTCAAATATATGATCAGAAATGATTATTTTAAAAAATTAGTAATTTAAGGTCATCGGCTTGATCCTAGAGTACTATCACATACTTAGTGAAGTGATCCACATCTACACTGGATGAAGGAAAGTAAAAGTTAGGTATTGGGTGAGTTGATGTGTTCATTGTGTCTTTAAAATTTCAAATAATCTTATTTTGTAGTGACATATCATGACTAGATATCCCATTGTTATGAATACATAAATTATAATTTCGAAATGCAAGACATCATTTTTTGTTCCCAGAAGGACATCCCCTATTCTCCAATTATAAGTCGAGAGAATGACGAAAGAGGATAATGTGTCAAATAAGGGTTGGGAAGAAAGAGTTGGACAAATGCTGCTGCACAATTGCAGCCACAATTATTGGCATGAAATGCAGATGGCAAAGTGCAATGTGCTATATATATTACGTACGTCCTGATGGTTGGTCTAAACCATGGTCTTTTTGTGCTCACACTTCAAAAATATCACAAGTGAAAATTTTGAAGAGATGATCCGAATATAGAGGATGTTTTGTTGGTTTAATTGGCACACAAAAGGACGAGGTGCTACAGTCTCTCTCTCATAGATAGAGGTAAATTAGAAGCGGCTCACAAAACTGACATTTCATGCAGAAAGTAAAACAAGCCCTAGCACAATACGTCAAGCGCCCAACAAATTTCTTTCTTTTTCTGCCTTAATTTCGATATCTCTAGCTGTTCCATGTTCTAATGGAATATGGTTACTGTTAGATTATAAGTAACTATTATTGAAAATTTTCATGTGCGTAGCGGGGAGAAAATGGTCTTAATTAGATTTGGTCCAATCCAATACACCCTTAGCTTCCTTTGATGAATGATTAAGCATATCCTGATTATTTTAACTAGGTGTATGTTAACTTAAATTTTAGCATAAAATACTTTGAAGTAAAAAACAATATGGTCCCCTAATTAGCCAGGGGTAGCGCTACCCAATCAGTTTTCCTTGAGTACCTTAACCATTTCTTTGCCCCTTCGTAATCCATCTTAATCAGAAAATCTCACTTAACTTACTAAAATCAGTTAAGTCATGGCTAATAGTAATGAAGAAATGTGGATAGGCAGTCCTCACTCGAGCTAGGCTTCGGATAAGGATCACAAATCAAGAGATCAAAGGAGTTCTAACCCTCTCCATATATCTCTGTACCCGGTGATTAACCTGCTATCAAAGTAGGAAGAAGTAAATTAAAGAATGGGGATGCTTTGTAAAGGGTTGTCTGCCTGCTCCCACATGGAGAGGGGTGCACCTCTCTCTCTCTCTCTCTCTAAGTGAAGCTCGATAGATGGACCATGCCCTTTTATGCTCCTCTTTTGCCCAACTCAATGTGCATATTTCTGCCTGCCAATTACCAAGTACATAACAAATGCATAAACTCAAGTTCTACGGTGGGGTGACAGAGAATAACCAGATGACCTCTATTCTAGGTCTCCCATCAAATGCAAGAGAAAAAAGACAGATGTTCCATTCCTATGGTAAGATTTCTCACCTTATTCCACTTCTTTCAAACAAAAAGTAGGTTGAATTAGAACGACCTGCTTGAGGTCAAATATCCTTTACTCACATTGATCTGGTTGCCAATTGAGATAGGAGAACCATCCAAGTGGGGAACCAAAATACGACACACTCCCCCAACAGGGATCCCCTTGCTTGCAATGGTATCCGAAAACATGCATGAGCGATCCCCACAAGGTCGAATATCCTTGGGATTTTACAGGAAACAAAATTGCAACTAGGTGCTATTTAAGACTGAGAGTACATGTAGAGAAAATCACGTTGTACTTTAAATGCACAGTAGTTGTATTGGTTGATAGAACCATCATATTATACATGAATTACATGCTTTGCATTACAGATCGCACAGAAATGACTGTTGGTCATTCGATTGCAGTTGTACTGGAGTTAATAATTTTCTTACAAGCATTTAAAAGATTCTGAAGCACGGGGCTTTTCTCATGGCCCTGGGAAGGAAGATTCTCTACCTCAGAAACTAATCTGCTGAGGGCCGCTTTATCAAAGCGATTAAGGTTGGAGTTAAGTGTATCTAACCATGCCTTCTCATAGTAGAACTGCAGTTTGACTGGCTCACTAATGTCAAGGCAGGAAAGAGCAGCAACCCAATCACCATCTTGTAGTCGCAAACAGATTCTTTCCTTGACTAAAGCAGGAGGTGGAGTCCGACCGGAACAAACTAAGTGCTCAAACGTTGTATCCAGCAATTGCACCTGAGGAACGTTGAACGTTCATAAACCATATAAACATTCATGGGAAAAAAGAGTACTGATCCATGTAGGAGCCAGTAAAACCACTGACACTGCTTTTCAAGACATGCTTATTATTTGAACCAGTTAGTATAAATGCTCCATAATAGTTACAAGGCGAAGGAAAGTGCAGCAACCAATCAGGAAAATGAGGGGAATGAAGACTGCAAATGAAAAACAACAAAAGAAGGCTTTTGAGATGGGGAAACTCTGAGGATGAAAAAGGTTAAAGAACACAAATGCAGGTATGCTTGCTCATGCGAAAATAAATAGACAAAGGAATACTGCACAGCAGTGTGTTGATTTTCCATAATGTCATGCATAGCTGATTAAGTTTTTTTAGTTTCTATAATTTTCTACAATTTGCTTTCCCCATAACTTGACTATTAACCACCCAGTAAATTTAACTTTCCGTGGAAGCAGGTCCTTTCTTGATCAGGGTTTTTCAATTTTTAGTCCCTGTAGCTTTTACAATTAGCTTTTGTCCCCATACCTTGACTATTTAGCCCTGAACTTGAGAAAGTTAACTTTTCCCCAGAAGCAGGATCATTTCATAATTAGAGTTAAGTCCCTGTGTCTAACACCAAAAGGACCAGCTTCTAAGAGAAGTTCAGTTTTTCAGGTTCAGGGCTAAAGGAGATAAAAACTGGTTGTAAAGAACTATAAAACCAAAAAAATCCTAGTTAATATGTGCTAACAACTGGACAGACAAAGAGTCAAAAGACTAATTAGAAAAGATAGAAATTATTTATGAGATAAATAAACAGGAAAAAAAGAGAGTCATGACTAGTTAAACTAGCAGTATTGGTTTTTTTTTTTTTTTAAAGAAGAAAAAAGTGGGCTGTACCACCAAGTTTACCAAAGAATAAACAGATATGATATAGTTAGTCAAGTAAGCAGAATCAGACAAAAATAAATGATACCTTTCCACCTCTTGAAGCCTTCATAACCATCCGCAGGTGGCGTTTAGCATCAAAATGGAACCCATAGTGTAGCATTTGTTGATATGCATATTCAAAATCATCCCAACATTTTGCATCAATGCATGCATCCATCATGGTATTAAATGTGAACTTATCTGGAATAACATTTCCTTTCAAATCAGCTTTTTGGATGACACATTTGTTTCCTTGTAACATCTTCAGGAACAGACACTTAGCTTCTTGAAACATGCCATGTTCCACATATGATTTCAACATTACATTACAAGTTACAACATTTGGAGAACAAAACTTGTGCATCTCATTGAAGATATACATGGCATTTTGAATACTTCCTGAGTCCAAACAAGTTTGAATCAAGCCAGTGTATGTCACAACGAGGGGCTTCTGTGCAACCTTACATATTTTGTCAATCTGGAAAATAAGAAAAGACAATGGACAATTGGCATAAAAAGTCTCTTTCAGATGTTATTAATTACTCCTGCAGTACTAACAAATAAAAGAAACTTCTATAATTAATATCCCTGTGACATGCCATCAAAACACATAAATATGATGAAATCGGCGGATGATAGTGATGTATCCAATGATACTATTATCACATCACCATGCCCCATATGAAGCACCCTAAGAGACCGTTGCCTCTCGTTACCAGTGAGGTAGCCAAGTTTCTCACCGCTATCAAATACAACTGCTCAGCGACAGCCAAGAAGCATAATTGCTCTCTGTGAGTTTGTCATATGTGATTTGCAGGGTTGTATTGCTAGTGGAGACATGATGGCAGGGTGACAACCTGGGAAGTTGTCACCAAAGCAGCATACTGGTTATCCACATTCTTCTAAATATTCAAAGTTGTGGCAGTAGGAATAGTCCCACATTAAAAAGGCACAAAAGTATTAATGTTCTCATAATAATGGGATTCTCTCTACTCACAGCTTTGAGTTGGAAGGCCCAATCTGATAACTTTAATATTATCAAGGGGCTGAAGCCCAAGAGAAGAAGACATAAGGAATCTGGCAGAAGAAGAAGACAAGAAGATGTTGTCTTCTAGAGGTGGCTACAGCAGGAAGAAGAATTAAGGACACCTGTGGTGGAGTCTCACCCTACAGAATAGGTGTGGCCAAGTGAAGTGACTCTTCTCACCCTGTGGAGTGGGTGTGGCCAGGTGAAGAGACTCTTGATCTTTGATCTTCCCCTTGCGATAGGCAGAGAAAAGCTCTGGAAGAAGATGCAGCCTTATCAGGAGAGACCTCCAAATGTCACAGAAGAAAAAGAGGGCTCCTTAAGTGGTAACATATTTGATACAATAAATGGGAAGGCCCCACAACCATAAGTATATTTATATTTTGGTGAACATTTGATTTTGGACTATTCTGCATGTGTGTGGGTGTGGTGGTGTGTATTTGTGTGGAGGGCTTGGTCCTTATCGAATTCACATGCCACATCAAAACTATTTTCTCCGGACATGTAAACTTCAGGGACAAAGAACTCTAAGACACTGAAATATAAGAGCTTTCACATACACATGTTATTCACTGGCTGAAAGATTGTCAGTATACGATTGCATTAAAATGAGAACTTACACCTTGAATTTAAGAGGAAAAGGATAATCATTAATATGCTCTTAGTGGGAATGGAAGCAGACATGTAAAACCAACCTGTAGGAGTGCTTCTTGACATCTTCCTGCACTGCAGAGACAACGAGCAAGTTCATAATACAAACTAGCAGAACCTACTATTCCTCTTCTTTCCATATCTTTAACTGCAAACACAGCTTCATCTATTTTCCCTTCTCTCCAAAAAGTATCCACCAAAACTGCTTATTGTAAATCAAGAAAATGAATAGATGAAATGGTTTCCATAAATAATGTGGAAAAAAATCATGAAGTAAGAAAACCATTGCTACGGATCATTTGATACCTTTATAATTTAAAGCACCTGGAATAGAGCTCTTCTCCAGTTGCCTAAAAAATTCATGCACCAAGTTGTACTTGCCACATACAAGCATTACCTGTCAACAGATAATTGCATATAAAATAGGTATATTTTCAATTGCAAAGTTGCAGCCAGCAATCCATAACAAACACAAGAATACCTTCAAGAAAACAGGATTTAAGGCTATTATATCAAGTTCACTGCTGAAACTTACTCATAAACAGCAAAGATTCAGATAGGTTTTATGCAAAAACCATTATGTCAGAGATACAGAGCACAAAGCACAGCATAAGGAAATGCAACATTTCTTATCCTGAATCATCTGTTTAAAGGAGAATATAAATGACGCCTGCTGCATGGTGCATTTCACATCTGCTTTACTCATCATTGTCCCTTACTCTCTAACCTACTATATTAATCCTCATCTCGTGGTCCACTCTGGTTTTGGTCGCTGAAACAAGGATAGTGAAAGTAATAGTAATAATAATAATAATAAGCTCTGTTTTGGGTATGCGGGAAACGTGTGAAAGCTGCCCTTTTTCTCATTTCTGCAGAAGGTATAGCCATCTATAACGATTAGAACATTCATGTGGTTCTGGTTTGAAAGAAGAATTATAACAAAAAAATGCATAAAACTTGCAAGCTCACTTGTTCTTTACAAAGAACTGAATTGAGGATGCAGACAATCACTTCATTAGATATATCGTCAATAGACTTAGTCTGGCGAGTATTTTCTGGGAAAGAATAATTTATTGCTGGCTTGAAATTAGTTCAAAGAATTGGAGTCACTTTGGAGATAAACTCAAGATGGAAAAATGCAGAGGAAGCAAGATTCTTCACATCAGTCCACATCTTGTTCACTGAAGCATATGGTGGGAATGACGATTTTCTAATCCAGGGAAATAGAATTTATGTTGAGAATATTTGATTATAGTTTTGCTTTTGCTTTATAAATGGAGACAATTTATTCTTAGTATCTATTGGTGGAGACTCGCTTGCACTGGCTCCATTTGTTTGAAACAAAATTGGCAATGCGATGCACAAGAACTCTTGAGAAAAGGAAAAAAGACATTACTTTAGTTTTTAATCTGTTTCACAGCCAAACCCAGATTATTGCCTAATCACAAAAAAGATTATGGAAACAGTGCCTGGAGAAAGGAAATACCTCCATAACAAGGCCATATGTTGTGTTTGAAGGCCGTATACCCTTCTTCTTTAGCTCCTGCAGTACCCAAAATGCTCCTTCCCATTGTTTTTGCTGAACGCAAGCATTTAGCACCTACATCGTAATAGAAAGGACTCAGAGAATCATAATGTCACCAAGGAGAATTAAGCTGCCTACTCCTGACATTCCTGAAATTAAGAACAAAAATAAACATCAACTTACTGAAATAAAGCAACAAATTAAACCACTCACAGCATTGTAGACAACAAGATCAGGTTCCAACTGAGGACCCCATTTCTGAAGCACTCCTAGCTTGAACTTCTTTTCAGGGATAGCTCTCATGCAATCAATAATATCAAATAGTTCCTTCATTAAACCTGCTTGCCCAAGAATGACAGCAATGCAATGATAAGCTGCAAGATCTGGATATGATGATAGTTCTTGCTGCAAGAAACCAAAATTAAATTAAGGTATCTTCAGCATTAAACTGCAAATATAAGCACAACTGATGACAACAAGGGGAAGTGCATACACGCATAACATAAAACACATTAAGTGCCTCCATAGGCCTCTTCGCCTTCCCAAGTACACTGAGTACAGTTGTATATATGTATCTACATGTCAGAAAAAGATAAAGACCGTCAATCCTGAGAACTCACAAGTCAAGATGAAGTTTCTTTATTGATATTTAAAGGAAACTACCAATTAAATTGGTTCACATAACACATCACAAAATTAAAAAATAATAACAGAAAGCAACAACATAGTAGCACCGAAGATGCAATAAATTTTCACCTCAATGATGAATGGAACACTGAAGTTCAAAGAAAATCTTGCCTGCTCTTATAGGACTTGAAGCGTTCTCTTGACTGAAGCCATTCAACAACTTGCAACACCCGCCTCCAGTTTCCAAATGCACCTAATATCTGCACCATCCTTAGAATAGAGTGGTCTGTGAATTTGATTTTTGCATCATGTATCAGCTTAGAGAACTTCCACTCAGGCATGTTCACATCTGTAGCATGCAACCTTTGAAAGAAAATTATTCAAGTCATTCCTTGATAATTATTCGAAAAAAGAAATGAACCCAAAGAATGCATATTGTTTCACTTAAAAGACTAGGATGCTTCAATGACTTCATATGTAGATAGATAACTTTTAAGAGGAATAATCATCATTCCAAGAACCAGTTGCTCTTAGTGCATGTTTAAAAGATTAAATTGTCCAGCATAAAACCTCATAGGGAAAGAAATAACAGAAGACGGCACCAGATCATTGTTATCAAACGGGATGGAATTCCATTGAGCATTGAACTAACTAGTGTCCAGAAATGCAACTTATTACCAACAAAAGAAGTTCTAGATTCCTTTTTCATTCTGAAAGTTATTGGCATAGGATGACAAATGAATCTTTTATGTATATGATGCCTGCAGTTCCTTCCATTCAATGATGTGCTAATTCAATACAACTACACTAGCTAACATTATTCACCAGGAGTAGGTGAATACCATAATTAACGTTTTCAGGCAATTTGAGATACCATTTAAAATTGCTAACCATGAGATGCAAGAAAATTGCAATGGAAGATTGAACAAGAAAAGGTGTGTTATATTGATACAATCTGAAAACAGCTGAACTCATTAATCTTTTGCATTCAGGCCCATCACTCCCTTAGTTGACCCTCAAAATCAAGACTGGCTCATGGAGAAAAAGAATCTTAGTATTTTTATCATCCTACAAGGTTTATAACTCTAACAGCATGGTGGTGGGCATGGCCAGTGTGACAGGTTCTAACAAGTTTCCTCTTTTAGAGAAATGGCTGTGGAGAGTTGGAGATGAAGACAATTCCCTATGGAAGACCATACTGAGAGCTAAATACTATGGAAACTCTAGTAGATGAATTCTCTCTCCAGACAAGTTTCAAATCTTTCTCATGGGTAGAGGAACATTTCCAAGCTGTTGGACTTTAGGAGCATTTCATTTCATTATAGGTAAGCTAATCCTGCTTTGATCAGATTTTGGGATGAACCTTGGACTTCTGTTCAGCCAATTGACAATCTCTTTCCCTTGTCATAGGACCTTTCTGCCTCTCAAGGTCAACTGATTGAGCCTCTTATCAGCAAAGGTGATAATTGGCAGGCATGCAGCCTAGGTTCAGAAGGGAGTTCACCGAAGCTGAGATTGACAGTTTGCACTGCTTTCTAATCGTTCAGATAGCATCTATATAGCGGCAAGCAAGACTTGAGTATGGAGATGGGAGAAAAGTGATATTTTCTCAGTCGTCTTGTATGAAACTCCTCCAAGATGGAGATGCGGGGTGACTTGGCCAAACGTAATATGGAAGGTAACAGTAGCAATAAAAACATGTCAACATTTTCTCTTGGAAATTGGTAAAGGGTATGCTCCCACAGCAGAGGGATTAGCAAGTGTTGCTGAAAGTCATTTAATCCCACATCGAGTATTCAAAGCCATTCCACGCCCTCATCTCTGCTGAGTTATGAGAGCCACATTTGCTCTCTATGCTCCTCACTTCTGTTTTGCCATTGCAGTTTCAAGAAGCACCACCAGCATTTGTCATATGATTTCAGATTCACCCAGGTTCAAGGTAAGGGACAGCATTAGCAAAAGCTGTTTAGACCCAGCAGGGTTACATTAAATTGGAAAGAAGCCTCTATCCAGCACAAACTACAAACTACTGACAACGAGAAACAGAACAGAAGCTATATCAGATGCTTTTATTTGATAATCGCAATGAAATCCATGCTGTCCATTGCAATTACTTTTTTCACCTGTTCTTGATATGTGGGGAGTATCACAATGGACAAAAGAAGAACAAAGAATACAAGACAGAGAAAAGAAGAAAGGAAAAGCATAAACCATCTTAGAACAAATTCAACTAACCCTTTCTACTATCTGCCTAGTAATGGAGGAGAAAAGAGGAAAAGCAGAAGATTTCATCAGGATCGCCATATCTACATGTCAAGAAAATCATAAGTATATCCAGGAACTAAACAAGAGATAAATCTGTTTATATTCAGCAGCCTTCTCACACAGTACGCAATATATCTTTGTCCTGCCAAGATAAGACTGTCTTCCCAGCACAAACACTGCAAGGAATAGTTTAACAAAGAGTGATGTAATGACTGACGCTGACTAGGAAAGGGAGTCATGCTTATTTCTGAATTTAGCAATTTAGTATAGTATCAATCAGAACTTCAGAAGAGGCTCAAGACTATTTAACCTCCTGAGAGAATATACTTATGCATTTTATAGAGGCCACCATGCTTCAGTTTGACAGTTTCCAGGAAGCAATTACAAACAAGAAACATGGAGGCTCCAGTTGCATTGGAGCTTGTCACTGGGTCATACAGGCTGAATATTTAAGGGAAGAATGTGCTGGTTTAAGATATTAATTGCTATCTCGACAATTCTTCCACGAGAAACACTAATCAGTGCACCTATATTCAAATTTACTTAACAAAGATGAGGGAAACCATGATTCACTTTGACTATCCATCTTGTCTTACTGAAAGAAAAATTAAGGATGCAAAAGCTTTGTCAAAAGAAGACAAGGGACATCTACCGTCTTGCTAGATTCTGAATCCTCTCTTCCAATTCCATTCGCAAGACTCGTGGCCTATTCTTGATGTCAGTGAATACCTCAAAGGTCTTGAATGCAGTCCTGTCATTTAAATCCATATCACGAACATGTCCCCTAGCATCTTTATCAGCTTTCAAGTCAATCATGCCTAGTTTTCTGTCAATCTTAGAAACCTTGGAACGAGGTAGCTTAGTTAGGACATCTCCACATAATCGAATGTGCTGTTGATTTCTAGGTTCTACATTAATTTCAGTTGAGTTATCAAGTGCAGTCCACCTTCGTGAATGATCGCATTGGTCTGTGGCATCTATTTCCACATTATCTAAATTTGTATTCTGCTGTACCCTGACTGATCCTATGTCAGGCACACTGCACTGGGAACTTCCCCTGATGCTTCTTTTTTGGCTTTTATCTATTCTACAAGGAGATACATTTCTTCTCAGTTGGCTCTCATGAATTCCAGATTCATCCATTCTTTTCCTCGTTATCTCATAAAACTTACTCCTTACTGTGCTATCTCTAGTAAACTCAGATTCAGCCAACATACTATCAGAATTATCTTTCAAAACACTCGTCTTTTTTAATGAGCTCTTAAGGCTCTTGATGTCACCCATCTTCCCATGGAATCTATTCCCAGGTAAACCCGGACCTCCAAAAAACTTGTCATTGTCACCAGTTTTCCCACTGTCTGGCCAACTCATCTTCTTTCCAAGATTATTTTCATTTACATTTCTCAAATTTCTATTTTTTCCACTGCTCTCATCCTCACCCATCCAAGGTCTGGCCTTCTCCGGTGCATTTTCCACAGGATACCGTCTGTTTCTCTTGGTTTCATCTCGCTTGAGCTTTCCATTCTGTTCATCTCTTGAGTACCGATCTCTCCTTTCATGAGCGAATTGCTCTCCGTCAGAATAACTTTCCAGTTTCCTGTCAGCATGAACTCCTCTACTTTTAGAAGCCACTCTTGGTTCCACAATTTTCTTATCCTCCTTGCTCCTGGCCTTCCCAGAACCGTCGTTTCCAGCCGAGCGGTTTCTCGCGTTGGAGTGCTCGGAATCCGAACCTGGAAGATTGCCCCGGTCGATCTTAATAGACTCCAAAACCTTCACATAATCCCCAAAGGTAGGCGAAAACTTGAGTTCCTTCTCCAGAACTGACTCAGAAGTAGGGCGTGTACCAGCCCCTGCACCAACCAGCACAGTGCTCCCCCTGAAACCAGGAGTGCAAATGCCCAGATGCCCAATTCTGCCGCCAGACCTCAAGTTCAAGACGACGCCAAAGATGGGTTGTGGCGAAACACAGCAAGGATTGATTCCCATAAACACATTCCTCTCCAATCTGAGGGTACCCATTTGAACATTTGCCCCTGACATCTCATCGGCTCAGTTTAAGATCAACCCTTTTCGGCACACCGCCGCAGAATTCTTCCTCATCTCGAAGGCAAAGATGCCATCTCGCAGGCTCCACTTGGACTACGCCACGCCTGTAACAAGAATCGCGGCCAAGATAGCGCAGATTTGAGGAAGGATGCTCCCGTTTCGTTGTCTGCCTCGCTCTTCTACTGCAATCTGCCAAAACCCTCGCCTGTTCTCTCCAGTCATCCGTTTCTCTACAGCAATCTGCAAAAACTTGCTCGGTGGATATATATATAAAAGATATGGAGAATTAATTGTTGGTTTCTGGCATAGATCTGATTTTCAGATCCACTTTTTCGCACCGTCTAGTCCCTATTTTATGTAAGATTTATTTTTAGGTCTCTGTCGTTAACCCCCATTATTCCCCCAAGGGCCCCAACGACTGTTTCATCTGCGAAAGTGTGTAACTACATAATTATATATTTACAGAGTTACATGTGTAACTGTGTAAGTACGTAAATTTTGTAACTGCGTAAATATGTAATTATATACTTATGCAGTTACATATGTAAGTACATAATTTTTTACACCTTAAGTTTGTAAATATTTCTTTCTGTAACTATATAACAATATATGAAATAGTTACACAGTTAAATATGTAACTACGTAAGTATGTAATTACTTAGTTTTACTCTACGAAAGTCTGTTTGTAGTTATATGTGTAACAGCGTAAGCATGTAATTCTTGTTACTACATAAGTATGTAATTACATACTTATGCAGTTACATATGTAACTCTGTAACTATATAGAGATTTTGTAAGTTTGTAACTCTGTAACTAGGGCATACTTAGTTACAGACTTACATAGTTTCAGAAGGATTTACCTAGTTATCAGGACTTACCTAGTTATTAGACTTACCTAGGGCTTACTAGTTATAGGATTACATGTGTAATTCTTATAACTGTGTAAATATGTAATTTCTGTAACTGCGTAAGTATGTAGTTACAGAGTTACATGTGTAACTCTGTAACTACATGTAAGTGTGTAATTACACATGTACATATTATGTAACTACACATGTAACACTATAACTACATACCCTGTAACTACATATGTAATTACAGAGTTACTGTAACACCCCGGAAATTTAGTGATTTAAAATTTTAGAAATAAAAAGAATAAATAAATTCCGTATAAATTGTTAACGAAAAAATAACCCGACTATAAATTAAGTAAACATGTTGGAGAGGCTTCCAACATCATGTATTAATAACCCATTAACAATATTGGCCAATGGAGCACATTTAGCCCAAAGATAAAAATTGGGACAAGAAATTACCCAGAAATTCGTGTATGTAATTATGCAATAATTAGAGAGGGCAATTTAGGGTTAAAATTAGGGTAATTAGTCATGCAAGGTAAGCCAAAACCGGATCCAACTCTAAGAGGTGGTTTCCTAAACCTTTGCTACCTCCTTTGGGTGAGAGAATCCCAGATTTCTTGGAAAGTAGGGAGCAGAATTCGCAGCCCCTTTCCTAGTCCCGTTAGGACTTGTAACTACACCCTAAATCTATAAGAACTCGTCCTTAAACTCTTGGGGAAGGTTTAGCAACAAGTTGGGGTCGTTTGGAGGCGGGCTAGGGCATCAGAGAAGGAGGAGAAAGGCTGGGAACCGGAGCTTCATTCCCCTTCATCCTCTGCTGCGCCCAGAACGTCGACCGGTCTTAGATCTTCATAAAGGTAGGTGTTCTCGGGCCAAGATTAAAGAAAACCAACACCATCATGTAGATCTTTGAGTCTAGGTTCATTTGCACGAGGTTTGACTCAATTTCATGGAGTATACATTGTGTATTCGTAGTTTTCCCTAAGTCGCGTACAATTAGGGCTTTTCCCGTTCTTCTTATTATGCACGTGATTCGAGACCGAATTAGACCAAACTTCCTTCATGAAAGTTCTTCTACTTGTAGTCACGATCATCTTTTATGTTGGATTTTTGTCCAAAAGTCTTTCGTTAGAGAGTTATAAGCGTGGTAAGAGAGTCGCTGCATGATACTGCGATTTCGGGCTGCACTTAGCTTTATGTTCTTCATAAGTTTTCTTAGGATTCGAGACTAAATTAGATCAAACCCCCAACATCAAAGTTCTTCTACTAGTTGTCCTCGTCATATTTAGTGTTGAATGTTTTGTCTAAATGTCATTCGTTAGAGAGTTATAAGAGGGTAAGTAAATCGCTGCATGAGATGTGTTTTCGGGTTACCCCTGACCTATATGTTTTTTCTGGGAGGGCCTCTAGTGTCGACACTACCTGATCTAGTGTCGACACACTGTCCTAAATTAGCCCAAAAGGTGTTCTGGGAAGGCCTCTAGTGTCGACACTACTTGATCTAGTGTCGACACACTGTCCCAATTTGGCCAGAAGGTTTTCTGGGAGCTGTCCCTAGTGTCGACACTACCTGATCTAGTGTCGACACTACTTGACTAGTTCTGCATTATTTTGCCTTGTGTTTGAAGCATTGTGTCGACACCAGTAAGGGGTGTGTCGACACTACCCTTGCAAAAAAAAAATTGCATATTTTGGGTCTGATCATTACATGATGTCTACTAGCATGTGCATGATGTTATATAGTATGCATGGACCTAAAAGAAATCAATCCATTGAAAAATGGTAATGATACAATATGATTCTAATGTGTAATTGTGATTGTCCTTATGTTCATTGGAATATCTTGTGATCTTCCCTATTGTCAATTGATAAGATAAGAATATGATGTGAATATGGGGATGAATACATGTTAGTATGAACTTGTTAGTGAAGTTATTATCATGAATTGCATACGAGTTTCAATAGTTACATGCTTTCCGGTGTTCAATAAATTATTTGTCAATTGCATACATGTTAGGAAAGATCCGTGTCTAATCACTTACATCTTTGCACGAATAGGCACACCCTTCTTGGGGAATTGAGAGCACATGTTCTGCATACGATTTGTCTTTAGAAACATCCTCATGTCAAGACATTAATGAATTATGAAACATAAGATACGTCGTTATCCGGCCTTTTGTTCTCTTGAGCTATTTGTCATACCTTGACTCTAAGAATGATCATGTTCCTTTTTACTATGAGTTTGTCATTGAAACTCTGTGGCCATAATATGAATATGTTTGTTCGGCACAATATGGGACTTCGGTCCATCTGACTAATGCCTGTGCAAAAAGGGGTCTGGTCCGGTCCTGGGGAGGAGGGCCCCAACGTACTTATTAACCACGGGAGTATGGACTTCTGGTGCTTGGCATAGCACAACGAATAAGCAAGATTAGTGGAAATGTGCCTTTGTTTGATATGATAAGTTTGATCTGATATGATATGATAAGATTTGATATGATACGTCTGATCATGTGAACGCATGATATTTGTTTGAATATGGCCAATCTCTTTTGATATGATTCTACTCTTGAAATATCTGTCCCTTGTATATGCAACTCGACATTTGATCTGAAATGATATCTGTTCTACTCTGCTATTCAATCTGTTAGTATTGCATATATTGTCATCATATTCATGTTCATATCTTGCCTAATTAAATTGTTAATCACGTATATTAGTGCCCGCACAATATTGAGATGTAAATCCTACTGAGCTAGTTCGCTCACCCTATCATCCTGCCCTTTTCAGGTAGTGATGAGGAACCAGTGGAGTCCGATGGGGCTGGGCAAGAGTGATGAGCACCCGCTATATGAGGAGTTGACAGTTTAGAAATAGACATTTGAGTAGTCGTTGTACTAGAGAAACATTGTTATTCGAATAATGAACATTTTTCAGTGAGTTCTTTCTATGTAAGGTCATAATTAGTTGAATGAAATGGAATAAAGTATATTTTTGGTGACCATATTATAGTCTCAAATATGATCTTTTGTTCAATCGTGACTCTGTACTATTCAACTGTGATACGTCTATTTGTATCGTTCACGTCCCCCGGTATTTATTTCGTTGCTAAATATCGGGGAGTGACAGTTGGTATCAGAGCCCTAAACTTTAGGGTCCAAGGGAAATAGGAACATAGAATGAAACTAGATCACATGAGCCAACATCTGTCGTACCTAATGTGAGCATGGGTAGAACCATGGGAATAGAAGACACATGTGATACATTTAGATGACTGACTTATATTATTATCTTGAAGGTACTTATTACCTCAATGGCCGCTGAACGTGCCCAGGCTAGGAACATGCAACAAACAATACAGAACTTGACTCAGGCTATTCTGCAAGCCACCCAGGGTGGAGGTAACCGCGGAGCCGGTGATCTCCATCTGAATTTTTAGGAATATGGATCCGCCTAGGTTTGGAGGGAGTACTGACCCAGATGTTGCTGAACACTGGGTTAAGGAAGTTGAAAGGATATTCAGGGTCATGCAATGCACGGACCAGAACAAAGTACTACTGGCGACTTTCCAATTGGAAAAGGATGCCAGGGCATGGTGGGAGTCGGTAGAAGCAACACTGAATGGCCAGCAACTAACATGGGCTCAGTTCATTGAGAAATTCAACACCAAGTACTTTTCTGAGAGAGTCCAGGAATGGAAAGCAGCCTAATTTGCGGCTTTGAAGCAGAGAGGGCTCAATGTGGCCGAGTATGAGGCCCAATTCTCTTGTCTGTCCCGATATGCTGTTCACTTGATTGGGACAGAACGGATGAAGGCGAAACGCTTTTTGAATGGCTTGAGGCCCCAGTTCATCACTCAACTGGCGCCAATGGACATTCAAACCTATGCTGACATGGTAAAGAAGGCTCAGTTATTGGAAGATGCCATGGAGACTGCTGAAAGAATTAAGGGAAAATCCGTGAAAAGGGAGCAAGTGTCTTCTACAGGAAGGTATCAGCCGACCATTGGGAAGAAAAGGCCCAGTGGCGGGGTAAATGAACCAGCTGATAAAAAGCCAAAGGAGTTAGGAAAGTAGATAGTGGTGACGACGGGAGAAAGGTGCAAACACTGTGACAAAGCTAATCACCGGTCTGAACAATGCTGGAGAGCTCAAGGGAGATGCCTGCGCTGTGGTAGTCATGACCATAGGATCTCGGACTGCCCAATATTGAAAGAACAAGCCCCTCAGGAAAAACGTCCGAATGGACAGAAGAGGCAAGGCCGCTTGCAAGCTATTCAGGAACCGGAAGCTGCTGAAGAAGGAGGTATCGTGGAAGGTACACTTACTATTCTTTCCCGACCCGCATATGTTCTCTTTGATACGGGAGCTACGCATTCCTTTATATCTAAAACATTTATTGATACCCTACCTGTGAAACCTGTCCCAATGGAATCCGGAATAGTTGTGTCAACCCTGATTGGTCCTGGCACCAATCTTACAAACCATATGCCATCCAGTGAAGTGTTGATTGAAACCCAAAACCTACCAGCAAATTTAATATGTATGGATATGGAGGGGTATGATGTGATACTGGGAGCAGACTAGTTGTCTGAACATGGGGCTAGTATCAACTGCAGGAGAAGTCGGGTAACCTTTAGCCATTACCCAAAACTAGTGTTCACAGGGGATAGAAACCGCAGGAGATTGTCACTTATCTTTGCACTACAAGCCAAAAGGATGATGAGGAAAGGTTGTATGGCCTTTCTGGCTGCTGTTGTCATCACAAAGAAGGAAGTCAAAGTTGAGGACATCCATATTGTCAGCGAATACGCTGATGTTTTTCCCAAAGACTTGCCAGGAATTCCTCCTGAGCGAGAGGTCGATTTTACCATCGAGTTGGTCCCTGGAGCAGCACCAGTATCTAGGGCACCATATAGAATGTCCCCCGCAGAACTGAAGGAATTAAAAGAGCAACTGATGGAATTGTTAGAGAAGGGTTTCATTCGACCAAGCACATCGCCATGGGGCGCACCTGTCCTCTTCGTCAAGAAGAAAGATGGGTCGATGAGGCTATGTATAGATTACAGACAACTAAACCAGTTAACTATCAAGAACAAATACCCTCTGCCAAGGATTGATGAGTTGTTTGACCAATTATCTGGAGCTAGATACTTCTCTAAAATAGATCTCAGATCCAGTTATCATCAATTGAGGATCAAAGGAGAAGACATTCACAAGACAGCCTTCCGAAGCAGGTATGGGCATTATGAATTTATTGTTATGCCTTTCGGACTAACAAATGCCCCTGCAGTTTTCATGCAGTTGATGAATAGCATTTATCGCCCATATCTTGATAAATTTGTGGTGGTATTCATCGATGATATATTGATCTATTCTAAGACAAAGGAAGAGCATGATGAGCATTTGAGGATCTCATTACAGATTTTAAGGGAGAACAAATTATATGCCAAGCTAAGTAAATGTGAATTCTGGCTAGAGGAGGTATCCTTTTTAGGGCATGTGGTAACCAAGGATGGTATCGCGGTTGATCCATCAAAGGTTGAGGCTGTACTGAAATGGTAAAGACCGACAAGCGTCACAGAGATCAGGAGCTTCCTAGGTCTAGCAGGATATTACCGAAGGTTTATCAAGGATTTCTCAAGGATTGCAGTGCCGTTAACCAAGTTGACCCGGAAGGAAAATCTGTTTGTGTGGACCGATGAATGTGAAGAAAGCTTTAACAACTTGAAGAAGTGTCTGACTACTGCTCCTGTCCTCGCCTTACCCACTGAGGAGGGAGGATTTGAAATTTATATAGATGCTTCTGGAACAGGTCTGGGATGCGTCTTAATGCAACAAGGGAAAGTAATAGCTTATGCCTCAAGACAGTTGAAGATCCACAAAGTGAACTACCCGGTTTATGACCTGGAGTTAGCAGCTGTAGTATTCGCCTTGAAGATTTGGAGGCATTATATCTATGGTGAGCAATTTAAAGTCTTTTCTGACCACAAGAGCTTGAAATACTTATTCTCACAGAAGGAGCTTAACATGAGACAAAGAAGGTGGTTAGAGTACCTTAAGGACTTTGACTTTTCCATTCAATATCACCCTGGGAAAGCCAATGTAGTGGCAGACGCTCTAAGTAGACAACCAGGAGCTATGCTAGCTAGTATGATGCTGGGCGAATGGAAGTTACTGGAGCAATTTGCAAGCTTGAACTTAGACATGGGAAAGAAGGAAAAATAAGTAATGATTTCCAATCTCCAGATACAATCCGATCTACTGACCGAAATCAAGGAGAAACAGGGAGAGGATCCATTCTTAGTTGAGATCAGGGAGAAGCTAGAACAAAGACCTGACTTTACTCTATCAGCTGAGGGAAGATTACTATTCCGAGGTAGAACATGTGTCCCCGATCATGGAGAACTCAAGAAGAGGTTACTAAATGAAGCTCACCAGTCCAAGTACACGATTCATCCGGGATCAACAAAGATGTACCAAGACTTAAAAAGGTCGTACTGGTGGCCAAACATGAAGAGGGATGTGGCTGATCATGTGTCATACTGTTTAACATGCATGAAAGTCAAGGCCGAGCATTTCCGTACAGCTGGTGGACTGCTACCACTGGAAATCCCGGAGTGGAAGTGGGATAGCATCGGTATGGACTTTATCATGGGATTGCCCAAGACTAGAGGTGGTACGGATGCAATTTGGGTAATAGTTGATCGATTGACTAAGTCGGCTCACTTCTTGCCGATCAAGAGTACCTGGTCTGTGGATGTGTTGGCTGCACTATATGTTAAGGAAGTAGTCAGATTGCATGGGGTTCCATCTAACATAATATCGGATCGGGACCCTAGATTTACTTCACATTTCTGGAAGGGTTTACAAGCAGCAATGGGTACTAAACTAAACTTTAGTACTGCCTTCCATCCTCAGACCGATGGACAAACCGAAAGGACCAATCAAATTGTGGAAGATATGCTTCGTGCTCTAGTGCTGGATTTTAGAGGTCGATGGGATGATCAGTTGTACCTGATGGAGTTCGCATATAACAATAGCTATCAGGCAAGTATCAAGATGGCTCCGTTTGAAGCCTTATATGGCAGGAGTTGCAAATCACCCCTTTGTTGGGAAGAGGTTGGGGAGAACCAATGGGTTGGACCCGACTTAATTGAGGCGACTGTCAGAAAGGTTCAAATTATCCGGGAACGTCTAAAGATAGCACAATCTAGGCAGAAGAGTTATGCAGACAAGAGAAGGAGAGAACTAGAATTTCAGGTTGGCGAACATGTTTTCTTGAAGGTCTCACCTTCAAGGGGAATACAAAGATTTGGGATCAAAGGAAAGTTGAGTCCCAGATTCATAGGGCCATTTGAAATCCTGGAAAGGATTGGTCAGGTGGCGTATAGACTTGCACTACCTCCACAGCTGGCGAACGTGCATAACGTGTTCCACATATCCATGCTGAGGAAGTACTTATTCAATGCCGACCATGTAATCAACCATGAGGACTTGGAGATTCAGGAGGACCTGACTTATGAAGAGAAGCCGATCAAACTGTTGGATCGGAAGATTCAACGACTCAGGAATCGTACCATACCTATGGTGAAGGTCCAATGGAGTCGAGATGGAGTTACTAATGCTACCTGGGAAACAGAGGAAAGAATGAAGAAAAACCACCCAGAACTATTCTCAGGTACGAACTACACAATTCTGTGTAAATTTGGGGACCAAATTTCTTAAGTGGGGGAGGATGTAACACCCCGAAAATTTAGTGATTTAAAATTTTAGAAATAAAGGAGAATAAATAAATTCCATATAAATTGTTAACGCGGAAAAATAACCCAACCATAAATTAAGTAAACATGTTGGAGAGGCTTCCAACATCATGTATTAATAACCCATTAACAATATTGGCCAATGGAGCACATTTAGCACAAGGATAAAAATTGGGACAAGAAATTACCCAGAAATTCGTGTATGTAATTATGCAATAATTAGAGAGGGCAATTTAGGGTTAAAATTAGGGTAATTAGTCATGCAAGGTAAGCCAAAACCGGATCCAACTCTAAGAGGTGGTTTCCTAAACCTTTGCTACCTCCTTTGGGTGAGAGAATCCCAGATTTCTTGGAAAGCAGGGAGCAGAATTCGCAATAATGGGTCTATTTAACCAAGCCCATTATTTATTGGAATTTATCTTATAGGTTTTCCCTTTTTAATTAGGGAATAATAGAGTTATGATTTTATTGCATTTTCTTATTTGAATTTATTCATGGGCTATGAGAGGTCCATTGGTCCAAACCCAATAATGGTTATTCATTTCATGATGTCGGAAGTCTCTCTGACATGTTCATTTAATTTATAGGCGCGTTACCTTTCCGTGTTAACAGTTTTCCGACTTAGTTTCTAAATTTGGATAATTAGTCACATTGTGACGTACGCTTGGTCAATCGGATTTTTCGTTGCACGTATTTCTTCGTGGAACACTTAGGAATAATATTTGGGGTTGATTTATAATTTTTAAGGAATATTTAGATGTGTTCTTGCACATACAATAATGGTACGTAGAGTTTTTATTATTTCATTTTAAAGAAATTATTATTTCAAAATTTTAAAATACTGAATTTTCGAGTTGCTACAGCTAAGCAGTCCGCCACCCTATTGTTGTCCCTTGGTATGTGAGTGATTTCAGTCTTCACCCTCTTGACTATAACATCTACCTCACGCAAAATAAATGCAAGATCCCACGGGCGAGTGAGCTGGCCAGTGACAATGTTCAGGAAGTTGAGGGAGTCGGTTTCCACCAATACCTCATTGACGCCTTTGTTGCAGCACATTAAAATTCCATCCCTGAATGCAAGAGCCTCTGCAGCTAGGCTGGATTTCAAACCATGGTAGGGGTTAGCAAAGGCGCAACACATATTGCCTTTGTGATCCCTGAGTATTCTTCCTCCTCCAGCTTCACCTGTCATCATATTGAAAGCACCGTCGACGTTCAGCTTTAGTCTCCCTTGGGGGGGAGTGAGCCATCTAATAACTTTTGGTATCCTGACATTCAGATTTGCATCTCCCCTATTGGACTGACGAAGGCATCAAGCCAAGGCGCTGGGATTTTCTGGAAATTTGCAGATGTGCATATGCCCTGGACAGATAACATGCTTCGGTTGACAATGTGTTTAGCGAGCATTTCTTGTCCTTGAAACATCGCCCTGTTCCGACTGCACCAAATCTCCCACAATACTGCTATAAAGGTGCAGCGCTTTAGGCGCCCAGCACTTTTGGTGTTTTCTGGGTGCAGTAGGAAGGAGTTTACACCATCCGCCACATTGGTTATTTCAGTGTTGTTGAACTGTAAAAGAGAGGACAAGTCTGCCCACACTTGGATAGCTATGTTGCTGTTGAAGTGTTGCAGACTTTCTTGTTGATGGTTAAAACAACAAGAACACTTGGAGCATAAAGGCACACCTTTTCCTTGTACTATCACATCCATAGGTAGTAAGTTCTGCACCATTCGCCACATCAGGATTGACCATTTGAGAGGGATGTAGGGAGACCACAAGGCCTTCCAGTTCTGGGAGGTTTTAGGTTGAAGAAGAATCGGACAGATTTTGTGGAGAATTTACCGTCCAAATCCATGTGTCCTTAGTGTCGTTGTTGGTCAAGAACTGGTCCAAAAGGTATGTGGGGCAGTGCCTAATCACAGCATGTAGGTGAGTGCTTCCCAAGGTGCTGAATGCCTGCTGGATGGTGCACAATTTGCCCAACATGTCCCTTCATATATCTTCAGGTATGTATGCTTTTAGGGGAGTGTCTCCAGTCCAAGCATCGAACCAAAAATAGCCAGCTGAATTGGTGTCCATGGGAATGGTTTGAGCAGTACAATGTAGTGGTGGATTACAGGAAGAATAGGGTGTACTTTCAGATACTCGGAGAAGTTTCCTTCTACTTTCAAGGTATTGTACCTCTTTCTTCTCGATTTCTGATTTCTGCTTTGAGAGCATGAAGGTTGTTGGCTTCTAGGTGCCAGGGTTTTCTTGCTACTGCTGTACTAGTTGACCAGACACCTCGTGGTGTGGAAGACATCCCTATAGTTTGTGAGTTTTCAGATGTCTTTCCAGACGAGCTACCTGGTCTACCACTAGTTGGAGTGTAACACCCAGAAAATTTAATTGATTAAAAATTTAAGAAAATAGCAAATGAAAAAAATGTTTAAAAAAAAAAAATCATAGTTAGACTCCCAAGAAGTGGAATCAACTATTAAATTATATTGGGCCAAAACTCTTATTCGATCAAAGAACAAAACCCAATGACATTAAAATTCCAAAATTCGTAACCCTAATTGAGCAGAAATAGAAAGGGAAAATTACGGCAAAAGTAAAGGCAATTAGTCATACATAGCAACCCAAATTCGTGTCTAACCATACTAGGAGGTTTCCTAATAGCTCACACACTCCAATTGGGATGGAAATTCCTCAAACAAGGAAGGGATCAAGCTAAAACCGCAACTTGACGGAAGCTATATAGCCTTGTTTGGCACTCGGTCTTGGGTGGCTAGTGAGAGAAAGTCTAGTGAGAGAAAGTCTACGGCTGGCTTAGGTTTTCTGCCACCGCCGCCCCTCCAGGGGTGGGCGGCCGCCTAGGCTGGCCCCTTGTCATGGCGTCTTCTGCTACAGGCGATGTTCCTGGCTCTTCTGCTGGGCGTTTGTCATATGCCCAGATGATATCTTTGTCAAAACCGCAACCAGCTATCCCTATTGGCATGAAACCTACAGCCTTCACCGACCAGGGCGAGCCAGCTACCTTATTCTCTGTTGCTATCTACTAAGCCGTTGCAGTTGGCCATCATAGCCAGATGTTCCTATGGCCGGTGTTCTATCCCAAAAATCAAGGCCTATCTTACCCAGCGCCTGGATCTGAAGAAGGACTTTATTGTGAGTACATTGCACCAACGCCATCTTCTCTTTAGGTTCGAAGATCAGGAAGATTTCTTAAAGGTGATTCTAAGATGAAGCTTATTCATCAAAGGTCTTCTGTTTCGTTTCTTTCGTTGGGAACCATCTCTTGATTTTGAAGCAGATCCTACGTTGATCCCTATATGGGTTGGTTTCCCTTTGCTCCCCGTTAATTTCTACTATGATGATTATCTTAAATCAATTGCTGGAAATCTTGGGCATGTTCTTCGCGTCCATGATGCTACGAGTGCTTTAACTCAGACACAAGAAGCTCTGGTTTGTGTGGAGATGGACATTAAAAATCCTAGACTTGATAGGATTTGGATTGGTTGTGACAAGGAAGGGTTTTGGCAATCGATTAACTATCATCGTGTCCCTGCCCTATGTTCCTTCTGCCGCAAGCTTGGGCACACAGAAGATGATTGTAACAAAAAATAGAAGAGAAATATCACTAATCATAGCACCGACGCTCCTGCTAAGGATCCCTCCAAACCTTCTGAAGCGCTGCCTGCCAAACAAACTTCGCGTAAGAAAAATCAAGTTCCGCCTCCGGTTCCCATGGCCACTTCTAAAAGATTTCATACCCTCGCCTCTGAAGACGAGGACGTTCGTCAGGAGAAAGTGCCTCACATGCCTGTCTCAGTCCCTCCTAGTAGCGACGTCGACCGTGACTATTGTCACGTAGCCTCTCCCGACGTTGATGTGCATGCTACTATTTCCCAAGTGCATGGCCATAACTGTAACGATGGTTTGCTGCATGATTCACGTACTCGAACCTCAGATCAGTTAATTCCGCTTTTGTCTGAGTGGTTAAATCCTGGAGATATGCTGACTCTCGACACCAACAATACCTCAGATACAACTTTTAAAGATAAGGAGCGTTTGCACCCCAGTGAGCATAAAGATACCATGGAAATTTCTCTGTCTAATTAAAATAATATCATTATTCATACGGCACATACTATGAGTTCTGTTGCTAAGAAGGCCAGTATTGAAAATCTTTTGATGCCTGGGGCTGTTATATCAAAGGATGTCAATCTCGAACCTCCAGGGGGGTTCGTACTAGATCGAAGGCTAAGGCCGTTGAGTCCACAGCTGGTTATTGTTCCTCATGAATTGCTCTACTATTTTTTGGAATATTAGAGGTGTTGCTAATTATGCTTCTAGGCGGCACCTTCGTCAGCTTTGTCGAAAATATTGTCCTACTATTATAGCTATCTCAGAACCCATGATTCCTTTTAATTGTGCCGATGCTATCTGCAAATCTATCAAGATGCTTGACGTTGCTAGCAATGATGGTGAAAACTCCAAGATCTGGGTTATGTGGTAGGAGGAGGCTAACCTACAGATTACTCATAGTTCTAATCAGTATATCACTCTTGTTAGAATGAGTGGCGATGATATCCTTTGCTATATTACTTTTGTTTACGCATCATGCAACTACAGGGAGTGTAGAACTCTTTTTGATGAGCTGCTTAACTTTAGTTCTTACATCACTGTGCCTTGGCTTGTGGGTGGTGATTTTAATTGCATATCATAGCCATCAGAGAAAAGTGGTGGAGTCTTCTCTAATGTAGCATCCATGATTGATCTCAATGTTTTATCTCAGCTACATCTTTGATCGATGCTGGGTTTTCTGGTTCTCCTTTCACCTGGTCAAATAATAGAGTGGGTCCTACTGCGGTTAAAGCTAGACTGGACTGTATGATATTTTCTGCTGATTGGAGTAACTCCTTTCCTGAAATTTGTGTCTCTCACCTCACTAGAGGCCCCTCTGATCATGCTCCTCTTCTTGTTTCTATGAAGATATTTCTAAGCCCCCTACTAGGTTTATATACCAATCTATGTGGGCTACTCATGACAAGTTTTTGGAAGTAGTTGGTAAGACATGGAGGGAGTCGAATTGCTGGCATCCAAACCCCCTGGTTAAACTCCAAGTTAAGTTGAAAAATCTGAAGCTGTTCTCAAGTCTTGGAACGCTGACACTTTTGGTAATGTTCACAGTAATATTAAATCTGCTGAAGAGGAGGTGGCTGCTGCTGAGTGTGCTTTTGATTCTTTCCCCACACAGGATAATAGGATGCTTCTTAACCTTGCCCACGCACATCATAAAAATGCCCAGCGCTGTGAGGTGATTTTTTTGTGCCAAAAGGCTAGACTTCAATGGCTAGACAATGGTGACAAAAATACTGCATTTTACCATGTAGTGGTTCAAGGAAATAGGCGCAAAAGCTATATCTCCAAACTAAAAATTGATGACAACAATAATTGGTGTGACGATCAGGAGTCTCTCAGGGACGCTGCTATGCGGTTTTACAGTAATCTTCTTTCTTCTGGTGACCATGTGATTGATAAAAACATCTTGGAGGTGATTCATAATATGATCTCTGACCCTAAGAACAATAAACTTTGCACCATCCCCACTTTTGATGAGATAAAGGATGCAGTTTGGTCTATGAATGGCAATGGTGCCCCTGGTCCTGATGGTTATTCCAACAACTTCTATACTTCTTGTTGGGAGATTAATGGCCCTAATATTGTCGATGCAGTGAAAGGTTTCTTTTCTGGTTTCCCCCTACCTCGTGGTATTACCTCTACTGCTATTGCACTGATTCCTAAAATGAGCAACCCTTCCACTTATGCTGATTTCCGGCCGATTAGTTTGTGCAATTTCTCCCATAAAATCATTTCAAAAATTATATGTAATCACATTATGGAAATTCTTCTTGATATCATCTCTGAGGAACAAGGTGCATTTGTTAAAGGGCGTTCTATCATTGACAACATCTCTCTTTCTAAAAGTCTGTTCAGAAATCTGGGTCGTAAGACAAGGGGCCATAATGTTATTTTTAAGCTTGATATGATGAAAGCTTATGATCGTGTTGAATGGGATTTTTTATTTGCTGCCCTTCATCACTTTGGTTTCTGCCATAAATTCATTTCTTATGTGGGCATGCTGATTTCGAATTGCTGGTTTTTGGTGCTGTTAATGGCCATCAAGATGGTTATTTCAAGTCTTCTAGGGGGCTCAGACAAGGCGATCCCATTGCACCTGCTTTATTTATCATCATGGAGGAGGTTCTTAGTAGAGGTCTGCGTAAACAGCTGTCCAGTGGGTGTCTTAGACTGTATGCAGGTCCAAGAGTTTGTCCCCCTATATCCCATTTATTGTATGCTGATGACACTCTAATTTTCACCAACGGTCATGCTAGGAATATATCTAAGATGCTTCAGTTTCTCAAAGCTTATGAAGCAGCTTCTGGTCAGCTTATCAACAACAACAAAAGCCAATTTATTCTTTCTTGGAAAGCTTCAACTGGTACCTCTGCCTCTATAAAAACGATTACATGATTCAAACCTCAAAAGGGCTCCATGAACTATCTTAGGATTTGTCTACATAAGGAAGGGTAAAGATCTCTGATTTTAAATATTTATTTGAGAAGGTTAACAGGAAGTTCTCTACTTGGAAATCAAAGTTTCTTTCGCAGGCTAGTAGGATCATCCTCATAAATTCGGTGCTTTCCTCCATTCCTATATATATTGCCTCGGCTTTGATTCTCCCTAAAGGTGTTATCCGTTTGCTGGAGAAAGCAAGTGCATCCTTCTTCTAGAGTGGCCTTGATGGGGTTCAAAGGCGTCACTGGTTACCTTGGTCTACCATCCAACGTCCTACTGCTGAAGGAGGTCTTGGGGTTCGAAGTTTGTGGCATGTTCAACTTACTGTTGCCCGGTTGGCTAACCCAGAGGGGGGGTGAATGGGTCTTTAATTTAAATTTATCAGATAAATATCTGAACTCAAACAAACATAAAGAGTTCTTGAAAGAGATTAGTAGTGGTTAGTAAAAACAACAATCACACAATGAAGACAATCACACAACACACAGATTTATCCTGGTTCAGATCTCCTCTCCTTAGGAGTCCTACGTCCAGTCCCTGAGCAACCCTCAGGATTTCATTAACTAGGGTACAGTCCCCCTATGGACAAAAACAACCACCCAGCTCAGCTGGTCTTCCTTCACTCCTGAAGGGAACACAACCACCCTGGAAACCACCAGGTCTTCCTTCACACACGAAGGGAAAAAACACAAGAAAGTCTTGAAAGGAATGACTAGCCCCTAGATCAAGCTTTTACAAAACTCAATCTGAAGCTACAAGCACTGAGAGACGAAGATCTACACAATGTGCTCTCTCTCAGAACTAATCTAGCTCTTCCTTAATTTTTCTTCTCACAGCACAAGGAGCTAAGAGCCAAGATGGAAAGGAATGAATTTCTGGCTCTAGAGATCTTCTAAAAACTTGAAAGCGGCAGAGTTCTAGGCTCTCTTGAATGTCAATAATGCTTCCTTCATAGATCAAATATCTGTCTTCGGAACTTCGTCTTGTATTTATATCTCCAATTTGAATGAGGACGAAGAGATGACCGTTGTCTCACAGCTTTGGTGTACGTTAGACTGAAGGATCTGTAGAAACTTCCTGTCGACAGTCTTTTGTTCTTTGGAGCACGCAAAGTGATGAGATCTTCTTAGTTGGCTTGTAGTTCTTTCTGTGTCAGATGTTGTAGGATAGTATATCCTTAAGGTTCTGCAAGGTTGAGCTTTAATGGTAGACAGCTATACTATCTCCAGATGTCAATCAACGTTAGAGCAGATAGACACAAATATGGTAGTGACAGTTTATCGTTCTAGAAGATGCATGCAGAGGATACACGAGAATGGAAGATATGTTCTGTATCCGTGCAGAGATACGTTCAGTCTTTATTAAATGCATGGCAGTCAAACAGACGTGATGCGACTTTGACTATTCAACGTATCTTAAATCAAGGAAAACAATTAATTAATGGAAACATGACTTATGCAGTCGTTATGAAAGTCTGATAGAATCGTTATGATCAAGTTGCTGTAGACTCATAAGAAGTCGTTATGATAACTTATGAAATCGTTACCACAACCAAGTCGTTCTATAACAGATGATATAAGAAATCGTTATGAAACATGGCAAGTCGTTCTGATTCTGAAGAAATCGATATGAAACACTTATCAAATCGTTATGAGATGCAAGTCGTTGTGTTTCTGAAGAAATCGTTGTGAAACACTTAAGAAGTCGTTATGAGATACAAGTCGTTATAACTTTCTAAAGAAATCGTTACGATGACTTACAGAATCGTTATGACGAGCAAGTCGTTATAACTTTCTAAAGAAATCGTTACGATGACTTACAGAATCGTTATGACGAGCAAGTCGTTATAACTTTCTAAAGAAATCGTTACGATGACTTACAGAATCGTTATGACGAGCAAGTCGTTATAACTTTCTAAAGAAATCGTTACGATGACTTACAGAATCGTTATGACGAGCAAGTCGTTATAACTTTCTAAAGAAATCGTTACGATGACTTACAGAATCGTTATAATGAGCAAGTCGTTATAACTTCTGAAGAAGTCGTTACGATAACTTACAGAGTCGTTATAATGAGCAAGTCGTTATAACTTCTGAAGAAGTCGTTACGATAACTTACAGAGTCGTTATAATGAGCAAGTCGTTATAACTTCTGAAGAAGTCGTTACGATAACTTACAGAGTCGTTATAATGAGCAAGTCGTTATAACTTCTGAAGAAGTCGTTACGATAACTTACAGAGTCGTTATAATGAGCAAGTCGTTATAACTTCTGAAGAAGTCGTTACGATAACTTACAGAGTCGTTATAATGAGCAAGTCGTTATAACTTCTGAAGAAGTCGTTACGATAACTTACAGAGTCGTTATAATGAGCAAGTCGTTATAACTTCTGAAGAGTCGTTACGATAACTTACAGAGTCGTTATAACATCGACTTGTTTGATACAACAAGGTTATTCAATCTTTCAAGTAAATCGTTACAGCTTGTGAGGAAATCGTTACAGCTCTTCTGAAAACAAAGTATGTAAGTACTTACCACAAGTGCTTGACTTTCTTTGGGTATTTCCTGTGCTTAAGGCTAAATAAAACATAGTTAGAAAAACTTTTGACAGTGTTTTGTTTATCACCAAAATAGGCATGTAATTAATTTAAAAGTACATGGGGATGGACTGTTCATCAATCTCCCCCTTTTTGGTGATGACAAAACTATGATCAACATTAAGTAGTACTTAACAGTAAACAGGAATTTAAGCATGATTTCAAGAATGTGTCAGACACATGTAGTAGGTAAACATTCTCCCCCTTTTTGTCATTAAGCAAAAAGCAATAGGAAAGAGACAAAGAATAAGAGACAATGAGGAGAAAGAGCACAATCCATTCATTAAGGTTGAGGAGGTACAGGCAAATAATAAGCAGGAGAGAGAAGGGAGGCATAATGAGAAATAGCTTCCCAGGCCTGCTCTTCCTGACGCTTGAAAAATTGCCTAAAGGCACCACTCTCAATGGAGAAGGTTGGTCCCATGGTTGGAGCCATCTTGGATAGATAGATGCTGCGCTGCTTGGTAAGAAACTGGTCATACTCATCTGGATCCATGGAGGAGCAGATGATGAGAGTTGTACCAAAACTTGCACAGGCAAGAAATTGATCCATGGTGACAGGATAGAAAATCTGTTTCTCCTTGAGTTCATGGCGAAGAGCTAAGAACACCTTGTACCTTTCAGCCCAAACTTTGTAGGGATCAAGGACCAGATGGATTGAGTTCATATCCAAGAAGGTGGCAGGAGAGACAGGAGCTTTTCCTTCCCTGGCCTGAGCAGCATTCAGATGAGCTAGCTGTTGAGCTGACAGAGAATAAAGCTTGGACCATTCGGAGGCATTCAGCCTTTCACATTCTGAGAGTAGAGGGGCAAGAACATCTGATTTGACAAACCCTCTATGATATTCCCGGAAGAGAAATCTAGGAAAACCAACTTGGAGGCCTTTCTGAATCTCAATTCTGCCCATAACTCTTGCAAAACGCTCAAAGATGATTGAACCAATCGAAGACTCCATGATCAGGAAATGAATCTGAGGCAGGAGAATGTCTTCAGGGAAATGAAGAGTTGCAAAATCTACTCTGATTTCCTCAGACTGCTCAGAGTGGATAAGAACCTTGATGGCTCTCTTGAACTGGCTAAGCTGAACTTCAGGTAATCTGTTGAGATACCTGTAGTTGTTGAACATTTGGAAATGCCTGACCAGCTTGATTAGCTTCTGAATGGCAGGGGCCCAGGTGTTCTGGTGGTGAAACTTGAACCACTCAGAAAGGGTCAAGGAGTGATCCCTGGGAGGAAATCTTGCTGCCTTAGCCTGAAGAAAGCGATTGTACAAATCTTTATGAGATTTAGCCCATTGCTCCTCAGTTTTGGAGTGGGCTGAGGAGAAGATTTTGGATTTTTCGGCTTTAGACAGAGGAGTATAGGGAAGAATTACATCTAGATGATCAGAGAGGTTAAGAAAAGGAAGATTGTGAAGAGTGGCAAAAACAACCTTTTGAAGGTATTCTTTGTACAGTGAGGTATGCTTGTGGGTGACTGTAAGAGAAAACCACAAAGGTGGGTAAAGAGGAGTGTTAGAGGAAGAAAGTTTGCGTTTCTTTGAGACAGTACTGGAAGAGTCTGTCTTGGAAAGGTGGTCTCCTACCTTTAGCACAGACCTAAGGATAACCTCTTCAAACTCATCCTTAATTTTATCAAGAAAGGGAGAGTCGATTTGGACATTCGTAGGAATAATAGTGATAAAGGAGGGAGGTGCAGGGGGGTAGAGAAATGCATCAGAATTGAGAGATCCTACTTCTGGAAATGAAGATGTACCAGAAGAGGATGAGGCTCCAGCTGAGGATGCTGGAGGGGCCTCGAAATTTTGAGAAGAAGAAAGATGAGAAGTGGTAGAAACAGGAGAGGATGAGATAGGATGAGGAGGGAAAGGTGTGGGAGAAGAAATGGGCCTGGTTCTAGGCCTTTTGAAGTGAGGTGGAGCAGGTGGAGCTGTGAAGTTAGTGGGTGGAGAAGGAGGAATGGGAGTGTTGGTAGAAGTGGGAGCAATGGGTGGAGGATCTGAAACCACTTCTTCAGGCAAGGGAGGCAAAGGATCCAACACTGCCGGCCCTGGTGGCCCTGATTCCAACACAACTGGCCCTGGTGGCCCTGATTCTTCATCTGGCCCTGATGGCCTTGACTCTTCAGCTGGCCCTGATGGCCCTGACTCTTCAGCTGGCCCTGATGGCCCTGACTCTTCAGCTGGCCCTGATGGCCCTGAGGGTTCGGCCTCTGCTGCTGCCTGGGCTTCATCTGCTGGGGCTGCTGCTGCTGTCTGGCCGGAGGGCTCAGGTACACTTGGGTTAGGCTCCTGAGCTGCTGGAGGAGGAGGAGCTTGAGCTCCAACTGCTTGAAGGATGTCTGATAACATATTCTTCATGGTCCCCATCTCCTGATGGAACCATGTCATGGCAGAGCGAATCTGAACCAGTTCCTTGCGGGCTGAAGCTTGGCTTAGAAAGATGGAATTCACATCAGACTGGAGTGAACAAAGCAGCTCACCCTGAATATCCAACCTCTCAATCACAGGTTTTAAATTGATGACAATCTTTTGCTTGACCTGTCTTTCAAATGGTGCATCAGCTAAAAGGGGTACTTCAGGAGCTATATCTTTCTCTTTGCCCTTTGTAGCTGGAGGAGGTGGATCATTATCCTCATCAGAACTTGATGAACTAGCTGTCTCCCCTTCTCTGGCATCCAAATTTTCAGAATCTCTCTGTTCTTCCTCCTGATCTCTGGTGGCTGGAGGTGCATCATCTAGTTTCTCTTGGATTGCTCCCCCTCAAGTGGAGCATCTTCTGCAACTGCACCAGTCTCCCCCTGACAGGGAGCATCCATTTCCATAGAATCATCTTGAGGATTTTGCTGCTCTTCTTCCACTGGACCTTCTTCAAAGATGTGGCCTGATGCCACAGTCTCTTCCACAATAGGCAAGATGTCTTCTGGGAGAATATCCTCAATTCTCCTTTCAGCATGAAGTACAACTGGATCTGCTGCTGCTGGCCTTTCTTCTTCTTCCCTCACTGCTGTTGCTGCCTCTGATTGATTTCTGGCCATAAATGGCCCTTCCTGCTCTGCTTCTACAAAGACTGGAACAGAACCTGATTCCAGTGGCAATTCGGGCATCACATCATCTGCCGCCAACTGAGATTGAGCAACTGAAGGCTCACCAATAAGTGCTTCACCTTCTGCAACTGAGGCCTTGGACCAGACCCCATTGACTACTGAAAAACCACTCTTCTTTAGATTTCTGGACCTGATAGCTTGGCCCATCTTCTCTACAACTGCCCCTGAGACATCTACACCGAAGTGTCTGAAGATCCTGGTAAGTAAATGGGCATAGGGCAGGGACACATTCAACTTGCTTTTAGTGTCCCAAATCTGTTCCCTGGCAAATTTCATTCTCTCTATCATTACTGCGGCCATATTGATTTCCTCATTTTTAATGGCCCAGTACATTAGGTCGGAGTCAGCCTTAGTGCAAGAGGAGAAGGTTGCACTACGGGGAACCAAAATCTGACAAACAATGAAGTGAAGGAGGCGATTGAAGGCACTTAATTGATTGATATCTAGCTTGCCATCCCTCATCCTGAACCCCGGCCCAATAATCCCCAAACCTTTTTCTTGGGTTTCCACAGAATGAATCCCACTAAAACCGGATGTGCTTACTCCAAATAGCATCCTAAGCAGTTCCTGGTCGATTCTGATTAGGGCGCCCTTGACCGAAGAAACGAGGGCCCCATCTTCTTCTGTTCTTAAGCACACAAAGAACGCCTTTACCAAGTCCGGATAACTTACCTCTGAGCAAGTGGTAAGCCCTTTCCATTTCATCTGATTGATCTTCTCAACGATGCTGCTCATTCCATTCTTCTGCAGATCTTTAATATCTACTTCCTTGTGACCACAGAGCTTCGTCTTCACAAAGGTGAAACGCTCCTCCTGAGCTGGGGTGAGGTATTCGGCGCTGTAGCCACCCACACTGCCGGCAATAGCTGGTGCGGCCATGGATTCAGGTGGGAGAAGATTGGAAAGGTTGAAGAGAAGGGTGACGAGAAGAAACCCTCAAACGATTTCGCGGGAAGGAGATGGAAGCTTCAAATTTGCAGAGGATAGAGGCAAGAGTCGCTAGGGCATCGGCTCGTGCGTCGGGACGAAAGAGGGAAAAAGGTGAGCGAGGAAGGGGAATCGTTAACGCATCGATTTAAAGAAAATAAAAGCTCCAAAAGGTGAGGCGTCAGAAAACGACAAACGAGGTTGACCGCCTCGAAAGACTATGACTTAAAGGACGGAAACGCTTAAACTGAGAATTTTGAATTGATTTTGCCTTAAAAGGAGAGAGAGAAAACCTACTTAAATTCTGAGAATTTTTATACCAGCTTTAAATGAAGATCTTTTCACAAAATACACATGCCTAACTCCCTTCTAAGAGATGTAAATCTCTCTTCAGGTAAGGCCTTTGTGAAAATATCTGCTAACTGATTGTTTGTATCAATAAACGATATTTCAATATTGCCATTAGCTACATGATCACGAATAAAATGGTATCTGACCTCAATGTGTTTGGTCCTGGAGTGCTGAATTGGATTTTTGGTGAGGTTGATAGCACTGGTGTTGTCACATAGCAGTGGAATTGTCTTGATTTTGAGTCCAAAATCCTCAAGCTGTTGCTTTATCCATAAGAGTTGTGTACAGCAACTTCCAGCAGCTACGTACTCGGCTTCAGCTGTAGATAGTGCTACTGAATTTTGTTTCCTTGAGGACCATGAGATTAAACACCCTGCAAGAAATTGACAGCATCCACTGGTGCTTTTTCTATCTACCTTGCATCCAGCATAATCAGCATCAGAATATCCTACTAATTTTACATCACAGGAGTTTGGATACCATAGTCCTAGATCATGAGTCCTGGCTAAGTATCTGAAAATTCTTTTAACAGAAATTAAATGTGATTCTCTAGGGTCGGCTTGATATCTAGCACACATGCATACACTAAATAATATATCAGGTCTACTTGCGGTTAGATAAAGTAATGAACCTATCATACCTCTGTAGATCTTTTGATCTACCTTCTTACCATCCTTGTCACTGTCCATCCTAGTTGATGTACCCATTGGTGTTGACAGTGGCTTGGTGTTTTCAAATCCAAATTTCTTTAGCAGTTCTCTGGTGTACTTTGCTTGACAGATGTGAGTTCCTTCCTTTCCTTGTTTGATTTGAAGTCCAAGGAAGTAGTTAAGCTCTCCCATCATACTCATCTCAAATTCTCCCTGCATTAGCTTTTCAAAATACTTGCACAAGGATTCATCAGTAGATCCAAAGATGATGTCATCCACATAAATTTGAACCAACAGTATATTTTTGACTTTTGTTTTTATAAAAAGAGTGCTATCTACTTGACCTCTACTGAAACCATGTTTTAGGAGAAAAGAACTAAGTCTTTCATACCAGGCTCTAGGTGCTTGTTTTAAACCATATAAAGCCTTATGCAATTTAAAAACATGATTCGGAAAGTCTGTATCATCAAAACCCGGCGGTTGTTCCACATAAACTTCTTCTTTTATAAAACCATTTAGAAAGGCAGATTTAACATCCATTTGAAATAACTTTAGATCTAATGCAGAAGCATAAGCAAGTAAAATTCTAATGGCCTCAAGTCTAGCCACTGGTGCATAGGTTTCATCAAAATCTATGCCTTCCTCTTGACAATAGCCTTGAGCCACCAGTCTGGCCTTGTTTCTTAGAATTACACCAGATTCATCCAATTTGTTTCTGAACACCCATTTAGTGCCGATCACAGGATGGTCTGATGGTCTAGGAACAAGTGACCATACTTGGTTTCTCTTGAATTGATTTAATTCATCTTGCATTGCTATTATCCAAGATTCATCAGTTAAGGCTTCATTGACTGTCTTAGGCTCTATTTGAGATACAAAAGCAAGGTAATCACAAGGAATCAAGTTACCTCTTGTTCTTACCCCTACAGATGGATCACCAATGATGTTTTCAGGTGGGTGATCTTTCTTGTATCTCCATTCCTTTGGAAGAGTTTCATGAGACATTTCTTCTTGTTGCAATTCTTCCAGAGGTGGATCATCCTTGTCTTCAAGTGATGTGTCTTTCAGTTTATTAGACAGTTCATCTGCATCATCATTATCACTTTCTACTTCCTTCCTCAAAGAAGGGTTAGTTTCATCAAAGATAATGTGTACAGACTGTTCAATCAATAAGGTACGTTTATTAAACACTCTATAGCCTTTGGGTTTAGAAGTGTACCCCATGAAGATGCCTTCATCTGATTTGGCATCCAACTTACCAATATCCCTTTTTCCGTTGTTGTGTATAAAGCAAGGACATCCAAAGGTTCTGAAATGGCTGATCTTTGGCTTCTTCCCTTTAAACAGCTCATATGCAGTCTTCTTCAGGATTGGCCTGATCATGACTCTGTTGACAATGTAGCTGGCTGTGTTGACTGCTTCTGCCCAGAAATATCTTGGTAACTCATATTCACAAAGCATGGTTCTTGCCATATCCAAGAGAGTTCGGTTCTTCCGTTCGGCTATACCATTTTGCTGTGGTGTCCTTGGTGCTGAGAAATTGTGCTGAATTCCTTGATCATCACAGAATCTAGCAAACTTTTCATTTTGGAACTCACCACCATGATCAGATCGAATGGATACTATACTGAACTTCTGATCTTTCTGGACTTTCCTGCTGAAGCTAACAAAATTATCAAAAGTATCATTTTTGTGTTCTAAGAATGATACCCATGTGAATCTTGAGTAGTCATCTACTATAACAAATCCGAAATTCTTTCCTCCAAGACTGGTAGTTCTCATTGGCCCAAATAGATCCATATGTAGGAGCTCTAAGGGTTTTGAGGTGGTCACCACCGTCTTTGACTTGAAGGAACTCTTTGTGTGCTTTCCCTTAGCACAAGGTCTGCAGACACTTTCTAATTTACCATTGATTTTCGGTAGACCTTCCACAAGATTCCTCTTTCTGAGCTTGCTCAAGCCATCCAAGCTGCAGTGGCCTAGTCTTCTGTGCCACAGATCAGTTGATTTGTCTTTGCTGGCAACCAGACATACATTTTGCTCTTTGAGTTCTTCAAGGTAGAGCACGTACAGATTCTTCTCTCTATTTGCTTCAAAGATGACTGCTCCATCCTTTAGTATGCTGCATTTTGACTCTTGAAATTTGATTTGATGTCCTCTATCACACAGCTGACTTATACTGATGAGGTTGTGCTTCAGTCCTTTGACTAACAGCACATCTTCTATGACTGTTTTTCCTTTGCTGTTTACTGATCCACTGCCTACTACAGTTCCTTTTCCATTATCTCCATAAGTGACTGTTCCTTCTTCATCTTGGAGATGGGAGAAGAGCTTCAGGTTTCCAGTCATGTGCCTTGAGCACCCACTATCCAAATACCATTTGGATGCTCGAAGGTTAACCTGAAATAAAGACATCAAGATTTAGGTACCCAATTTCTTTTGGGTCCTGATGGGTCAGTATCATTATTTTTACTTTTTATTATCCACTTCTTATGTCTTGTTGGACAGGTGGATTTTAAATGTCCTAGCTTATTACAGTGACTACAACATGATGTTATTGTTACTCTTTCTATGTACTTAAAATTCGCTTTATATGCTACATCTTGTTCTGGAGTGAATTTAGGAGTTGGATATTTTTCAGGATAGATCATTTCTTCTTCATTAACTGGAGGTATGTATCCTAAACCTCGTTTGTTCTTACCAGATCGTCTAGCACCCTTTAGTAATAAGGAGTTCTTCCCATTTGTAAACTTTTCTAAGGTGCTTGCAAGTGTATTGTTTTCTTCATTTAATTCTTTTACCGTTTTTCTTAAATCATCTGAGCTTTCCTGTTTTTCTAATTTAATGATTTGATTGTTCTTGTCTTTTAAGTTTTCACATAATAGTTCATTTCTTCTCTTAAGCTCCATTATCTGTTTTTCTAGTTCTTCATTTTCAGATTTTAAATCTGAGTTGGTATTTTCGAGACAGGTGATATTTTTCTTGCTAAGCTTAAGTAGTTTAGACACTTCTTTATACTTATCGTAAAGTTCATTAAAGGC
Source organism: Colocasia esculenta (assembly GCA_014218235.1). NCBI lineage: Eukaryota > Viridiplantae > Streptophyta > Magnoliopsida > Alismatales > Araceae > Colocasia > Colocasia esculenta. The sequence continues at coordinate 126,260,533 of CM024761.1, forward strand.
ACTTTCCAAATTATCGGAATCTGAATCATTACAGGAATCAAAAGAGGAATCAGAGGTTACCTTATCCCCGGTATTTGCCATAAGAGCTAAGTTGGCTTCTTCTTCTTCACTGCTGGAGCTTGACTCACTGTCTGAGTCGCTGCTGTTTTCCCATGCAGCTGCCATGGCTTTCTTTTTGTATCTTCTGAACTTCTTGGAGCTGTCCTTCTTCTTGTGATCATTTTTCTTTAGCATTGGACAGTCTGCCTTGATATGTCCAGGCTTCTTGCATTCATAGCAAAGTGGCTCATTCTCTTCTGATCTTTTCCGTCTGGTTTCTTGAGATCTTTGTTTTTCTTGAAGTACCTCCTACCAGACTGAAACTTCTTCTTCTTGGCCAAGATTCTCTGCAATCTTCTTGACAGCATGGCTTCTTCATCATCACTATTTTTGCTATCTTCACTGTTATCCAAGGATTCTTCAGATGAGTCCCCATTAGCTTTAAGCGCATTGGACTGCTTCTTTCTACTGGAGGATTCTCCTAATCTTTCCATGTTTATTTCATGGGCCATGAGAGACCCGATGAGTTTTTCTACTGACATTCTCTTAAGGTCATTAGCTTCTTCGATAGCTGTGACCTTTGCCGTCCATGAAGATGGCAAGGATCTGAGAATCTTCCTTACCATATCTGCAATCTCATATGACTTTCCTAGACTGGCTAGACCATTAGTGATGTCAGTAAATCGACTAAACATTTGGGTAATAGACTCACCTGATTGCATTTGAAATCTTTCATACTGAGTGACAAGAATGTCGATTCTTGTCTCCTTTACTTTGTCTGTACCTTCATACGTAATCCTTAGCTTTTCCCACATTTCCATGGAGGATTTGCATGCTGAGACTCTGTTGAACTCCTTCTTGCTTAGAGCACAACATAGAATGCTCTTAGCTTTACAGTTCAAGGAGATTTTCTTTCTATCTTCATCTGTCCATTGTGCTTTCTCATTTGTGACGACCAGATCACCTTCTTCCACTATCGACCAGATTTGATAGTCGTGGCCTTGTAGAAAGTATTCCATCCTGGTCTTCCAATACGTATAATCTTCACCGTCGAACAAAGGAGGTCTGTTGACAGACTGACCTTCGAAGTGACCTTGGGCTGCCATGGATCTTTACTCTTCAGATCGTTGGATCTTGTTCTTTGTCGAAGAGACTCGCTCTGATACCACTTGTTGCCCGGTTGGCTAACCCAGAGGGGGGGTGAATGGGTCTTTAATTAAATTTATCAGATAAAAACCTGAACTCAAACAAACATAAAGAGTTCTTGAAAGAGATTAGTAGTGGTTAGTAAAAACAACAATCACACAATGAAGACAATCACACAACACACAGATTTATCCTGGTTCAGATCTCCTCTCCTTAGGAGTCCTACGTCCAGTCCCTGAGCAACCCTCAGGATTTCATTAACTAGGGTACAGTCCCCCTATGGACAAAAACAACCACTCAGCTCAGCTGGTCTTCCTTCACTCCTGAAGGGAACACAACCACCCTGGAAACCACCAGGTCTTCCTTCACACACGAAGGGAAAAAACACAAGAAAGTCTTGAAAGGAATGACTAGCCCCTAGATCAAGCTTTTACAAAACTCAATCTGAAGCTACAAGCACTGAGAGACGAAGATCTACACAGTGTGCTCTCTCTCAGAACTAATCTAGCTCTTCCTTAATTTTTCTTCTCACAGCACAAGGAGCTAAGAGCCAAGATGGAAAGGAATGAATTTCTGGCTCTAGAGATCTTCTAAAAACTTGAAAGCGGCAGAGTTCTAGGCTCTCTTGAATGTCAATAATGCTTCCTTCATAGATCAAATATCTGTCTTCGGAACTTCGTCTTGTATTTATATCTCCAATTTGAATGAGGACGAAGAGATGACCGTTGTCTCACAGCTTTGGTGTACGTTAGACTGAAGGATCTGTAGAAACTTCCTGTCGACAGTCTTTTGTTCTTTGGAGCACGCAAAGTGATGAGATCTTCTTAGTTGGCTTGTAGTTCTTTCTGTGTCAGATGTTGTAGGATAGTATATCCTTAAGGTTCTGCAAGGTTGAGCTTTAATGGTAGACAGCTATACTATCTCCAGATGTCAATCAACGTTAGAGCAGATAGACACAAATATGGTAGTGACAGTTTATCGTTCTAGAAGATGCATGCAGAGGATACACGAGAATGGAAGATATGTTCTGTATCCGTGCAGAGATACGTTCAGTCTTTATTAAATGCATGGCAGTCAAACAGACGTGATGCGACTTTGACTATTCAACGTATCTTAAATCAAGGAAAACAATTAATTAATGGAAACATGACTTATGCAGTCGTTATGAAAGTCTGATAGAATCGTTATGATCAAGTTGCTGTAGACTCATAAGAAGTCGTTATGATAACTTATGAAATCGTTACCACAACCAAGTCGTTCTATAACAGATGATATAAGAAATCGTTATGAAACATGGCAAGTCGTTCTGATTCTGAAGAAATCGATATGAAACACTTATCAAATCGTTATGAGATGCAAGTCGTTGTGTTTCTGAAGAAATCGTTGTGAAACACTTAAGAAGTCGTTATGAGATACAAGTCGTTATAACTTTCTAAAGAAATCGTTACGATGACTTACAGAATCGTTATGACGAGCAAGTCGTTATAACTTTCTAAAGAAATCGTTACGATGACTTACAGAATCGTTATGACGAGCAAGTCGTTATAACTTTCTAAAGAAATCGTTACGATGACTTACAGAATCGTTATGACGAGCAAGTCGTTATAACTTTCTAAAGAAATCGTTACGATGACTTACAGAATCGTTATGACGAGCAAGTCGTTATAACTTTCTAAAGAAATCGTTACGATGACTTACAGAATCGTTATAATGAGCAAGTCGTTATAACTTCTGAAGAAGTCGTTACGATAACTTACAGAGTCGTTATAATGAGCAAGTCGTTATAACTTCTGAAGAAGTCGTTACGATAACTTACAGAGTCGTTATAATGAGCAAGTCGTTATAACTTCTGAAGAAGTCGTTACGATAACTTACAGAGTCGTTATAACATCGACTTGTTTGATACAGCAAGGTTATTCAATCTTCAAGTAAATCGTTACAGCTTGTGAGGAAATCGTTACAGCTCTTCTGAAAACAAAGTATGTAAGTACTTACCACAAGTGCTTGACTTTCTTTGGGTATTTCCTGTGCTTAAGGCTAAATAAAACATAGTTAGAAAAACTTTTGACAGTGTTTTGTTTATCACCAAAATAGGCATGTAATTAATTTAAAAGTACATGGGGATGGACTGTTCATCACTTACTATGGCTACAAAATATCTTTGGAATATTTACCATGGTGCATCTCTCTGGGCCCGATATGCTAGACTGATTTCCCTACCCATGCAGGGTCTTCCTAAGCAAGTCTTCACTACTGCAAACACTGTCATTGGTGATAACACTAGATGGATCTTGGAAAATGGTAAGAATGTGGATTTCTTTAATGATAATTGGGCGGGTAAGGCCCCTTTGCGATTATTGTTGCAGGACCCTTCCAACGCCCCGCATGTTATGGTCCATGAGGTTCTGCGTGATCCTCTCCACCATGTTTGGAGGCTGGTGCCTGGTGTTCAGAATTTAGGCAATGTCAATCTTTCTGAAGAGGAGGACAAGTGCATCTGGTCTCCTACAAATGATGGCGTCTTCACCTCCAAATCGGCGTATAATATCTTGAGACCAAGGGGTATATATCGACCTGCTCTGGCTAAAATTTGGCACCACCTTTATCTCAAGAAGGCTTATTTATTCTGCTGGAAAGTGATTCACAGGGCGATCCCGATTGATGCTAGAATTTCTGAACATGGTATTTGTTTGCCTTCTAAATGCTCTTACTGTCGTAATCACCATTTGGAAGACATTGATCACCTTTTTATCGGAAGTGATATTGCTGCTTCTTTATGGCGCTGGTTCACACCTTTTTTGTCCCCTCCAAACTACAACACTGATCATTTCACCTCTTGGTGTTGGAGAACTATACAGAAGACTAATCTCTCATCCCCTTTTGGGTTTGCTTTTTTATATGGCATGATTCTTATTACATGGGAGATTTGAAAGAAGAGATGTATGAGGCGCTATAATCAGAACTTCAGATCCAACAATATTATCACTGAGAATATCAAGTTTCAGATATCTCACGCTATCCATAAGCTCACTTTCAAGAATGCTTCTATTGCGAATCAGTACACTGCCCTTCGCTCCTTTGATTTGGATCCCTTTGTTAGAAAATCCAAATTGAGGCTTGTTTGCTGGATCCCTCCTATTTCTGGACTGTGCCTTAATGTGGATGGGGCATCCAAAGGTAATCCAGGTTCTAGTGGTGGTGGTGGTTGTATTAGAAACTCTAAAGGTGATATCCTTCTGGCCTTTGCTTTTCATTATGGGTTCAGTAATAGTCTCCACGCTGAGGTTAGAGCTTTTTATGATGGTCTTAAGCTGGCTGAAGAGTTTGGCATCCACATTGCTTTGATATACTCTGACTCCGCTACTCTTGTTACTTCCTTCTCTACTAACTCACCTCCTAGTTGGGAGTGCTCCAGATGGTGGTGACCTGCTCTTGCTACTTACCATAGACATGGGATTAATATCCGCCACATCTTCAGAGAAGCGAACCATGTTGCTAATGCTCTTGCATCTCATGCTTGCTCCCATACTGAGAATAATATCTACATGTCTTTCTCTGCACTGCCCCTGGCTTGTAGGGGTTCAGCTACTTTGGACAAAATTGGCCTACCTTATGTTCGGCTAGGCTAGCTTTCTTGCTCTGTAGGGGTTCGCCCCGTTGCCTTTGTACTTACTCCATTTATATATACCATGGCCCAGGTTCTCGTTGGTGGACTGAGAACACTCTCCCCTTCTAGGGGAGAGTGCACTCTCCTAGATTTGAGGCCTGAGGACCACTTTTGATTAAAAAAAAAGAAAAGAAAAGCTAAAACCGCAACCCTTATTTCCTAGTTGTAATAGGACTACTAAACAACCCTAAACACTTAAATACTCTTCCTAAGACCCTTGGGGACGAGTTTACCATTAGTTGGGGTCTTGAGGAGGACTGCTTGAGCACCATAGGAAGAGGAGATCGCCCTCAACTGGAGCCATCTTCCCCTACCTACATTCTACAACAATCTACAGAAGACTCTTAGCATCGACCAAAGGTAGGTGATCTCAAGCTCAAACTTAAAATGGCATATACCATATGAAATCTATTCAAGTCTACTTTCATTTTCTCTTATTTTGCCAAATTTTTATTGTTTACGCTAAGAGTATTAAGCATTTTCCCATCGTCGCATAGTTTTAGGGCTTTCCTTGTTAACCTCATGATTTATGCATCCCTAGGTCAAATTAGATAAAATAAAAGTGACACGGTTCTTCCTCTACAGGTTTACAAGAAGTTTCATGTTGAACATTTTGTCTAAAAACACCTAGAACCTTGAGTATTGAGCCAAAACACGAGATCGTGCAACTTAGTCCGCGATCTGTTTGCCTGTTTAAATCGCGACCAGTCCAGTGGTCGCGATTCAATGACTTAAATCGCGATGACTATGTCCGTCGTGAATTTGACATGTTTTTTATGATTTCCAATTGACCAATCATGACTTATAGGTTTACCCTAACCCCCATAGGCTTCGTTTTGCATGGTATTTCGGTTTTCGGCCATTTGTGAACCGTGAGGACGCGACTGGTCGTACCATTGCGATTTGGCTTGTTTTCTTGCCCTTAGACTCCATGCATGATTTTATAATCGGATTATGAAAACCTCTCAAGAATGCGACGCATCGAGGTATTGCGATTTTGAGTCATAACAACCCGTTGGTTGTCGCGTTATAAAGGCGACCATTCTTACCGTCGCGTTTTAAAGGTCATAGCGACATATCGGCCTATCGCGACATGAAGGCGACAGACAGATCCATCGCAAGTTGTTGTTTTCCTAGTGAACTGGTATTTTGGACTATGTACAGTCTTCTTAAGTGCGACATCTTAACCCGTCGCGAATTAGAGGCCAACCCGAGACTGTTTTCTTTAATTATACAGTTAACCATGTGCATGTCTTACTATGTTATCATGTTAGTTAGTTGTCTAATGGCCTAAAAGTCCTCAACCCATGTGAAAACTGTAATAACATGAATCTCTAATCTAAATGATCTTAATGATTGCTTGATTCCATCTACCATGAGAATGCTATGTGCTATGTTCTTACTCTATCTTGATAATAAATGAAAGTGCTACATGTTAAAAGTACAGAAAATCATATGATAGTTTTAATTGATTATACCATGTCATCCCTTCTTATTAATGGCTTTCCATCATGTTTTAAACCAATGGATTGTGATATTGAGACCCGTTCTACATGACACATTGCACATATAGGCAACCATTTCTTGGGGAATTGTAATCTCTCTGTCAGTCATTTTGTATCGGCAGACTAGGGACCTTTCCACTAAGACCTCCGTAATTCTCCGTACTCTGTGGATTCCCTCATGGAGACCGAGTTGGTTGTATCATTAAAGTTCCCAAAAGATAGAAAGCACATCTTTCTTATCTACTTCTCGTGAGAGTGATTTTATTACATTGAAATCAAGCCACTCAGTGTAAAGATTAAACTAATGAAATTAAGCTGTTATGCTGCCGAAAGTTACTCTAGATCATGTCCACTTGCCTTGTTCCTTATAATCATTGACATGATCTTTAGTACATAACTGTCCATTGCTTGAAAATCATGTTGGCCATAAATAATTGAAATGAAATTACCAGAAATTGTTAGAACTTCGGTTCATAACTATGCCTGTGCAAATAAAGGCCCAGTCTGATCCTGGAAGGAGCACCCGAAATACTTATAATCGTGAGAGTATATGATCCATTGGGGTGTCTGGTAATCACCTAATTGAATGCAAGATTGATCTGGGTAATTTCCACATTGTTATTGAATGATTGATTGATTGATTGAACTGTTATATATGAAATGGCCAAGTCTATTGTACATGTCATCGTTATTGAATCCAACATGTCATTCTCACTGGAATTCTATGGAATTCAACTTGTGTTACTCACTGTACATGCTATAGACTAATGAATCTCTTCTATTTGTCAAATGATGATACTGTCATCCATCTCATTGTTAATCGTTCCTACTCACATGATAAATGTCATTGGATTTGTTTACTGAATCATTCTCGTACATGTATATATTGGAATTGTTCTATATCGTTATCATGATCGTCTTGTCCTGAGTTTTGCATGATAGTACCTTACCTGATAAATTGTTAATTAATGTAAAGCATGCCCGCACCACGAAATGTAAATCCTACTAGGCGTTAGTGCGCTCACACCTGCTTATTGCACCATTTCAGGAGATGACTATAAGGACATAGAGCATGATGGGGCTGGGGAAGAGTGATGAGCTTCCCAAAGTATACCCGTCGATATAGCCAGTGGCCAGCGTGTTAGAGTCCATAGAGTCTGTAATAGCTAGTTATTTCCTTGTGTCAATGTACTTTGAAATATAATAATGGGCCCTATGCTTGGCTTTGATTATTAAAGGTTGTAGTTTGATTCGATGGAAATGAAATAAAGAATTATTTGGCTGGCACAATTATTATCTTAATTCTTTGTTATACTTAGTTGTCGCTCTGAATTACTTGACTGTGATACTCGTACTTGTATTGTTCAGGCTATCGATATTTATTTCCACTACTAAATTTTGGGGTCTGCTATGAGAGCACGAAGGTTGTTGGCTTCTCGGTGCCAGCGTTTTCTTGCTACTACTATACTAGTTGACCAGACACCTTGTGGTGTGGAAGACATCCCTATATTTTGTGAGTTTTTGGATGTCTTTCCAGACGAGCTATCTGGTTTACCACCAGTTAGAGAGATTGAGTTTAATATTGAGCTTGTTCCTGGCACTGCACCTTTTGCATAGGCATCATGCCACATGGCACAAGAAGAATTGTAGGAATTGAAGAGGCAATTGGAGGAGCTATTGGAGAAAGGCTACATTCACCCTAGCTTTTCTCCCTGGGGGTCTCCAGCATTGTTTATGAAGAAGAAGGATCGTATCTTGCGATTGTGCATTGATTACAGCAAGTTGAATCAAGTGACCATCTAGAATAGGTACCTCTACCTAGGATTGATGATCACTTTGATCAGCTTCAGTCAGGTCGAGTTTTTTCCAGGATTGACTTAAGGTTACGCTACTATCAGTTGCGGATCAGAGATTCAGATGTGGAGAGGACAACCTTTAGGACTAGATACGGCACTTTGAGTTCTTAGTGATGCCATTTGAGCTTATCAATGCGCCAACAACCTTTATGGATCTGATGCACAGGGTGTTCCATCAGTACTTGGACCAGCTTTTCGTGGTGTTTGTTGACGACATTCTATTGTACTTTGCTTCAGAGGAGGAGCATGCCCAGCACCTAAGGATCATGTTGTAGACTCTGCGAGAGCATCAACTGTATGCCAAGCTCAACAAGTGTGAGTTTTGAATGCAACAGGTTCACTTTTTGGGACACGTGATCTCAGGTGACAGAGTTTCTATAGATCCAGCTAAGGTCGAGGTAGTTTGTAGTGGGAGAGACCCCACATGGTGACATAGATACGCAATTTTCTGGGCTTGGTTGGTTATTACCACAGGTTTATCAGAGATTTTTCATAGATTTCTGCACCCTTGACTCGTTTAACGAGGAAGGGAGTACCATTTGAGTGGTCAGAGTAGTGTGAGCAGAGCTTCATAGAGTTGAAGCAACTACTTATGTCGGCGCCAGTCCTGGTGTTACCTTCAGGTACGAAGAGTTTCGAGGTTTGCACAGATGCTTATGGTGTTGGTTTAGGAGCAGTTTTGATGCAATATGGCAAAGTGGTGGCTTATGCGTCTGTCAACTAAAGCCCCATGAGGAGAGCTACCCCACCCACAACCTGGAGCTAGCAACTTTTTTTTTGCTTCGAGGATCCGACACCATTACTCATACAGAGTGAGGTTTGTGGTTCGCACCGACCACCAGAGCCTGTGGTATGTCTTTTTACAGAGGGATTTAAATATGAAGCAGTGGCACTGGATGGAGTATCTGAAGGACTATGATTTTAGTATTGAGTATCATCCTGGGAAGGCTAATGTGGTGGTAGATGCATTGACTAGGAAGGCACAGATCAGCCATCTCATGTTGAGAGAGTGGCAGTTGTGGCAGACAACAACATAGGGATCTTTCAGAGTTCCTACTAGGTGACAATAGTGTTTGTTAGGCAGTTTGCTAGTTGCTCCAGCCATTGTTCGGCAAGTCGGCATAGCAGGCATATCTTGAGTTACACAGAGTGTTGTTACTAGCAGAGGCTGAGTTACATAATGACAGGATTGTCAGGTTTTGAGATAGACTCTATATACCAGTTTAGGAGTCCGTCAAGAGAACAGTGTTGCAGGAGGCACATGGGTCCCAGTACTCGATTCATCCTTGGTCGACCAAGATGTACCACAGATTGAGACAAAGTTTTGGTGGCCTGGGATGAAGTGAGCCATCGCGGCTTTTGTTGCAAGATGTTTGGTCTGCCAGCAAGTGAAGGCCAAGCACCAGCACCTTGGAGGGCTTGTTTAGCCACTAGAGATTCCCATGCGGAAGTGGGACCATATGACGACAGATTTTATGTGTGGACTGCCAAGGACTATAGGAGGTTACGATAGTATTTGGGTGCTTGTGGACAAGTTGACAAAGACTACTAGATTCCTACCCATTAGAGCTGACTGGGGTGTGAGTAGGTTGTCCAGGCTTTATATGGAGTGGATCGTTCCTTCGCACAGGGTGCCGATCTCTATTGTGTTAGATAGAGATCCTCGCTTTACTTCTAGGTTCTAGCACAGCTTTTAGAGAGCTTTGGGGAGAGAGTTAGCATTTAGCTCTACCTACCACCCATAGTCAGGCGGTCAGTCAGAATGAACTATTCAGACTTTGGAGGACATGTTGCAAGCTTGTTGTTTAGAGTTTACATATAATAATAGTTATCATTCCAGAATCGGCATGGCACCCTATGAAGCTCTATATGGACAACCATGTTGTACTCCTATTGACTGGTTTGAGGTTGGTAAGCGTGTTGTCACCGGACCAGAGTTGGTTCAGCAGTTAGTGGAAGTAGTACAACTTGTCAAGTAGAGGCTTTAGACAACATAGAGCCGACAAAAAAGCTATGTAGATCAGCGCAGGCGACTACTTGAAATTTAGGTAGGGAACCAGGTGTTTGTTAGAGTGTCCCCTATGAAGGGGGTAATGAGGTTTGGTAGGCATGGGAAGTTGAGTCCCCGCTATATCGGACCCTTCACCATCACTGAGTGTATTGGAGGTCTAGAGGTCTAGCATACCAACTAAAGTTACATTTAGAGTTGGCAGCGGTTCATGATGTGTTTCACATATCGTTATTGCGGAAGTACCTTGCAGATAAGTCCCATGTTCTCCTGAGTTCAGAGTGGACTGAGGTGACACTAGTGTTGACAGTACCAGAGCTTTCGTTGTATATTGAGGATCGTCGAGTTCAGAGGTTGAGGAATAAAGTGATTCCACTGGTTCGTGTTGCATGGCAGCGACACTTGGGCAGAGAGTCAACCTGGGAGAGGGAGGACGAGATGCGCAAGCAATTTTCGTACCTCTTTGGTGAGTTCTCTCCCCCTTGTACTTGTTTGAATTTCGGGGGCGAAATTCTTTTAAGTGGGGGGGGGGGAGTGGGAGGCTGTAAGACCATGGGCCTTATTGGACACTTAATAGGTCTTTTCGAAATAGTGATGGTTGACGTCAAGGGGGATTGATGTCAACATTGTGTTGACGGCAGCACAGTGTGCCATCTACTTGGTCTTGACGGCAATAGCTGTTTCCGTCTACCCAGGTTTCTGTAATTTTCCGAGTGTTGAACTTGATGACAATTGATGTTGATGTCAAGTTCTTGGCGGTGCAGTTGATGGCACCCTAGTTGACGACACCCTAGTTGATGTCAACTATCATCGGGCCTATTTTTATATGGCAACCCAAGGCCTTCCATATCTACCTCATCTTCCATTTTCACCCACCACCTTCACCCCTTTCTTTCTTCACCACTTCCGGTAGCCGATGAGAGCTCTTGGGGAGATTGGGGTGCTCGTGGCGGCTTTGGATCAGGCAAGAAGATCACATATTTAGGGGTTCGACCTCATGGGGTGTGCATGAGAAATGACGTGATTTTGAGGTTCTTCTTGGTGTTTTTGGCATCTTGAGATAGGGATCCTACCCTTAAACTCCCCTTGATCTTCTTATGTTGAATATTCATGTGATTTGTGTGTAAATCGAGGTTTGGGGATGGTTTCTCCATGCCCGATTTCTGAGGGTGTATTGTTCAATCCAAGCATTAGATTGGTATTTTTACGGCTTTATACTGGTGTTATTTGATGATAAAAAGTGTTTCGCATCATCAGATCATGTTTTTTAGGTTGGATCACCCTAGGGAGCGGCCTAGGGCCGTATCAGCTGCTGGAAGCTGAAGAACTTGACGGCAAAGGTTGCTGCCGTCAAGCTCTTCAGGATGAACTTGGCGGCAAGGTGCTTTGCTGTCAAGGTGAAGAGAATGGCAAGTGATGCTGCCGTCTACTATGGTAGATAGCAGAGGGCTATGTCGTCTAACCTTGGGTTAACGGCAATCGGGGTTGCCATCAACCCCACAGGCAGGTCCCAACAGTTTGAGCCCCGTTTCGTGTGTGAGGCTTGGACACGCGGTGTCTACCTCCTAGACCAGTGTGTCAGACGTCAAGAGTGTCTCTGTTTGTGCGTGTGTTGTGCTTTGTCGTGCTTGTGCTTGTGTGGTGTTCTTCCTAGGCGTTGAGCTGGGCTCCGTCTGGATGACTAGTGTTGAGCTATTCCGCCGGTGAGCCTGGGCGTCGAGTGCGACTCCGTCCAATGCATGCCCCTTGTGGTGATTACAAGCTAGTTTCCGTGGGGCCCTTCTCCACCTTTTGAGTCTGGCATAGGGGAAAACTAGTCGAGGACCAGATGCGAGGGAGAGCGCCTGAGTGTGCACACATGGCTAGGGTTTGAGGACTCTGTGGTGTCGAGGTGCCAAGCCATAGGCCCTAGCTAGTCATACCTTCTTGTGTGAGTGTGGCTGTTGTTGTGTTGTGTACTATTGAGCCTGCGAGGTTCCAATCTTTTGACGTGCTTGTGAGGAGTTGGCGTCACGCCACCAGTTTCTGTGTGTTTTAATGCAGTGTTACTTTAGTGTAGTTTACTTTCCTGCACTTCTTTTTGTAATGTTTACTGATGGGGGTTAGTGTCCCTACTAGGTCTTTTCTTGAGACTAACTCCCTTCCCTTTCAGGTGGTTTGTCGTCGGCTATAGGAGCTAAGGACCCGAGTCACTCTGATGCTGGTCCTACTTAGCTGCTGAGAGTAGTATTCTTTTGTGTACATACTTACTATACACTTTCCTTTTGTTGAGTTTGCTCTGAGTTGTACCATGTTATTATATAGTGGTTTGCTTTAGTTCTTGTGGTTTGTACATTTTCTTATATGTTCTTCTCAGACACTTTCTTTAACCCTTCCGAGCTTCGGCTCGTGGGTGGCAGTTCAGGGTTCGGGTTACTAGTGGGTAACTAGTAATTCAGATCCTAGGTTATTACACATATCTCCCTATTAACTCGTCCCCATCACCCTCCATGTAGAAGCCCTTTCCCCATAACTCTCTGTCCCAAACACTCGCCTGCGTACGACGATGTCACGCCCCAACGCGGAATATCAGAACGCTAGGCAGTTGCAAGTAAGCGGGTACAGAGCAAGTACTAGACATCAAACCATTGCATGATGAATAATACTAAAGAAAATTCTTCTCATTAATAACTTTCCAATGTCTAGTTACAACCACTAATATCAGAGCCAATCTATAGGGCCCAATTACATTGAAATAAAAGTAAAAGACTAAACTAACACTCTAATCATAATACTAAGACACTAGGGTGCTCATAACATCACTCCTGGTTGTTCCCGTCCTCTTGAGTGTATAGTTCATCCTCGGTCTCACCTGAGAACACAACGACAAATAACGTAGGGTGAGCGATAACGCCCAGTAGGACTTAAATCTCAATAGTCAAGCAGGCTTTAAATGATTAATGCATTAAAAGGTAGAGTAACTAATAATAGAGCGAGACAGTCAAGTAATGTAAGAGATAGCATGATAGCACGTGAACGAAATAGCACAACTTTCCAAATATAGCACAAGTGTCGAGTATAGCACAAAATAGCAGGATGGCCATAGCACGAATAGCACAAAGTATAGCAATAGCATAACGGGTATAGTATAGCACTTTTGTCAATAGACAACGAGAGAACATAGCACTTTTGATTGTCATTTAGATAGTCGAGATAGATAGCACTCAAGTGTAATGCCAAACACTCTGATCATTTAACTCCCATAGGCACTAGCACTTTCGGGCGTACATCCCAGGACCAGATCATGCCCTTTATATATTGTCAGGCATTGGTTATATTGTTTATCTTTAGACAATCAGTCAATGGCCAATAGAGGGTACCAAGAAATAGATGAGAGCACTAGATGAATAGACGAGATAGTAGAGTGAACGTGAATAGACGAGCGAGCAGAGTATAGATGAGAGCTAGTAGACATTGCACGTAACACGTCGAGTAAACAGGCGATAGTAACAGTTGCACAACACGCGCACTTGGTGTTGGCAGTCAGATGGAACTTACGACCCTACCACTGGCCATGTTAAGCACAGGTCCAGTGGTTCGGGGTAATTCAAGATAAGAGCGAACTTCTAATAGCCGTTTGGATCATGTTGATCCCTAAAGGGTATCATAGGCGTTAGGGTACAACCAGCTCGTCGACCATGTGGGAATCCATAGACAAAGGAGACTTACGGAGGCCTTGAATAATGATTCACTAGTCCGGCAGAAGGAGTATCAGACGGGGAGTTCATCCAAGTCAAGAGAGAGTGTGTATATAGAAACAAGTGCTCGACGTTCTAGAGGAATTCTAGAATAGTGGAGCGTCGATAACGGTATTCCCAAAACATTGCGAGAAAACGTAGACAAGTCTATTTAAAATATGGTAATTTAATTGCATAAATTACCAGATGTATTATGAGTTAATTACATGCCAAGTTAAGCCATAATTGGATGGTTCAAAGTGTGTGCATGTGTCATGAAATATAGCTAGAAATAAGTCATGTGTATGTCTTTTAAAATCACACAAAAATGTTCAGTTTATAACAGGTATTATTACTGCGTACATGACTGTTAAGAGAGGGTACAAACACTGTAGAAAGTCAAGACTTGCAGAGATAGGGGGTTTTATCCAAAAAGCCCAGATCACGACGTACCCTGATGAGGGTCGCGACGGAGTCAAGTAGAACATGACAGGCTGTTGTACAGGTCGCGACAGACTCATCGGTTCAGGCAGACAGATCACGACGACAGGCCCTGTCGCAATCAGATCGCGACGGCTCGTCAGATCGGGCAGCAGATCGCGACGACATGCCCTGTCGCGATCAAATCGTGACGGAAGGCTCTGTCGCGACAGCCCAGTGAACGCGGCCTATCAGGCTATCACGTTCACAGGGTCTGCGCCCGAGTCCAACAGGGAGAGTACAGTGCATTGGATTGCGGACCTGAGTTACCCTATTTTGACATAGGGTGATTCAGAAAATCATATCTATTTGCACAGGCGATGAAAAATCATGAAACTAGTTGCAAATTGATCTAGACATGTATGGGTACTTACAATAAATAGGAACTTGAAAACATACATGGTTCCAACATGGTTTAATCATGATACTTCACGAAGAACATGGGATAGTACACAGTTAGGGTAAAAGAATTAATTATCGATGTAGGGTGGATGCAAATTAGGCTTTTAGGGGCAAAAGATGCCTAACATCTATCAGTTCTTTTAGTAAAAATCTCATGTCATGAGGACGAGTATGCATGAAGATATGAATTTAAGAAGAGGGTTCGGGGTCATGAAGATCACAGAACTTTGAAAATTTAGAACAAAAGATTTGCTTGATGAAAAAATATGAGACAAGAGGCTTTGATTCCTGAGGTTTAGATCATCCTACAGATGAAATTAATTTAGTTTTACTCGTGAGAATGCCTACCTTTGGTCGATTTTCTCTTCTAGGGCTAGAACTTGAAGAACGAGAGAGAGAGCTTGAGAAGTGCTTCTTCCCACAAAATCTCCTCCTCCTTGGCCTCTCCTCCTGGTCCAACAAGCCTTGGGTATGAGATAGGGCTGGCCATGGGGGTTTAAAGAGAGTATTTATGCCTCTTGGGTTTCTATTTCCTAATAGGGCTCTAATTACTATTTAATTCCGAGATTCCCTATTTCTCTCCACTTTCTACGCATACCAATTCCAATTTGGGTTAGGTTGTGACCCAAATTCGTGACCAACTTATTAGGGTAGGTTTAAGAATCCAAATCTAACTCAAATTAGCTATTTAATACATTAAATACCCCTTTTCTATTTAAGTAATAATTAAGTTACGAATTTAGGGTATTTTCCTATTATTCCCCTTTTAAAAATCTCTATTTTGGCCCACTAATTTCTAATGGGTCTATTTAACAGAGCCCATTACTTTTTTTTATTTAATGAGTTTTATTTAATTCTCTTTTATTTGATTTTCTAATTGCTTTTATTTCTATTATTATTAAATTTTTATTTTTTTGAAAAATCCAGGTTGCTGCATCCTCCCCCTCTTAAAAAGAATTTGGTCCCAAATTCATATGATCATTCAGGAGAGAATGTCTTACCGAAAAGATCGGGGTAGTTCTGTCTGATGGTTCCTTCCGGTTCCTATGTGGCTTCTTCCACTCCGTGGTTATTCTATAAGACTTTAACCACGTGAATGGGACGGTTCCTGAGCTATTGTACCTTCCGTTCTAGTATCTTGACTAGCTTCGCTTCATATGTCACATCCTTGTTCAATACCAGCTTCTCGTGGCGAATCATGTGTGTAGGATCATATACATATTTCCTGAGCATGGAGACATGGAACACATTGTGTACACATGCCAGATCCGGTGGCAATGCCAGTCGGTATGCAACCTCACCAATCCTTTCGAGTACTTCAAAAGGACCATAAATCTAGGACTGAGCTTTCCTTTCACACCAAATCTTTGGATGCCACGAGTAGGTGACACCTTTAAGAATACATGATCACCGACTTGGAATTCAAGTCTCGCCTTCTTTTGTCGGCATAGCTCTTTTGTCTAGACTGAGCAGTCTTAAGCCGGTCTCTAATCACCTGAATGTCCTTTATTGTTCGTTGTACCATATCCAGGCCTAGCAATTGATGTTCTCCCACCTCATTCCAGCATGCAGGAGATCTACAATTTCTTCCGTAGAGTGCTTCGAACGGTGCCATCTTAATACTCGCCTGGAAACTGTTGTTATAGGCGAACTCAATGAGGGCTAGGTGCTCGTTCCAATATCCTTGGAAGTCTATAGTGCAAGCTCTCAACATGTCTTCCACTATTTGGTTGGTTCTTTCAATTTGCCTATCAGTTTGTAGATGGAATGCGGTAGTAAAGTTGAGTTTAGTACCCAATGGACCTTGTAGTCCTTTCCAAAAATGGGACTATGGATGATGGAACTCCGTGCAGTCTCACTATCTCCTTGACATATAGGGCAGCTAGTACCTCTACCGACCACTTACTCTTTATAGGTAGAAAATGGACGGATTTGGTTAGTTGGTCCACAATGACCCATATGGCATCGAGTCCACCACGAGTCTTGGGTAAATCCATGATGAAGTCCATGCCAATGCTTTCCCATTTCCATTCCGGAATGCCTAGCGGTCTGAGTACACCAGCAGGCGCAGGTGTTCCGCTTTTACTTGTTGGCAAGTAAGGTAGTGTGTGGCATGTTCAACTACCTCTCTTTTCATATTCGACCACCAAAACGTTCTCTTCATGTCTTGATACATTTTGGTACCTCCAAGATGAATAGTGTACTTCATCTTGTGAGCTTCATCCATTAATCTTCTCTTCAGTTCTTCATTATCGGGGACGCATGCCCTTCCTTGAAATACTAGCCTTCCATCTTCAGTTATAGCAAAGTCCAGTCTTTGGCTAAAGTTTCCTTGATGCAAACCAAGAATGGATCGCTATCTTGTTGAGCTTTGATCTCCTCTAGCAGATCAGATTGAATCTTGATATTGGCAACCAAGACTCGATCATCCCTATATTCAATATCCAGATCTTCAAGGCGAAGACCACGGCAGCCAACTCAAGATCATGCACGGGGTAGTTGACATCATGAGTCTTCAGTTGTCGAGAAGAGTAGGCGATAACTTTCTCCTTTTGCATCAATACACACCCTAGCCCAATTCCAGAGGCATCAGTGTAGACAGAGAAACCTTCTCCCTCTATTGGCAGAGCGAGAACAGGTGCTGAGGTAAGGTAATCTTTAAGAGTTTGAAAACTTTCATCACACTCTTTACTCCAGGAGTAGTGATTCTCCTTTCATGTTAGACGCGTGAGAGGGGCAATCTTTGAGAAGTCCTTGATGAACCGCCTGTAGTAGCCATCCAGTCCTAAGAAGCTTCTTATCTCGGTGACATTGTGATAGCTCATGAATGCGTCGTTAAATACGTGACTAACAATCTCAAAATTATCGGCTTGCAGTAACAATTTTAACAATAGTTAAGTGGTGAGAGCCGAGTCAAATCCACGGGGATATTAAAAGTAAGTTGCGTTAAATAAATCTAAGCTAAACTAAATAAATAAAGAGAGAGATATTAAGAGAGAGAGAAAGACTATTACGAATGGAAGAGAGTAAGAAAATACCTAGTGACCGATTAACTAAACAAGATATTCTAAATCTCTTAACACAAGCATACCCACACTAAAATAAATCTAAAGAGACAAGAAGTGAAGAGAGAAGGTAGAAAGAGGAGAATAGAAAAGAGAGAGACGGAGGGTACAAATAGTGAACAAAATAACTAACAAACTTTATTTAAATAAAAGAAATAATGTGCATCTAACATACAACTTTAATTAAATAGAGAATAGGGGAAAACAAGAGAAACGAGAGAGAGAAAGCAAGAAGAGAGAGAGGAGAGAGAGAGCGAGAAGAGAGAAAGGAGAGAGAGAGAGAGCGCAGGAGCGCTGCCTACGTGCATGCAAAAGCATGCATGTAGGAGGGGCGCGGGGCGGCCTGAGCACGCGGCCAGGCGGGCGCGGGCTGAGGCGGGGCGTGCGCGCAGGCAGGTGCTCTGCGGGCGGGGCGGCAGGCGTGCTGGCGGGGCGCATGGGCGCGGCAGGGCGCGAGCACGCGGGGCAGGCGGGCCGCGCTTGCGCTGGCGCTGCTTCTCTGCAAGAAAAAGAGAGACCGCGGGAGGAAGAAAATAGGAGGAAGAAAAAGAAGAAAAGAAGGAGAGGAGGAGGTGTTGTGCGCAGGAAAGGGAGAGAGAAAATGTGAGGGCGAGAGGAATCGTCAGAGAGAGAGAGGGGGGCTTTTAAATAGAAAGCTCTCTCTCTAAAAGAGAGGTTTTCAAAAATATGGAGAAAATCTTGGAAAAATATAAAGAAGAAGGAGAAAGAAAAAGGCAGACGGCTAGGGTTTTGCAACTTTTTGAATATGCCAGATTTATCCCTGCTGGATTGCTTGGTCCATTGGCCCGTTAAGCACTTCATAAAATGGCCCATTAACCTACAAATAGAACATATAATTGAATTTAATCAATTATCGTCCATGATAATATAAATCTTATGAATTTATCAAGTATTAGTCATCAAAATGGCATGATTATTCATGATAATTATGATATTATCACATCCCCCAACTTACTCATTGCTAGTCCCTTAGCAATGCACCCAAGTGAATAATTGGGACTAACAGGAACTTCAAACATCATTTTTCATGTCCAGAAAGCAGTGATAAGACTGATCAACAATAAATATTTCTAGTTCTAGTAGCATGTGTCAAAGATAGTCATGCAGTTCATGTTATTAGACAGTTCCTCAAGATATAGTTGAAATTATCATTTCCTTCATGAATGTACTGATGATCAATAAGCATTACTAAGATAGTGCATGAGCCTTTGACCCATTACTTAGAGATGATATGAACTCTACACTCTTAAAATCCAATCCTCGAATTATAGGTAGCTTTCACTCTGCCTTTTTATTTTCATCCTTCATCATCATTTTTTTTCTTTCTTTGGATATACTTTCACTGTTTGACGCGAACTTCAACACTTCATGAGGTGCCGAAGCCCGGTTACTAAGCTAGGGATTTCCTTCTTCATTTTGTCATTTCATCATATTTATTTATTATTATTATTATTTTCATAACTTGCAGGCATGTAGCTTTTTCCCCACGATTAGTTTCAATAAGAGTGTAGAATGTCAATCATCATCATGAGTATTAGGTGATGACCAAACTCTCTCCATATAAATTAATTTACTTATTTATATATTAATTTTGATGATTAACAAAACATTACTAATGAATTACTTGAGCTTTGAGGACAGGAAATAAAAGTAAAAGAAAGTTCAAGACAATCAGGTAAGACTCTCACTTCATAATCTTTCCAAGTCATTACATCGACTTCTTCATACTTCATAACGACTTCTATTGATAATCAGAACGATTCCTTTATAAGTTCATATCGATTTCAATAGTCATCATAACAATTTCACAAGTATTATGATCGACTTCCTTTCTGACCGAAAAGTCGTGATGTTTCAAAATAAATCGATACCGTAACGATTTCTTAAAGATCTCACAGCGATTTTATAAGACATCGCAACGATTTCTTTGGAAAGCGCAATGACTTGACCGTCGCAACGATTTTATAAGACATCGCAATGATTTCTTTGGAAAGCGCAACGACTTGACCGTCGCAACGATTTTATAAGACATCACAACAATTTCTTTGGAAAGCGCAACGACTTGACCGTCGCAACGATTTTATAAGACATCACAACGATTTCTTTGGAAAGCGCAACGACTTGACCGTCGCAACGATTCTATAAGACATCGCAACGATTTCTTTTAAAAGCGTAACGACATGTCTGTTGTAACGATTTCTTTAGCTCTTATAACGATTTCTTTAGCTCTCGTAACGATTTCTTTAGAAGTCGCAACGACTTTTTAGCCGTAACAATTTCTTAAGTACTCGTAACGATTTCTTTAGAAGTCACAACGACTTTCTAGCAGTAACAAATTGCTTGTCAAAACGATTTCTTTAGAACTCAGAACGATTTACTTGGTACAACGATTTGTTAAGAGTTTCATATTGATTTCTTTGATGATCATAACGACTTGCTTATCAGTAACGATTTGATAAGTAATCACATCGATGTCTGTAACACTCATAACGACTTCTGTATTACTCACAACGATTTATGTATTGTCATAACGATTTCATAAGTCATAAAGGCATCGGGCTTGTTCATATCGATTTCATTTGATATATCAGTATAATACTCCTTAATATACATTGAATAGTCAAAGTCGTATCTCGTCTGTTTGACTGCTACACATTCAATGCTCTCTGAACGTATCTCTCATGCATGCAGAAAAATATCTTCCACTTTTATACTACTCTGTCTACATCCTTTTTCACAGAAAGGAGCTTTGCTATATATTGCAATATCTGTTCAAACTGCAACTAACAATCGACGACAGCCCTAGCTGTCTCCTATTTATTGTTGACGTGCTTGCAGATACCTGACAAGATCTATCTGTACAACGTTGGACACAAGATAAAAGATATTAAAATGTTTCCCTGGCGTGTACTAAAGGATAAAAGACTGAAGATCAGAAGCTTCCTTGCAGACCTGTCTAACGTTCACCAGGATGAGAGACAACGGATCTTTAACGTTCAAATTTCAAGCAGAAGCTTAAATACAAGACTCAAGACTGAGAAGGATAATACTTTTTGAAGGAATATCATTCTGAAAGAAAGCATCGCCAATCCTTCAAGTCTTCTGTGATTCAAACAAGAGCGAAGCATCCCATTCCAATCCATCTTAGCTCTTTAGCTCTCAGTGTTCTTGAAGAAATTCCTGTGAGAGCCAGTGTAGTCTTTGGAGAGAAACCAGTGTTAAAATTCCTTCTCTCTCGAGGCTTGTTTGCTTCAGATTGTAGCTGTTTGAGCTAGTTCCTGAAGCTTGTTCTTATACTTCTTTATTGGTTGTATTCCCTTCTGGGTGAAGGAAGACCTGGTGGTTTCCAGGGTGATTGTTTTCCCTTCTGGGTGAAGGAAGACCTGGTGGTTTCCAGGGTGATTATTTTCCCTTCTGGGTGAAGGAAGACCTGGTGGTTTCCAGGGTGGTTGTTTTCCCTTCAGGTTGAAGGAAGACCAGTTGAGGCTGGGTGTAAGGATCCGTGAGGGGGATAGTACCCTTGATAGTGAATTCCTGAGATATTGCTCAGGGACTGGACGTAGGTCTCCTGTGGAGAGGAGTTCCGAACCAGGATAAAAATCCTTGTGTCTCGTGGTTGTGTTTTTAGTGTGTTTGCTATCTCATTTCCTCTAACTCTAACCTTCGTTTAAGTTGTTGTGTAATCTTTTTAGTGAACATGTATTAATCAAAGATCAATTTTAACAACCCATTCACCCCCCCCTCTGGGCTAGCTAGCTGGGCAACAAGTGGTATCAGAGCGAGTTGAAGGATCGAAATAAATGTGTGGAAAAGATCTAGAAGGGGGGGGGGGATGAATAGATCTTAGCCACTTTTGCGGAAGCTTAAATAATTTTTAAAACTATTTAGAATCAGAGGCAATGTTATTAGTGAAAAGCTACTGATCTGATTAGATTGGAGTGGGTTGAAAAACTTAGATGTGAATCAAGTTGATTAAGTGAATTAAAAATGAATCCTATGCAAGCATCTAGCGGATGAATCAGTCAAACCACAAAAACAAATGCACAAGGATTTTTTAGGTGGTTCGGAAATCACCCATGTGATTCCTGCATCCACCCCTCACAACCCGTGAGGATTCACTAACACAACTGGGTAACACACCCACTGGAGCCTGACAACTCCAACACTGAAGAGCTTACAACTCACACCACTTCTAGAGCAAGACTACTCTAGAACAACTGAGCAAGACTGCTCAACCCACACTTGAGTTTGACAACTCAACACTGATCACAACGGCTCACAACAACCTGAGCACAAGGCTCACACATAGACTTGCTAGACACCAACTTAAGACAAGATCTCCTAGCAACAGATCTAGTCGAAATTTGAGAACACTAATGAGAGTTATGCAGAAGCACTTGCATAATCTCAAGAGATATCTCAGAAGAACAGAAGTAAAGTAAAATGTATTGAAAGGCTTCGTTCTTCAAGTGTACTCCCTTGTAGAAGCTTGGATTGGGAAGAAGCTTGTAAACATGAAGTCCAAGACGATGCTCTGCAATCTGGGAGGTTGGACCTTCCTTGAATTCTTCTCCAACGATGGTTTCTACTTGATCTGCTTCCTTGAGATGCTTCAGAGGCTTCTTTAAAGATCAAACCACAATTCTCACGCCTTGAATTGGTGAGAAGAGGTCTTTAGGAAACTCCAGGAAGGCAGAGGAGGGAGACACGAACTCTTATGGCCGCCAGGAATTTTTCAGGAGGCTCTAAGAGGTTGGTTGGGTCTCTCTCTTTGAAGGCAGGCCAAAAGGACCTTTTATACCCTTAGGATTCCAAAGATACCCTTTTGGGGTACAAGGGCACGCTTTCCAAGAGAGATTCTGATCGCCCTAGAAGGACACTGGCAGCCATCAGCTCTTAGGATGAAAAGTTTCCGTAGTGTGTCAACCTGCCCTGGTGGTTGTGTCGACACACTATCCCAAAGATAGAAAAACCTGTTCTGGGAGAGAGGTCCCGTGTCGACCTGCTCTTGAGTGTGTCGACCTGCTGCCCCAATTCCTCAAACTGGCTGTTCTGGGAACTGGGTCTAATGTCGACCTACCCTGGGAGTGTGTCGACCTGGGTACCCTTGATCTCTGGAAAACTGCCACTCGTGTCGACACACTCTTGACATGTGTCGACACACTCTTGACATTTTTACACAATTTTTTCTTTGAATCTGTTGATGTGTCGACACCATTGATGGGTGTGTCGACACATCTTTTGCATAAAATGTTTGTACCTGAAAAATAAACACATATATCATTAGTTAATGATTTATCATGACTATAAATGATAAATGTGATTTGCAAAATACTTTTGAACATGAATTTCAGGTATGATGTTTTTGACATGCTTCAATTAAATTACTTTAAGAACACTCCTTGTCATCATCAAAATAGGAGGGAAATGATATGAATTTGCATTCACCAACACGAGTCTCTTCGACAAAGAAGAAGATCCAACGATCTGAAGAGCAAAGATCAATGGCAGCCCAAGGCAACTTCGAAGGTCAGTCAGTCAACAGACCTCCTTTGTTCGATGGTGAAGATTATCCGTATTGGAAGACCAGGATGGAATACTTTCTACAAGGCCACGACTATCAAATATGGTCGATAGTAGAAGAAGGTGAACTGGTCGTCACAAATGAAAAGGCACAATGGACAAACGAAGACAGAAAGAAAATCTCCTTGAACTGTAAAGCGAAGAGCATTCTATGTTGTGCTCTAAGCAAGAAGGAGTTCAACAGAGTCTCAGCCTGCAAATCCTCCATGGAAATGTGGGAAAAGCTGAGGATTACATATGAAGGTACATACAAAGTAAAGGAAACAAGAATCAATATTCTTGTCACTCAGTATGAGAGATTTCAGATGCAGACAGGTGAGTCAATCACCCAGATGTTCAGTCGATTCACTGACATCACCAATGGTTTAGCCAGTCTAGGAAAGTCCTATGAGATTGCAGATATGGTAAGGAAGATTCTCAGATCCTTGCCATCTTCATGGACACCAAAGGTCACGGCTATCGAAGAAGCAAATGACCTTAAAAGAATGTCAGTAGAAAAGCTCATCGGGTCGCTCATGGCCCATGAGATCAACATGGAAAGGCTAGGAGAATCATCTAGCAGAAAGAAGCACTCCAATGCCTTGAGAGCAGAAGAAGAATCATCAGAGGCAAGTTCTAGTGGGAGTGATGTAGACAGCGAAAATGAAGAAGCAATGCTCTCTAAGAGATTGCAGCGCATCCTGGCCAAGAAGAAAAAGTTTCAATCTGGCAGAAGGTACTTTAAGAAAATAAGGATTCCAAAAGATCAATGGCAAAGAAATGAAGAAAGGAGAGACCATCTGTTATGAATGCAAGAAGCCTGGACATATCAAGGTAGATTGTCCAATGCTAAAGAAGAATGATCACAAGAAGAAGGACAGCTCCAAGAAGTTCAGAAGATACAAGAAAAAGGCAATGGCAGCTGCTTGGGAGAACAACAGTGACTCAGACAGTGAGTCAAGCTCAAGCAGTGATGGAGAAGAAGCCAACCTGGCTCTCATGGCCAACATCGAAGAAAAGGTAACTTCTGACTCTTCTTTTGATTCCTGTAATGATTCAGATTCTGATAATTTAGAAAGTGCCTTTAATGAACTTTATGATAAATATAAAGAAGTATCCAAATTACTTAAAGTCAGTAAGAAAAATGTAATCTGTTTAGAAAACACTAATTCAGATCTAAAAACAGAAAATGAAGAATTAGAAAAACAAATAACTGAACTTAAAAGAAGAAATAAATTGTTATGTGAAGACCTAAAAGCTAAGAATGAACAAATAACAAAATTGGAAAAACAGGAAAGCACAGATGAATTAAGGAAAGAAGTTAAAAACTTAAATGAAGAAAATAATAAACTATCAAGCACACTAGAGAAATTTACTAATGGTAAAAACTCTCTAATATTAAAAGGTGCTAGAAGAGCAGGTAAGAAGAAAAATGGGTTAGGATATACACCCCCAGATAATGAAGAAACCATAGTCTACCCTAAAACATATCCAACACCAAAGTTTATACCTGAACAAAATATAGCATATAAAGCTGAGTTCAAGTATATAGAAAAGGTAACAAAATTGTCCTGCTGTGATCACTGCAACAGGTTAGGACATATTATAACTACATGCCCAACAAGACATAAGAAGTGGATAATAAAGAGTAAAAACAATGATACTGACCCATCAGGACCCAAAAGAACTTGGGTACCTAAAACTTAATGTTTAAATTTCAGGGAAATTCAAGAGCATCCAAATGGTATTTGGATAGTGGATGCTCAAGGCACATGTCAGGCAACCAGAAGCTTTTCGTAAATCTCCAAGCTGAAAAAGGAACAGTCACCTATGGGGATAATGGAAAGGCACAGTGATAGGAAGTGGGTCCGTGAACATCAAAGGAAAATCAGTTATTGAAGATGTAATGCTGGTCAAAGGATTAAAGCACAATCTCATAAGCATCAGCCAGTTGTGTGACAAAGGCCATCAGATTCAGTTCCAAGAATCAAAGTGCAGTATATTAAAAGATGGAGCAGTCATATTTGAAGCTTACAGAGAAAGAAATCTGTATGTTCTCTATCTCGAGGAACTCAAGGATCAAGATGTCTGTTTGGCAGCCAGCAAAGATCAATCAACAGAGCTGTGGCACAGAAGACTGGGCCACTGCAGCTTGGATGGATTGAACAAGCTCAGAAAGAGAAAACTAGTGGAAGGATTGCCAAAGATCAACTCAAAAATGGATAGCATCTGCAGACCTTGTGCAAGAGGAAAGCACACCAAGAGCTCTTTCAAATCAAAGACAGTAGTGACCACCTCAAAGCCATTAGAATTACTTCATATGGATCTATTTGGGCCAATGAGGACTACCAGTCTCGGAGGAAAGAATTATGGATTTGTCATAGTTGATGATTACTCAAGATTTACTTGGGTATCCTTTCTAGAGCACAAAGATGACACCTTTGATAATTTTGTCAGCTTCAGCAAGAAAGTTCAGAAAGATCAGAAGTTCACCATTATCTCTATCCGATCAGATCATGGTGGTGAGTTTCAGAATGAAAAGTTTGCAAAGTTCTGTAATGATCAAGGGATTGAGCACAACTTCTCAGCACCAAGGACACCTCAACAGAATGGAATTGTTGAGAGGAAAAATAGAACTCTTTTGGATATGGCAAGAACCATGTTATCAGAATATGATTTGCCAAGATATTTTTGGGCCGAAGCCATCAACACTGCAAGCTATATCATTAATAGGGTAATGATCAGGCCAATTCTGAAGAAGACTGCTTATGAACTCTACAAGGGAAAGAAACCAAAGATCAGTCACTTCAAAATATTTGGATGTCCTTGTTTCATCCACAACAATGGAAAAAGGGACATTGGTAAGTTAGATGCCAAATCAGATGAAGGCATCTTTATGGGGTACACTTCTAAACCCAAAGGTTATAGAGTTTTCAATAAACGCTCATTATTAATTGAACAATCTGTGCATGTTATTTTTGATGAATCTAACCCCTCCTTGAAAAAGGAAGAAATTAGTGACATTGATGATGCAGATGACTTGTCAGAAAAATTAAAGAATACCTCAATTGAGGACAAGGAAGATCCACCTCTGGAAGAACTGCAGCAGACTGAAATTCAGCATGGAAATCTTCCAAAAGAATGGAGACATCAGAAAGATCACCCTCCTGAGAACATTATTGGTGATCCATCTGTAGGGGTAAGAACAAGAGGTAATGTAATCCCTTGTGATTATTTAGCCTTTGTTTCTCAAATAGAGCCTAAGACAGTCAATGAAGCTTTAACTGATGAATCTTGGATAATAGCCATGCAAGATGAACTAAATCAGTTCAAGAGAAACCAAGTATGGTCACTTGTTCCTAGACCATCCAATCATTCAGTTATTGGCACCAAGTGGGTGTTCAGAAATAAACTGGATGAGTCTGGAGTAATCTTAAGGAACAAGGCCAGACTGGTAGCTCAAGGCTATTCCCAAGAGGAAGGCATAGATTTCGATGAAACCTATGCACCTGTGGCTAGACTTGAGGCTATTAGGATTTTACTTGCTTATGCATCTGCATTAGATTTAAAATTGTTTCAAATGGATGTCAAATCAGCCTTTTTAAATGGATTTATCAAAGAGGAAGTGTATGTTGAACAACCTCCAGGTTTTGATGACACCGAATTTCCAAATCATGTATTTAAACTCCATAAGGCTCTATATGGTTTAAAGCAAGCACCTAGAGCCTGGTATGAGAGGCTCAGTACTTTCTTATTAGATCATGGTTTCACTAGAGGTCAAGTGGATAGTACATTATTTATAAAATCTAAAGTCAAGCATATACTTCTTGTACAAATATATGTAGATGATATTATTTTTGGATCTACTGATGAGTCTCTTTGCAAGTACTTTGAAAAGCTTATGCAGGGAGAATTTGAAATGAGTATGATGGGAGAGCTAAACTACTTCCTTGGATTACAAATCAAGCAAGGAAAGGAAGGCACCCACATCTGTCAAGCCAAGTACACTAAAGAGCTATTAAAGAAATTTGGTTTTGAAGGTGCGAAGCCACTGTCAACGCCAATGAGCACATCAACTAGAATGGACAGTGATCAAAATGGTAAAAAGGTAGATCAAAAGAACTATAGAGGCATGATAGGGTCATTACTTTACTTAACAGCAAGTAGACCAGACATTTTATTCAGTGTATGCATGTGTGCTAGATATCAAGCAGACCCTAGAGAGTCTCATTTAATTTATGTAAAAAGAATATTCAGATATTTAGCTAGAACTCATGATTTAGGTCTTTGGTATCCAAAGTCTTGTGAAATAAATTTAGTAGGATATTCTGATGCTGATTATGCTGGATGCAAAGTAGATAGAAAGAGCACCAGTGGTTGTTGTCAGTTTCTTGTAGGATGTCTGATATCTTGGTCATCCAAGAAACAAAACTCAGTAGCTCTATCAACAGCTAAGGCAGAATATGTTGCTGCTGGAAGTTGCTGTACACAACTCTTATGGATAAAGCAACAACTTGAGGATTTCGGCATTCATATCAAGTCAATTCCACTACTGTGTGATAATACAAGTGCCATCAACCTCACCAAGAATCCAGTGCAACACTCAAGGACTAAACACATTGAGGTTAGATATCATTTCATTCGAGATCATGTAGCTAATGGTAATTTAGAAATTTCTTTTATAGATACAAATAGTCAACTGGCAGACATCTTCACAAAAGCCCTACCTGAAGAGAGATTTACATCTCTTAGAAGGGAATTAGGGATGTGCAATTTGTGAAAAGATTTCTGTATTTAAATTGGCACATAAAAACTTTCAGATTAAAACAAATTTTCTCTCTCTCTTTAACAATAAGCAAATCTCAGTTTATCTACATTCTTTGACCGTGCTGTGTTGAAATCAGTTTGACTCGTCAAATCCTTTTGTCGCTTTCTGCCATTACCGCCTTTTGGCGCTTCATTTTTTGATAAAGTATTTCTTAATTAGTCAAATCGTTCTGGGAACGACTCATCTTCCACCTTTACCCTTTCTCTTTATCTATTCACCCAAAGCCGATGCCCTAACGATTCCGGCATCGACTCTCTGCAAGATTTGAAGCTTTCTCTTCTTCCCGCGAAGAATCCCTAGAGGGCTTCCATCTCTTCCATCATCTCCCTTCTCCAGACCGTTTTCTTCTCTCTACCCATGGCCGCTCCGATGATCTCCGGAAGTGTAGGGGGCTACAGTGCTGAGTTTTTGTCCCCAAAGGAGCAGGAAAGGTTTACCTTCATCAAGACGAAGATTTTCGGAAACAAGGCAGTGGATGTTTAGAATCTAGAGAAAAATGGCATGGGCAACATAGTAGAAGCCTTGAGAAGGATGCAGTGGATGGATGTTGCTACTTTCACCGAGGTAAGCTATCCGGACCTGGTGAAAGCATTTTTCGTGTGTTTGAAGTCAGAGGCAGATGGGTCCCTTGTCTCCTCAGTAAAGGGTATCCAAATCAAGGTAGACCATGAGTTATTGCACACGTTGTTTGGAGTGAAGACATCTGGACATAGTGGGGTTCACTCCGTGAACGATGAAGCAAAGGGTCTTGGCATTATAGGTCCAGTTTCAGGCTGAAAGACGGAAAATTAGATATCAATCAAATGTCTGCATTCAACCGTCTACTCCATTTCATTATCTGCCAAATTATGGTTCCGCGGACCTTCTCATCTTGCACTAGGGCAGATTCAGATATGATGTTCTGGGTAATCCAGAATAAGGAGATTAACCTGGCCGCAGTCATGTTGGAGAGAATGAAGTTTGCTAGTGCTCAAATCTGGGATACAAAGAGCAAATTGAATGTATCCTTGCCCTACGCTCATCTCCTAACCAAGATTTTCAAGCATTTTGGAGTTGATGTATCTGGAGCAGTTGTGGAAAAGATGGGCCAGTCTATAAGGTCCAGGAATTTAAAGAAAAGTGGCTTTTCAGTGCAGAATGGGATATGGACCAAGACCTTGTGGCAGAGGGAGAAGCCATTATCGGCGATGTTCCAGAAATTCAAGAAGAAGCAGCAGATCCTCCAGCAGAGTTAGAGGTCAGATCAGCAGCAGTAGAGCAAGCAGCAGCAGATCCAGCAGTGGCAGATCAAGCAGAGATTTCCAGTTCACCCCTCTTGGAGGTTGAATCTCATCCTCCAGAAATTCAAATGGAAGAAGCTGCAGAAGGTGTGGCAGATCCTTTGCCCACCTCCATTGTTGCCTTTATTTTAAGAGAGGTTTTAGATTCCCTTCCCTCCTCCTCAGTTGCTTCAAAAGCAGGTGGACTTGATGAAGAAGAAGCTATGACACCAGGCCATACAGAAATTTTGACTGAATCAGTTGTTATGTTGAGGTGCAAGCAGCCACTCAACAAGAAGTGATTGTGGAAGTAGCTCCTAGCCAAGGGGAGCAAAGTGCTAAAGAGCCTGAGTTGTCAGAATCCGCGGCAGAAGGTCACATTCAGCAGATTGTTTTGGAGGAAGCTCCTGCCCAGGGGGAGCAAGAAAATGTTGATCTCATGCTCCTATTCAGGGGGAGCAAGTTGGCATTGAGGAACCATTGATAGAGAATGCTCCTGAGGCAGATGCACCATCTCAGGAAATTCAACCTCCTGCCAGCGTTCCTGTAAGTGAAGGCCCAGTTCAAGCCATGTTAATATTGAGGAGCCTGTCACTCAGCAGAGCAAACAAAAGAGAGTGGTTCACAGAAGGCCAAGAAAGAGCCACAGAAAAGTAAATCTAAAACCAGTTATGGAATTGTTGAAGGCTCAAGGAGATATTTTATCATCAGTTCAGACCAGTGTGCAAGGGATACTTGCTAGTCAAGCTTCGACCACTTCTGAGCTATCTTCAGTCCGAAATGCAATGAAGTGGTTCAATAAGGAAATGTCTGATATGAAATCCATGATTGCAAATCTTTCAAAGTCAAGTGGAGTTTCTCCTGCAGCTACTCAGAGCAGATCATCAGCTGTTCCTCGGCCACCAGGGCCTCCAGCTCAAGAGTCTCGGCCATCAGTGCCAGCATCAGGGCCATCTGGGCCGTCTGCAGTTGTCAGAGAGGGTCATGCAAAAGGGAAAGAGCCCATTGAAGCTACTAAGGCCCCTGACACTTCTACTCTTGCAACTCCAACCCTGTCCTCACCCACATCTCCTTATATAGCCCCTCCAGCACCACCAGCTGTAAAACATCCTATGCCTCGCACCGAACCATCTTCCTCTCTCATTTCATTTCAACCTTCTTTCTCTCCCACTCCTTCTCACACCTCAGCTCCATCATCATTCTCACCCTCTTCTCCTCTCACCCAAACCACTCCCGTTCACCCATCTACATCCTTCAATCCCAAACATCTCTTCTATCCTCCTACTCCTCCTTCCTATGTCACCCTCCATTCGGAAAAACCTCCACTTCTTGGTGTCTTTGACACTAATATTCGGATGACCTTGAGAGAAATACCCTCATCACCATTCTCTCCACTGCCACTCATATCCACAGGACTGATCCTCCCAGTCCTGCCAAGAAAAAGAGGAAACATTCATCCTCTGTCAGCATCTCCTCCTCACCATTATTCCTCCTCTTTGGTACTCTCTTACCCTCGAACCTCAGAGAAGACCTATCTATAGGGAATACCTTCAAAAGTGCATTCTCTCCACTGTCTATGGTATTCCTTTCCTCAACCTCTCTGAGCATCTAAACACTGTTCTTCCTTTTACCCAGCTGTCCCACCCTAAAAAATCCAAATCTTTGAGGGCACTGAGTTCAAGACTGAAGATCAGTGGGCCAATGTCAAGGGCAACAAGGCTCAGTACACCAAATACTTGACTGCCAGGGCAGAATCCCTTACCCATCGAGCTCACCCACTCACTCTTTCTGAGTGGTTTACTCTTCAACATAAGAACTCTTGGGGACCCTTCATTCTGAAAGAGATCAGATATGAAGAACTTCCAGCTGTACAGTGATTTCTGCTACTTGAATAAGCTGCCTGAAGTCCAGTTCTACCAGTTTCATTCAGCCTAGTGATGCTGAGATCAGAACATCCAATAAATCTTCCCCTCACAGTGGATTTTGCCGTTCTGAAAGTTGACTCTCCAGTTCTTCTGCCGAAGCTACACTCTTTAGTGTTTGACTCAGATGCAGGCTCCCATGCCTTTGATATGTTTGCTAAGCAGATGGGCAGAATGTCAGCTAAGCAGGGTAGAATGCCTTCCTTTTTGCGGTTTATCTTCAGAGAATACCACTCTGGCCGCATTTCCTCTCAAGTTTTGGCTCCACTCATCTCTGAGTGTGAGAGGCTTTCTCCCACCATATGGGAAACTCTATACAAGGAACCCCATCTTCAGTTGCAAGCCATCAACAGTTCCTTGGTCGTCAAGCTAAACCCATTCTATCAGCAGAAGCCTTCATGGATCTCAACTCCATAAATCCCATTCAAGAGATCTATGTTCAGTGGGCAGCAGATATACTGCCTTCTATGCTCTGAAGCAGGACCTGCTTGATCAGAAGATTTTCTATCCAATCTCTCTGGATAGATTTCTCCATCGTGCCAGCTTTGGAAAGAGCACCTACTTCCGATTCATCCTGGACAAAGATCAGTATGAAGAATTCCTGGAAGAACAGCGGCAGCTTTACATTCAGAGGATCTCTCCAGCCATGGGTTCTTCCTTCTCAGTTGTTCCTGGTGTTTTCCGCCAGACCTTTGAAGACATAGAGATCAAGGCATGGACTGTTATTTCCCAGCATGCCTCCCTCTTGTCTCCTTTGTATTATCTTACTCCTAATTAATACAAAGCCTTTCTCTCTTCTTTGTCTCATAGACTATCTTTTTGCTTATTGACAAAAAGGGGGAGAAAACTAATGCAACTCTGAAAAACATGTCGTTTTCATTATGTTATTTAGTATATTTTGTCATCATCAAAAAGGGGGAGATTGATGACCAAACTCTCTCCATATAAATTAATTCACTTATTTATATATTAATTTTGATGATTAACAAAATATTACTAATGAATTACTTGAGCTTTGAGGACAGGAAATAAAAGTAAAAGAAAGTTCAAGACAATCAGGTAAGACTCTCACTTCATAATCTTTCAAGTCATTACATCGACTTCTTCATACTTCATACTTCATAACGACTTCTATTGATAATCAGAACGATTCCTTTATAAGTTCATATCGATTTCAATAGTCATCATAACAATTTCACAAGTATTATGATCGACTTCCTTTCTGACCGAAAGTCGTGATGTTTCAAAACAAATCGATACCGTAATGATTTCTTAAAGATCTCACAACGATTTTATAAGACATCGCAACGATTTCTTTGGAAAGCGCAACGACTTGACCGTCGCAACGATTTTATAAGACATTGCAACGATTTCTTTGGAAAGCGCAACGACTTGACCGTCGCAACGATTTTATAAGACATCACAACGATTTCTTTGGAAAGCGCAACGACTTGACCGTCGCAACGATTTTAAGACATCACAATGATTTCTTTGGAAAGCGCAACGACTTGACCGTCGCAACGATTCTATAAGACATCGCAACGATTTCTTTTGAAAGCGTAACGACATGTCTGTTGTAATGATTTCTTTAGCTCTTGTAACGATTTCTTTAGCTCTCGTAACGATTTCTTTAGAAGTCGCAACGACTTTTTAGCCGTAACGATTTCTTAAGTACTCGTAACGATTTCTTTAGAAGTCACAACGACTTTCTAGCCGTAACGATTTGCTTGTCAAAACGATTTCTTTAGAACTCAGAACGATTTACTTGGTACAACGATTTGTTAAGAGTTTCATATCGATTTCTTTGATGATCATAACGACTTGCTTATCAGTAACGATTTGATAAGTAATCACATCGATGTCTGTAACACTCATAACGACTTCTGTATTACTCACAATGATTTATGTATTGTCATAACGATTTCATAAGTCATAAAGGCATCGGGCTTGTTCATATCGATTTCATTTGATATATCAGTATAATACTCCTTAATATACATTGAATAGTCAAAGTCGTATCTCGTCTGTTTGACTGCTACACATTCAATGCTCTCTGAACGTATCTCTCATGCATGCAGAAAATATCTTCCACTTTTATACTACTCTGTCTACGTCCTTTTTCACAGAAAGGAGCTTTGCTATATATTGCAATATCTGTTCAAACTGCAACTAACAATCGACGACAGCCCTAGCTGTCTCCTATTTATTGTTGACGTGCTTGCAGATACTGACAAGATCTATCTGTACAACGTTGGACACAAGATAAAAGATATTAAAATGTTTCCTTGGCGTGTACTAAAGGATAAAAGACTGAAGATCAGAAGCTTCCTTGCAGACCTGTCTAACGTTCACCAGGATGAGAGACAACGGATCTTTAACGTTCAAATTTCAAGTAGAAGCTTAAATACAAGACTCAAGACTGAGAAGGATAATACTTTTTGAAGGAATATCATTCTGAAAGAAAGCATCGCCAATCCTTCAAGTCTTCTGTGATTCAAACAAGAGCGAAGCATCCCATTCCAATCCATCTTAGCTCTTTAGCTCTCAGTGTTCTTGAAGAAATTCCTGTGAGAGCCAATGTAGTCTTTGGAGAGAAACCAGTGTTAAAATTCCTTCTCTCTCGAGGCTTGTTTGCTTCAGATTGTAGCTGTTTGAGCTAGTTCATGAAGCTTGTTCTTATACTTCTTTTATTGGTTGTATTCCCTTCTGGGTGAAGGAAGACCTGGTGGTTTCCAGGGTGATTGTTTTCCCTTTTGGGTGAAGGAAGACCTGGTGGTTTCCAGGGTGGTTGTTTTCCCTTCAGGTTGAAGGAAGACCAGTTGAGGCTGGGTGTAAGGATCCGTGAGGGGGATAGTACCCTTGATAGTGAATTCCTGAGATATTGCTCAGGGACTGGACGTAGGTCTCCTGTGGAGAGGAGTTCCGAACCAGGATAAAAATCCTTGTGTCTCGTGGTTGTGTTTTTAGTGTGTTTACTGTCTCATTTCCTCTAACTCTAACCTTCGTTTAAGTTGTTGTGTAATCTTTTTAGTGAACATGTATTAATCAAAGATCAATTTTTAACAACCCATTCACCCCCCCCCCCCTGGGCTAGCTAGCTGGGCAACATTAGGTAAAACCCTCATCACCCTCATGAATGACACTTACTCATCATCTAATACATGTGTGAAGGTTCAATAAAATTTCAAATGTAGTTTGAGGAAAATGCTAAGAACATAACCACAACATTTATCCTTTAGCGTGCCACTAGCACAAGTATATACTTAGAGTAAAATCATTCTAGAATGAGGTATTCTTTCCATGAAAAATGATACATGAAGTTAATGAACATAGAATAATGCCTGGGATGTTTAGCAGGATTTAAAGATTTGAAAGATTTTCCCTCCCCCAACTTGAATGACATTGTCCTCAATGGCATAAAAGTAATGAACATAGAATAAAGCCAATGTAAGTTAAGAAAGGAGAGATGCAACCTGATGATCACATAAGGGTGGTGGGACACTGGCTTCATCAAAGGTAATGGGTTGCACACTAGCCTTCCAAAAACCTAGAACACAATAGAAAAGAAAAAAAAAGTTAATTTCCTAAAAATATTGGGTTGCCTCCCAATAAGAGCTAAGTTTAATGTCTTCAGCCAGACACACAGAGGTAACAACCTCACGTAACACCACCAATCAATTGACGCCAAATTCTTGCTTTGTAAGGCATCATTAGCCATGGTGGGTCAAGTGGTCCACAAGTACCTTGTAGATCAATAAGTGATAGATAAACTGAGGCACTTAAGATCATATCTTCAATTAAGAAAATTTCATTTGTACACTTAAAATCTTTGTATGTGTTGAACACATCAATGCGGATTTGATTATTTTCACCATTTTCACTCACAACTTCCATTTTTAGATCCTCTTTCATGATATTCAGGAAAGATTGAGTTGAATGCTCAGAGGATTGCCTGAACTCCACAGGCTGACTTGTGTCAAAAATAGTAGCATGATCTGGAATGAAATGGATATGACTTTCAATACAAGGATGCTTAAAAGGTTCCAGTGTAGTTGACCAATCAGCTAGTGATAGCATGTCCATAAACATGTTGGATTTGCCAAGGTCAGGGAGAGGTAAGAATTCTATGTCTTTTTCAACATCAAGAGAGACCCCGTCAATGTGAACTTCAGGCATAATTTCTAATTCTTCTCTTACCCAAGAAGAATGATTGATGATTACACCCAACTCTTTCTCCAAACTCACCTCTTTTTTGTCACCCACTTGAAATGATGTCACATCAAACTTGCACCCAACATCTAGTTGACACTCTTTCTCTTCTCCCCCAACTTGAATTCAACTAATTCACTAGAGCTTTTCTCAAATATGACATTATGG
This sequence comes from Colocasia esculenta, assembly GCA_014218235.1. Lineage (NCBI taxonomy): Eukaryota > Viridiplantae > Streptophyta > Magnoliopsida > Alismatales > Araceae > Colocasia > Colocasia esculenta. The sequence continues at coordinate 126,296,386 of CM024761.1, forward strand.
ATGGAGTCTTCTTGATGGTTAGTTTCAAGTTGGGCCAAGACAATGGATTGATTTTCAGTGGCACCCATCTCTTCCTGATTTGACTCATTAAAATTATCTCTCATTTTCCAAGTGGGCATGTCCACAATTATATTGGACTGAGAAGTTTCGAATGGAATTTGAGAGTCAAATTGTTGGTCACAATCAAGATAATGATGTTCATATTTGTCAATGGGTTGGTATGATGACTTACTATCTTGCCTCCTTCTGATTTCCATCAGTTGAATAATCAAGAGGTCAGTTTTGACAAAAGATTGCTCTAATTCTTGTTGTTGTTGGGTGAATGTTTACTTAAAGACTTGTTGGTTATCATGGAATTTTTGCATAAATTGCCCAAATTGATCATCAAATAGGCCTGATTGTGGGGGAGAAGTATAAGTGGACTGTGGATATACATGTCCCTCATGATGGCTTTTGTCATGAATATCAATTTGGCATTGGGCCCAATGTTGAAAGTTGTGGATAGGTAGACTTTGGGCTTGGGCCAGAATAGGTTGATCTCTAAGTGTTAAATGTGGCATTACTTCTCCAAGTGGTTGGAAGGGTGCGTCTTCAGGAGCATTTGTTAAGCACATCGGCAGATCAATGCCAAAATTTTTTTGATCGAACCATGATATGATTTCGGCACCTAGAAAGGGTCCTTGAATTTCCCCTTGAGGATCTTGATAGAGTAAACTCAATTTTTCAGGGGAGACACCTTGGTCAACTTTTGAGTAAGGAGTGGGTGTGGATAACACTTGAAAGGTTTGGGTCTGTTCTTGGGTTGAGGAAGGTGATGAGATGTAAAGTGGGTCAACATATTTCCTCCACCCTGAATCATACATGTGATCTTTAATTGGGTGACCATGAATCAGATGGGCTTGAGTCCATTTGGAGCCATTGGACTGGTAAGTAGAGGTTGATGGATAAAGTGGGTGAGGTTGAGAGTGCATACCATAATGGGCTGATCCAATTTGTCCAAATGATGTGCCCATTTCATAACCATGATTGTCAACCCACATAAATCCTCTTATTTATTTATTTATTTTTGTATGTTGTTTTGAATTATTTGTTTTTTTTTTTGTATTTTCACACAAGTTAGCAAACAATTAATCCTATGACACCTATGGTTCCCTAAGATATAAACATTTGATTTCTCACTAATCAACTGAGGCCTAACTCAAATCCACTCTCAAGCCCGTTAACTGGCCAGGTAAGAGGTGGGAGAGTGGGAGGTTCCCCCTGCTCTCGCAGGGACCTAATTAAATAACCACTTGTCCACTTAGGCGTTTGCCTATGAACCTCTAGCCTTAGACACCAGTTTCCAAACTTGATTGTGGGCCCAAGTGGGCCTAAGTCTCAAAGCGAACCCTAGGTCAGGTTTCTACTTTCTTTTATTGGGCTTGGGAAAGCAAAATGTGCAGGAAGTTGTGGTTTGTGGGTTAAGGAAGGGTGATCAAATCCCCACCTTATCTTGTTAAGGAAACTGCCCTTAAAATATTTTTAGAAATGATATGCACACCACAAAATCACGCAAGGGGTTCTATGCAAGCATGGCAATGCATGATCATGCTTTTAAGAAAGTTGAGATTCTTACCTTGCCTCCCGCAATCTTCGACAAGAAAGGAAACTTTTCAAAAGAAAAATTACCTAAAGATGGAAATCTAAATGATGCATGTCCTAAAGATGGAAAGTTTCTAATCTTGACATGACATCTTTTATTAGATTCAAGTGATTGATTTTTTTTATTTTTTAATTAATTATCTAAACATGGCAACTAAGAAAAGGAAACTCAATCATGAGGGTTTTAAGGGTACTTACCTCCAACGCACTCCCTCGTTCTTTTGGATATTACAACAAATAGAAAGAGTGAGAGAGAAAAGGAAACTCACCTCACTTAACTTTTTTTTTATATTTTTTCTGCAATCTTCGGATGTTTTTCCAAAATAGAACTTTTTACCTACAGATTCGGCTTTCAGCGACAGTTTTCTGACAGATTCTTCAATTTTGCAATTTTCAAGATTTTTCAATTTTTTATTTGATACCTACAAAAAGAAAGAAAAATGTTAGCATGAATATATACAAAAGACACCAAGATTATCAAAACTAAAAATCTAATTCCCCGGCAACGGCGTCAAAAATTGATAGCTCACGAATGCGTCGTTAAACACGTGACTAACAATCTCAAAATTATCGGCTTGCAGTAACAATTTTAACAATAGTTAAGTGGTGAGAGCCGAGTCGAATCCACAGGGAAAAAGATTTTAGAGTTGAAAATCTTGAGTTTTTAGTTAGGAAAATAGTGTGGTGATATTAAAACTAAGTTGCGTTAAATAAATCTAAGCTAAACTAAATAAATAAAGAAAGAGATATTAAGAGATAGAGAAAGACTATTACGAATGGAAGAGAGTAAGAAAATACCTAGTGACCGATTAACTAAACAAGATATTCTAAATCTCTTAACATAAGCATACCCACACTAAAATAAATCTAAAGAGACAAGAAGTGAAGAGAGAAGGTAGAAAGAGGAGAATAGAAGAGAGAGAGACGGAGGGTACAAATAGTGAACAAAATAACTAACAAACTTTATTTAAATAAAAGAAATAATGTGCATCTAACATACAACTTTAATTAAAGAGAGAATAGGGGAAAACAAGAGAAACGAGAGAGAGAAAGCAAGAAGAGAGAGAGGAGAGAGGAGAGAGAGAGCGATAAGAGAGAGAGAGAGAGAGAGAGAGAGAGAGAGAGAGAGAGAGAGAGAGAGAGGCGCAGGAGCGCTGCCTACGTGCATGCAAAAGCATGCATGTAGGAGGGGCGCGGGGCGGCCTGGGCGCGCGGCCAGGCGAGCGCGGGCTAAGGCGGGGCGCTGGCGCGCTCGGGTGTGCGCACGGGGGCACGCGCGCAGGTAGGTGCGCTGCGGGCAGGGCGGCAGGCGTGCTGGCCGCGTGCCCGCGCTTGCGCTGGCGCTGCTTCTCTGCAAGAAAAAGAGAGACCGCGGGAGGAAGAAAATAGGAGGAAGAAAAAGAAAAAAAGAAGGAGAGGAGGAGGTATTGTGCGCAGGAAAGGGAGAGAGAAAAAGTGAGGGCGAGAGGAATCGTCAGAGAGAGAGAGGGGGGCTTTTAAATAGAGAGCTCTCTCTCTAAAAGAGAGGTTTTCAAAAATAGGGAGAAAATCTTGGAAAAATATAAAGAAGAGGGAGAAAGAAAAAGGCAGGCGGCTAGGGTTTTGCAACTTTCTGAATATGCCAGATTTATCCCTGCTGGATTGCTTGGTCCATTGGCCCGTTAAGTACTTCATAAAATGGCCCATTAACATGCAAATACGATATATAATTGAATTTAATCAATTATTGTCCATGATAATAGAAATCTTATGAATTTATCAAGTATTAGTCATCAAAATGGCATGATTATTCAGGATAATTATGATATTATCACATTGGTTGGTCTCTCTCAATTGAGTACAACTTCGACTTTGGAGGGATCAACGGAGATGGCATCCTTTAAGATCACATGGCCCAAGAAGGACACTTCTTCGAGCCAGAACTCGCACTTTTTAAGCTTTCTGTACAATTTGTTGTCTCACAAGAGTCGCAATGCAATCTTTAGATGTTCTTCCTTGGTTTAGAGTATATGAGGATATCGTCGATAAAGACGACCACGAACTTGTCAAGGTATGGCCGATATATGTTGTTCATGAGTTGCATAAATGCTGCAAGAGCATTGGTTAGACCAAAATGCATAACGACGAATTCATAATGTCCATATCTGCTCCTGAAAGCCGTTTTGAAGATATCGTCATCCTTGATCCTCATTTGGTGGTAGCCAGATCGAAGATCGATCTTGAGAAATATTGAGCTCCGAATATTTGGTCGAATAGTTCATCGACGCTGGGCAGTGGGTACTTGTTTTGATGGTGAGCTGTTTGAGTTGACGATAGTCGATGCATAGCCTCATCGATCCATCTTTTTTTTTGACGAATAGCACAGGTGCTCCCCATGGGGAAGTACTTGGTCTGATGAACCCCTTTTCTAATAGTTCCATCAGTTGTGCCTTCAGTTCTTTGAGCTCGGCAGGTGACATCCAGTACAGTTGACGCGATACCGGGGCAGCTCCAGGGATCAATTCAATGACGAAGTTGACGTCTCGTTCCGGGGGAATCCCTGGCAAATCTTCAGAAAACACATTGGGGTAATCCTAGACTATGTGGATGTCTTCTGTCTTAGAGCCCTTCTTTTCAATTACTACGGCCGCAAAGAAATCAAAACAACCTTTCCTTATCATGTTGTGGGCTTTTATGGCGGATATTAGAGACATCCATCTCTTATGTCTAATCCCAGAGAATGCCAATTTAGGAAAGTCACTAAAGGTAACCTTCCCTTTCTTACAGTTGACACTTGCCCCATATGTGGACAACCAGTCGACTCCCAAAATCACATCATAGCCTTCCATGGGCATACACACCAGGTCGGCTTTTAGGTTATGGTCTCCGATCATTACATCGGCAGATGGAAAGTATTTGTTCAGTTTCTCCTTCTCTCCTAGTGGCGTTGTGACAGAGAACTCACAACCCATGGATATAGGTTTTGCAGTTAGGGTATCAGCAAAGTGTTGAGATATAAATGAATGAGTCGCTCCAGTATCAAATAAGACAAATGTTGATAAGGAGAAAACTTGTAGAGTACCTTCTACCACGCCACCGTCCGTAGTGGGTTCCTCATCATGCATGGCTTGCAGTCTTCCCTATTTCTTAGGCGCATTAGGGCGCCTCTCATGTTCTTTCAGCAGCGGGCACTCGGGGATGTGGTGCTCGCGACTTCCACAGCGCAGACATGCGCCGACTTTCCTCTAGCATTCGTCAGCAGTGTGACATGTCTTGTCACAATGCTTGCAGTTGCTTTTCACTGGAGTGTTGGGTACGGAGACCTTGGGTTTCCTTTCTTGGCTGGACCCCTCTGTGAGGTTGAAGGGATGTTTCTTGCCATTGGTCGGCTTGGCAGATGATGGTCCAGAAGTCATTTCCTTTTTCACGAACTTCCCTTTGATACAGTCGGTGAAGTCCGTAGCATCTTCCAGCAGTTGAGCTTTCTTTACCATCTCGGCGTAGGTCTAGATGTCAAGAGGTGCCAGTTGGGTAATGTATTGAGGCTTAAGGCCGTTGAGGAAACGCTTAGCCTTCATTCTCTCCGTGTTCACCAGGTGTTCAGCATACCTTGCCAGTCTAGAGAACTGGGCTTCATATTCGGCCACAGTCAAGCTCCGTTGTTCTAGAGCTGCGAATTCCGCAGCCTTCCTTTCTTGGACACGCTACGAGAAGTATTTGGAATTAAAAGCTTCTTTGAACTCAGTCCAGGTGAACTGACCATTAGCTATGGTCGCTTCAACAGACTCCCACTAAGCGCGGGCATCCTTTTCAAGTTGAAATGTGGCTAGTAGCAGCTTATCCCCCGCTGCACATTGCATAAAATGGAAAATCCTTTCCGTTTCCTTTAGCCAATGCTCGGCTTCATCCGGATCTGTGGATCCACTGAACCTTGGTGGGTTCAGACTCCGGAAGTTACGATGCAGGTCGCCTGCACCACCACGATTGCCACCTCCTTTGGTAGCTTGCACAATTGCGCGCGTCAGTTCTTGGATGGTCTGTTGCATGCCCCTCATTTGAGCACGTTCAGCCATCATCTTGATTGCTTAGTTCCTACAAAAATAACTTATTGTTATGATATTGATGTGAAATTTAATCAGTGCGTGTGTGAGTTCATTTTAGCTATTTACCCTTGGCTCTAACCACAACTCACATAGGTAGAATAATTGACTCTAGTCGAGGCTGGTCAACCTAGATCATCCTATACTTAAGAATAACCTAGGCTCTGATACCAGAAAACTGTCACGCCCCGACGCGGAATATCAGAATGCGAGGCAGTTGCAAGTAAGCGGGTACAGAGCAAGTACTAGACATCAAACCATTGCACGATGAATAATACTAAAGAAAATTCTTCTCTTTAATAACTTTCCAATGTCCAGTTACAACCACTAATATCAGAGCCAATCTATAGGGCCCAATTACATTGAAATAAAAGTAAAAGACTAAACTAACACTCTAATCATAATACTAAGACACTAGGGTGCTCATAACATCACTCCTGGTCATTCCCGTCCTCTTGAGTGTATAGTTCATCCTCGGTCTCACCTGAGAACACAACGACAAATAATGCAGGGTGAGCGATAACGCCGAGTAGGACTTAAATCTCAATAGTCAAGCAAGCTTAAAATGATTAATGTATTAAAAGGCAGAGTAACTAATGATAGAGCGAGAGAGTCAAGTAACGTAAGAGATAGTATGATAGCATGTGAACGAAATAGCACAACTTTCCAAATATAGCACAATGTCGAGTATAGCACAAAATAGCAGGATGGCCATAGCACGAATAGCACAAAGTATAGCACTAGCATAACGGGTATAATATAGCACTTTTGTCAATAGACAATGAGAGAACATAGCACTTTTGATTGTCATTTAGATAGTAGAGATAGATAGCACTCGAGTGTAATGCCAAACACTCTGATCATTTAACTCCCATGGGCACTAGCACTTTCGGGCGCACATCCCAAGACCAGATCGGGCCCTTTATATATTGCCAGACATTGGTTATATTGTTTATCTTTAGACAATCAGTCAATGGCCAATAGAGAGTACCAAGAAATAGATGAGATCACTAGATGAATAGACGAGATAGTAGAGTGAACGTGAATAGACGAGCGAGCAGAGTATAGATGAGAGCTAGTGGACATTGCACGTAACACATCGAGTAAACAGGAGATAGTAACAGTTGCACAACACGCGCACTTGGTGTTGGAAGTCAAGTGGAACTTACGACCCTACCACTGGCCATGTTAAGCACATGTCCAGAGGTCCGGCGTGATTCAATATAAGAGCAAACTTCTAATAGCCGTTTGGATCATATTGATCCCTAAATGGTATCATAGGTGTTAGGGTACACCCAGCTCGTCGACCATGTGGGAATCCATGGACAGAGGAGACTTAGAGAGGCCTTGAACAAGGATTCACTAGTTCGGCAGAAGGAGTATCTGACGGAGAGTTCATCCAAGTCAAGAGAGAGTGTGTATATAGAAACAAGTGCTCGACATTCTAGAGGAATTCTAGAACTGTGGAGCGTCGATAACGATATTCCCAAAACATCGCGAGAAAACGTAGACAAGTCTATTTAAAATATAGTAATTTAATTACATAAATTACCAGATGTATTATGAGTTAATTACATGCCAAGTTAAGCCATAATTGGATGGTTCAAAGTGTGTGCATGTGCCATGAAATCATAGCTAGAAATAAGTCATGTGTATGTCTTTTAAAATGACACAAAAATGTTCAGTTTATAATAGGTATTATTACTGCATACATGACTGTTAAGAGAGGGTACAAACACTGTAGAAAGTCAAGACTTGCAGAGATAGGGGGTTTCATGCAAAAAGCCCAGATCGCGACGTACCCTGATGAGTGTCGCGACGGGGTCAAGCAGAACGCGACATGCTGTTGTACAGGTCGCGACAAACTCATCGATTCAGGCAGACAGATCGCGATGGACTCATTGGTTTAGGCAGACAGATCGCGATGATAGGCCCTGTCACGATCAGATCGCGACGGAAGGCACTGTCGCAACGGCTCGTCAGATCGGGCAGCAGATCGCGAGGACAGGCCCTGTCGCGATCAGATCGCGATGGCCCAATGAATGCGGCCTATCGGGCCGTCGCGTTCACAGGGTCTGCGCTCGAGTCCAACAGGGAGAGTACAGTGCATTGGATTACGGACCTAACTTACCCTATTTTGACACTGGGTGATTCAGAAAATCATATCTGTTTGTACAGGCGATGACAAATCATGAAACTAGTTGCGAATTGATCTAGACATGCATGGGTACTTACCGTAAATAGGAATTTGAAAACATACATGGTTTCAGTATGGTTTAATCATGATACTTCACGAAGAACTTGGGACAATACACAGTTAGGGTAAAAGAATTAATTCTCAATATAGGGTGGATGAAAATTAGGACTTTTAGGGGCAAAAGATGCCTAACATCCATCAGTTCTTTCAGTAAAAATCTCATGTCATGAGGACAAGTATGCATGAAGATATGAATTTAAGAAGAGGGTTCGGGGTCATGAAGTTCACAAAATTTTGAAAATTTAGAACAAAAGATTTGCTCGATGGAAAAAGATGAGACAAGAGGGCTTTGATTCGTGAGGTTTAGATCAACCTACAGACGAAATTAATTTAGTTTTGCTCGTGAGAATGCCTACCTTTGGTCGATTTCTCTTCTAAGGCTAGAACTTGAAAAATGAGAGGGAGAGCTTGAGAAGTGCTTCTTCCCACGAAATCTCCTCCTCCTTGGCCTCTCCTCCTGGTCCAACAAGCCTTGGGTATGAGCTAGGGCCGGCCATGGGGGTTTAAAGAGAGTATTTATGCCTCTTGGGTTTCTATTTCCTAATAAGACTCCAATTACTATTTAATTCTGAGATTCCCTATTTCTCTCCTCTTTCTAAGCATACCAATTCCAATTTGGGTTAGGTTGGGACCCAAATTCGTGGCCAACCTATTAGGGTAGGTTTAAGAATCCAAATCTAACTCAAATTAGCTATTTAATGTATTAAATACCCTTTTCTATTTAAGTAATAATTAAGTTACAAATTTAGGGTATTTTCCTATTATTCCCCTTTTAAAAATCTCTATTTTAGCCCACTAATTTCTAATGGGCCTATTTAACAAAGTCCATTACTTTTTTTCATTTAATGAGTTTTATTTAATTCTCTTTTATTTGATTTTCTAATTGCTTTTATTTCTATTATTATTAAATTTTTATTTTTTTGAAAAATCCAAGTTGCTACAGACGATCTCCCCACTCCGCTCCCCTCTGCCGCTGGCCACCTCTGCCGTTGGCCACCTCCACCCTAGCTCTCTGCCTCTATCCTAGCCTCCATCGCCGGCCGCCTTCGCCTCTCGCTAGCTGTGGTGCCGCGGGGGGAGGGGGAGTAGTGGGGGTTTATTGGACATGTACAAGTTGGTGGCAGATCTGTTTCCTAATGACACTTGGTTGGATATCATACAACGCCAAGAGGTCAAACTTACACTCGGTTGGATAATCTTTATCATGGCTCATGGTACCTCTAATTTGTAGTTGACCTTTCAGTGGGATCGAACTGCCAATATTTATAAAGAAATGCTAATGCACATGTCCTCTATGCATCGTACTTGGCGTAGAGTTTTGAAAAAAAAGGGTAAGCTAATATTTTTCTTTCGAATAATCATAAGGTATATTATGTTTTCTTATACCTGTGAAAAATAACTTAAATTTTATCATATACATCATTACACGAGCAAGTCTTTGGCGGATGCAATTGCCTCTGTTCCAACTGGTGTTGACCTGTCTGATTGGCAGACAATGTGTGAAAAATAGAATACTTCAGATGAGCAGGTAATATTGAAGCTTTATAGTACATGTTTTTATTTTTTATTTTATTTATTTGATATAAATTTAACATTTAAAATTTTATTTTAGAACATTGATGATCGTAATAAGGAAAATCAGTCTCATCAATCTATGCCATATAGAAAGAGTAGGATGAGTCATTATCAATTGAAGGATGATTTTGTAACTTTCTTACTTATTTAATATTTAGCTGTCACTCACTTAGTTTTTACTCTTTTTAACACATGTGAATAGCGCATTGTTTATGACCGTGAACCCAATTGTGTGGAGATTGTCATAATTGGCAGATGTAAGGAATTACCTGATAGCATTGAGCAGTGGGTAGATGACGAGAGTAGGGGTTGATATGTATGTCTATTTTAAATTTTGGAATTAATGTTTATGTGATATTTTTTACACTTGTAATCTTTGGATAGTGAATGTAGTTGTGTGCAGTAGATAGAGTAGCAGTGCGGAAGCAATTCAAATAATCAATCACACAAATGAACACAAAGAATTTTATCCTGGTTCGTACTTCTTAAATGGAAGATCTATGTCCAGTCCCCAAGCAAATCTTAGGATTTCACTAACCAGGGTACAATCCCCCCAAGGATATACAAACCCCTAGCTCTCAGCTGGTCCTCGTCCTTTTCGAGTAGGAAGGAAACTCACTTCTATTACAGGTCATGAAGCCACCCTCCTGGAACAAATCCCAGTGCGGTTCTGCTAGACTTAAACCCCCAGCTATGTTCTGCTGACAACAACCCCAGCAAGGTTCTTCCCTTAACACAAGGGGAACACTGTGTACAGTCCTACAGCCGGACAGAATCCACCAGCACCCAGCTGGCCTTCTCTTTACACAGGAAGAGGAACACTGTATATAGTCCTACAGCTGGACACAAGTCTTTATTAGAAAAGAAAGAATAGACTAAGAGCTATACAAGATGAACACTAAGGAACTCAAACTCTCAGCTCACAGACTCTCCCCTAGATTTACAATGATGCACAGAGAGAATGAAGAGAGAAAAGAAGCCTGAATGCTTAAAGACTTCAGATGGTTGCTTGCGCGCACAGTTCTTCTTGGGCTCTAGCTCTCTCTCTGCTTTGAGTATGTATGGCGTTGAGGCTTCTCACTAGATGTACACACTTTGAATGATTCTCAGGTTTGCTCTCTTGTGTTCTTCAGCCTTGCTTCATTCTTTTAAATTGTAGCATGAATAGATCCATTGAAGAGTAGCCGTTGGAGCTCTTAGATCCATTGAGACTCTTATAGCCGTTGCTCATCTTCTTCTTCATCTCCTTTCCTTCTTCTTCTGTCTAACATACATCTTCATGTATCTAATGGATGCTAACAACAAGTCCAGGAGTTCAATAGTCATACAAATAGGAGCATGTTAGACTAGAGAAATCTTCTGATAGATAGCCCATACCTTTTATGTGCAAGTCCATGATTTTTGCTGACATCCAGAAATGTTAGGTAAGGCCTTTGATTTTTAGCATAAGGAAGGAGTCCTTTTGTAACGTAAGGCGTTTTCGGATCTTCGCGGATCGTGGATTAGTGGTAGTTCGGATTTGTGTTTATTGGTTTTGGTGTGGTGCTCATGGCCAGTATGAGGTCATTGGGCCTTGGTTGTGGTTTCCACGTGTTGTGTGGAGCTTAGTGGGCCGGCAGGTTAGGTCTGTAGTGCCCGTTGGTTCACTGGATGTGAACGCGACGGTGGTGAAGGCCGCGTTCTGAACGCGTCGGTAGCGAGGGTCGCGTTCAGGTTGCCGTTGTTTGGAGCCGACGTCTGCATGTGCGCCGCGTGTCGCGCATGGAGTGGAGTTGCTGACGTCTGGGTGTTAACGCGACGCCTGAAGCTGTCGCGATGATGTCGCGGTGGGTAGGTGTGTCGCGTTAGTAACCACTATTTGGTTTTTAAAAAGGGTTTGGCCGAACAGAGCAGGGGAGGCTCTGCTCGACTCAGGGGAGGAGCTGCTGTGGCTGTTCGGGGCGATTTGGCATTTCGGAGGAGTTCTCGTCGCGCTCTCGACGCGAGGACGTTTCATGGAGCGGGGGAAACGTCGTGCCGTAGCCGGTTTGGGTGTTCTTCATGAAGGTAGGGAGTTCTACCTTGATTTGGTTATGTGGATGGTATGTGATGTGTATTTGATAGGTTTAATGCTTTATAAACAATAGATGGCATGTTAGGTTATTCATTAAAGCATGAAATCGAGAACTAATGTGGTTTGTATGGAGAACCGGAGATGGTTTCTGGATTGGGGTTTTTACCTGGTAAGGCGACGGCCTATGGTGTCGCGACATGGTCGCGACAGCCCGATCTGTCGTGTTAGAGTTTCTATCGCGGTAGGTTGACCGACCGCGACAGTGTTTCTTGTCGCGTCATATCGTAGTGTCGCGACCAGAAGGCGGTCCTGGCCTCTATCGCGACAGCAACCGAGGGTTCTGTTTTGTATGCTCTTGGTGTATTGGTTATCCAGTTAACGTTGTTTATAGTGTATGACTAAGAGAAGGTGCTTTGACACCCGTGAAACTCTGTGAACAGGTTACCTACATGGTTAGTAGGTAGTTTACATAATCAGTGTGGTGTTATTGTGGTGTGAGGTGCATTGGCATCTGTAACACCTCTAAAGTATGTTATTGGATTAGTTTGCGTGTGATTAAGTGGTTAGAGGATGTGCATGGCACATACTCCGTGTGGTGGTGTTACGCGTGTATGAGTGTGTGTGTGTGTGCATGGCACATGCATTGGTTGTCGTGGTGACTAGGCAATGATGGTTCAAGTGTGAACCTAGCTCAAGTCCTGTAGTGTCCTATGTGGACTAATAGAGATGGTTTAAGTATTATAATGCTAGTAAGGTAAAAGGTTACCGTGTAGTTAATGTGTATGGTTTGTATGTGGCAAGGAGGTCATGTGATGACCAATGATGAGCCAAGTGTAATTGATTATCGGGATTTATGTGTATGCTTGTGTAGGATAGCTTGTGGGTCACAGAGTGACTAGGTCAAGCTAGTCCTTACATTTGTACTGTGGTTTGTAGTAAAGAATATATAAGTATACATCGTGGTTTGTGCATTGCTGAGTTTGGTGGTCCGACGCCTATTCCGGAATGCCTCTTCAGTTGGGTACCCCAGGTTTGTGTGAGCCAGACACGTGAGTGTGCTCGGGGTTTGTCCCGGTGCAGTGGTACCGTTGAGGTCTTGTCGTCTTCCTGGACACCCTCACTCTTGTGTGCTGAGTAGTACGTCCGGCTGAGGGAAAGACGGCAGTGGGACAGTGACTTGTGAGAGTTTGTGTTTAGTCACTTGTAGCGCGCTCGTAGCTGGAGGTTACGGACACCAGTAGACGTACTGGTCCCCAGCTAGTCCTGTTTACCAGTGCCTCACTTTAGAGAGCTCGGGCTAGAGTTTCTAAAGGTGTCAGGCATGGGCCTGCAGGGTGTGTGACCTGTAGGTTGTGGTGGTTTGGTTTGACTCCACAGTTCTTTGGCTTTACTTGTGTTGTGGAGCTGCAGTTGGACCTTTCGTCCGTGACTGCGAGACTGAGAGGTTGTTCTTGTGTTGTGTTGTCCGGGTTGGATACTGGTGTCATGAACCAGTAGTCTGTCCCGTGTGGTGGCGTCGTGCTTTCCGGCTCGTGCTTTGCTATTGGCTATAACGTGTGTTAATTGTAGTTTCTCCGGTTGTTGTGTGCCATGGTGTTGGCACAGTTGTTGTTGAGGTTGGTGAGCGGTGACTCACTAGTTGTGGTGTGCCCTAGTGGTGGCACAATTGTGTTTGTGTTTCAGTGGTGGTACCTCGTGGTGGTGGGTACCTGTACCCTCTGTGGGTGTTGGTTTCTCGTGGTACCTTGTGTACCAGTCTTTTTAGGTGTTGAGGTGGAGCTGTGCTCTGTGGGGGTCGTGTGGTAAGACCTTCCATTTGTTGTGTTTTATCCCTTTATGGGTAAGCCTCCGATTATGATTTAGTATGTGATGGATTGGCATCGTGGTAGCCAGTCCTGCTTCTTAAGTATGACAGTCGATACATCGTGATTTAAGGGTATAAATGATTAGCTCTTGGTTAGCAATCCTGTTACCCCTGTGTTTAGAAGCTTGCCAGTGAAGCTAGTAGCTTAGGCAATGCTTTGCCTGTGTGGCTTACAGCTTAGGCGACCTGTTGTTGACGTGGTGTGCCTGTGAGGCTTGTGGCCTAGGCTTTATAGTTATTGTGTAGACTAATGGTGCTGTTGTCTCTTCGTCTTTCCAGGATTTGCAGCAACTGTGTTAATCATGTTTAGTAAATGTTAAGTATGCTTTGTTGTGAGCATGAAATGGTTTGGCTTCTGGTGTTGCCAGTGAGACCCGTTGGGGTTGAGGTTCTTCTGTGTTGTGTGTGGTTTTGGGTGGTTCCCTACTGAGCCAGTGACTTGTTGAGGCTCACTCCCTTACAGTCTTTTCAGGGTTTACCGTTGGTGTCGCTTGAGGAGGTGTTGAGACAGACTTGTACCACCAGCAGTAGTGTTAGTAGAATTGTGCGAGCTTGTGCTCCCTCGGGGTATGCCCCAGGTAGTTGTACTCTCTTTAATTTGGATATGTAATAATGTAATGGGACAGTTGTAAATTGTATATGCAGATATGAGCACATATCCTTTCTTGTGTCTCTTACTGTTGTGGTTTGTCTTTTATGTTCTTCCTGGACACGTGTACGAGCTATCCCTTGCGAGACTTCGGTCCGTTCGCGGGAGACGGATCTGGATATGGACCCTTATCGGGTATAGATATCCAAGGCCGTTACAGTTGGTATCAGAGCAATTGTCCAGTTAGAATATGAAAAGATATTAAGATTACAATGTCCCAATACATGATTTAATGTCCACTGCTGGTAGTAAGTCTGTGGTTTTTTGTGCTTTTTAGTACGGTTTCCATATGAGTTTTGGTATGTGAAATGTATGTGTGGTTGGATAGATCAGTAATTATGGGTAATAGCAGATGTGATTGGTGGTGTAATATGAGTGATTATTGGATTGTGATTAAAGTATAGTTGGTTAATAATTTTCTGTTATGGAAATTGAAAGAATTAGTGAGTTTAGTTATGAAATTCACTAAAAAGTGTTTTAATGAGAATCAGAATTGGTAGAGAAAGGTATAAAGTAGTGATGTGATGGAATAATAGAAGGAATTGTATTATGATGAGAAATATGGCTTTGTGATTAGAACTGTTAAATGCGTAAATTGTCTTTAAGAATTGTAGCAGAGATAATCATTGTGTTTGAGATTTATGTTAATAAAGTGTTAAGGAGTTGCTTGGATAATATTATGATTAGTGGCATGTTAAATTTGAAATGATTAAGTGAGATAGTCTAGTTTGAGATGAGATGCTGGTAAGCAGAGGAGTAGTGATTAAGATAATTCTTAAGTGTAATTTGTGATTAAGAATAGTTGTAATAAAGAATTTAAGGGCAGTATTATCATGAGTAATAAGAATAATAGAAAGTTTGATTCAAAAACTCATGTAAGTGGATGTAAAGGTGATTGGTTGATTAAAGAGATAGTAAAAGAGTAGTGGGAAGTCAGATTTAGTTAAGAATTTTATAAGAGAAAGATGTTTGTTAATAAAAGGCAGTGAATAAAGATTTCGCAGAAAGATTTGTATAAAGTTATTGCAGTATTAAAGATAAGAATAGTGGTGTCAACATTTGTGTATAGATTGCGGAAGCAGAGAAGGGAAATTGGTGTTAGAGGCAGATTGAAGTTAAAGCTAAATAATTAAAGTAAGTTGAAGTAATGTAAGTTAGAATGGATAAGATTAAGTCCATTGAAAAGTAATGGGGAATAGTAAAGTGGATTATGAATAGATATTTGTGAATAAGTTGTAATAGTGAAAAGATTGTTGTATAAATGGCACCTGAAAATTAGTCAGTTAGCAGAATAGTTAAAAGAAATATTTTGCAGAAATGATGTTATGCTATTGATAGTAAAGATAAAGTTTAGTATTAATGATCAGATGAAGAAAAAAGAATATGTTAGATTATAGAATAATGATAATTGAATGATTCAAGAGTTGTGCAATAAGAATTTGTGTAATGATATGTAGTAAAGTGATTTGGATGAATAAATGAATTTTGTTATAAGAATATTTTTGGAATTTGAAGAAAATTTATATTATTCGATTAAGGAATTGTGAGCAGATTAGAGTATGGTAAAAGGAAGCAGAAAATGTGAGGATTATTATAATCAGTTTAATGGTAAGAAAATTTTGAGATTTCATGTTAGATAGTCGAGCAAGCTTTGAATAAAGGAAAATGTGAATTTTCGGGTATATGTAGTAATGAGAATAAAAGATGTGAAAAGTTGTGAATTAATTTGTTAAATGATTAGAGAATGTTGTTTGAAGCAAGGAAAATATATAAAAAGAAAATGTAAAGTTAGTTGGAAAGTATAATTTGAAGTGAGATAAGTTATTAATGAATTAAGGGAATCCATAGTTTATGAAATATTTGATGAAATGTTCAGTTTGATCAGAGTAGCGCAGCGGAAGCGTGGAAGATTTAATATTCATGATTATCTGAAGTTTAAGTAATTGAAGGAGAATTTAAAGATCTGGGTGCAATTGAGCCAAATGATGGTTGGTAGTGATAAATAAATGGTGGAATAATATCTAGAAATTTGAAAATTTAGAATATAAAATGGAATGATTTAAGCAAGGAAGTGGCCCAGAAAGAAATGTTGCAAGCATAACTAAGAGAAAATGTGGAAATAGGTCCGGTCCAAGGAGATAAAGCGTTAATAGCAAGGTAGAATTGCTTATGATTGAAAGGAAAATAATGGCAGAATAAATCCAGAAAATAAAGTAATTGCAGAATAAATTAAAGAGAAAGGGAAGGCAGAGTAAGTATGAGAATGAGTAAATAGTTGGAAAGAAAGAAGCCGAGCTTCTTTGCTTATGGCTTTGTTTCTTTTTAGGTGATAGTGTGGTTTATTGTCGCTCGTTTTGAATGTCGAGGACGACATTCCTTTTTAGGTGATAGTAATGTAACGTAAGGCGTTTTCAGATCTTCGCGGATCGTGGATTAGTGGTAGTTCGGATTTGTGTTTATTGGTTTTG
Organism: Colocasia esculenta; assembly: GCA_014218235.1. Classification (NCBI taxonomy): domain Eukaryota; kingdom Viridiplantae; phylum Streptophyta; class Magnoliopsida; order Alismatales; family Araceae; genus Colocasia; species Colocasia esculenta. The sequence goes on from CM024761.1 coordinate 126,312,972, forward strand.
GTGTGGTGCTCATGGCCAGTATGAGGTCATTGGGCCTTGGTTGTGGTTTCTGCGTGTTGTGTGGAGCTTAGTGGGCCGGCAGGTTAGGTCTGTAGTGCCCGTTGGTTCACCGGATGTGAACGCGACGGTGGTGAAGGCCGCGTTCTGAACGCGTCGGTAGCGAGGGTCGCATTCAGGTTGCCGTTGTTTGGAGCCGACGTCTGCATGTGCGCCGCGTGTCGCGCATGGAGTGGAGTTGCTGACGTCTGGGTGTTAACGCGACGCCTGAAGCTGTCGCGATGATGTCGCAGTGGGTAGGTGTGTCGCGTTAGTAACCGCTGTTTGGTTTTTAAAAAGGGTTTGGCCGAACAGAGCAGGGGAGGCTCTGCTCGACCCAGGGGAGGAGCTGCTGTGGCTGTTCGGGGCGATTTGGCATTTCGGAGGAGTTCTCGTCGCGCTCTCGACGCGAGGACGTTGCGTGGAGCGGGGGAAACGTCGTGCCGTAGCCGGTTTGGGTGTTCTTCGTGAAGGTAGGGAGTTCTACCTTGATTTGGTTGCGTGGATGGTATGTGATGTGTATTTGATAGGTTTAATGCTTTATAAACAATAGATGGCATGTTAGGTTATTCATTAAAGCATGAAACCGAGAACTAATGTGGTTTGTATGGAGAACCGGAGATGGTATCTGGATTGGGGTTTTTACCTGGTAAGGCGACGGCCTATGGTGTCGCGACATGGTCGCGACAGCCCGATCTGTCGTGTTAGAGTTTCTGTCGCGGTAGGTTGACCGACCGCGACAGTGTTTCTTGTCGCGTCATATCGTAGTGTCGCGACCAGAAGGCGGTCCTGGCCTCTGTCGCGATAGCAACCGAGGGTTCTGTTTTGTATGCTCTTGGTGTATTGGTTATCCGGTTAACGTTGTTTATAGTGTATGACTAAGAGAAGAGGTGCTTTGACACCCGTGAAACTCTGTGAACAGGTTACCTACATGGTTAGTAGGTAGTTTACATAATCAGTGTGGTGTTATTGTGGTGTGAGGTGCATTGGCATCTGTAACACCTCTAAAGTATGTTATTGGATTAGTTTGCGTGTGATTAAGTGGTTTGAGGATGTGCATGGCACATACTCCGTGTGGTGGTGTTACGCGTGTATGAGTGTGTGTGTGTGTGCATGGCACATGCACTGGTTGTCGTGGTGACTAGGCAATGATGGTTCAAGTGTGAACCTAGCTCAAGTCCTGTAGTGTCCTATGTGGACTAATAGAGATGGTTTAAGTATTATAATGCTAGTAAGGTAAAAGGTTACCGTGTAGTTAATGTGTATGGTTTGTATGTGGCAAGGAGGTCATGTGATGACCAATGATGAGCCAAGTGTAATTGATTATCGGGATTTATGTGTATGCTTGTGGGTCACAGAGTGACTAGGTCAAGCTAGTCCTTACATTTGTACTGTGGTTTGTAGTAAAGAATATATAAGTATACATCGTGGTTTGTGCATTGCTGAGTTTGGTGGTCCGGCGCCTATTCCGGAATGCCTCTTCAGTTGGGTACCCCAGGTTTTGTGTGAGCCAGGCACGTGAGTGTGCTCGGGGTTTGTCCCGGTGCAGTGGTACCGTTGAGGTCTTGTCGTCTTCCTGGACACCCTCACTCTTGTGTGCTGAGTAGTACGTCCGGCTGAGGGAAAGACGGCAGTGGGACAGTGACTTGTGAGAGTTTGTGTTTAGTCACTTGTAGCGCGCTCGTAGCTGGAGGTTACGGACACCAGTAGACGTACTGGTCCCCAGCTAGTCCTGTTTACCAGTGCCTCACTTTAGAGAGCTCGGGCCAGAGTTTCTAAAGGTGTCAGGCATGGGCCTGCAGGGTGTGTGACCTGTAGGTTGTGGTGGTTTGGTTTGACTCCACAGTTCTTTGGCTTTACTTGTGTTGTGGAGCTGCAGTTGGACCTTTCGTCCGTGACTGCGAGACTGAGAGGTTGTTCTTGTGTTGTGTTGTCCGGGTTGGATACTGGTGTCATGAACCAGTAGTCTGTCCCGTGTGGTGGCGTCGTGCTTTCCGGCTCGTGCTTTCCTATTGGCTATAACGTGTGTTAATTGTAGTTTCTCCGGTTGTTGTGTGCCATGGTGTTGGCACAGTTGTTGTTGAGGTTGGTGAGCGGTGACTCACTAGTTGTGGTGTGCCCTAGTGGTGGCACAACTGTGTTTGTGTTTCAGTGGTGGTACCTCGTGGTGGTGGGTACCTGTACCCTCTGTGGGTGTTGGTTTCTCGTGGTACCTTGTGTACCAGTCTTTTTAGGTGTTGAGGTGGAGCTGTGCTCTGTGGGGGTCGTGTGGTAAGACCTTCCATTTGTTGTGTTTTATCCCTTTATGGGTAAGCCTCCGATTATGATTTAGTATGTGATGGATTGGCATCGTGGTAGCCAGTCCTGCTTCTTAAGTATGACAGTCGATACATCGTGATTTAAGGGTATAAAGGATTAGCTCTTGGTTAGCAATCCTGTTACCCCTGTGTTTAGAAGCTTGCCAGTGAAGCTAGTAGCTTAGGCAATGCTTTGCCTGTGTGGCTTACAGCTTAGGCGACCTGTTGTTGACGTGGTGTGTCTGTGAGGCTTGTGGCCTAGGCTTTATAGTTATTGTGTAGACTAATGGTGCTGTTGTCTCTTCGTCTTTCCAGGATTTGCAGCAACTGTGTTAATCATGTTTAGTAAATGTTAAGTATGCTTTGTTGTGAGCATGAAATGGTTTGGCTTCTGGTGTTGCCAGTGAGACCCGTTGGGGTTGAGGTTCTTCTGTGTTGTGTGTGGTTTTGGGTGGTTCCCTACTGAGCCAGTGACTTGTTGAGGCTCACTCCCTTACAGTCTTTTCAGGGTTTACCGTTGGTGTCGCTTGAGGAGGTGTTGAGACAGACTTGTACCACCAGCAGTAGTGTTAGTAGAATTGTGCGAGCTTGTGCTCCCTCGGGGTATGCCCCAGGTAGTTGTACTCTCTTTAATTTGGATATGTAATAATGTAATGGGACAGTTGTAAATTGTATATGCAGATATGAGCACATATCCTTTCTTGTGTCTCTTACTGTTGTGGTTTGTCTTTTATGTTCTTCCTGGACACGTGTACGAGCTATCCCTTGCGAGACTTCGGTCCGTTCGCGGGAGACGGATCTGGATATGGACCCTTATCGGGTATAGATATCCAGGGCCGTTACACCTTTTAGTCCTTAATTTCTGCTAACTCCTTTGCTTACCTACCCTGATAAGATAGAAGGTATACAACAGAAGATCTTCAGTCAATTAGAGAAATAATAAGTTAAACATATGAAGTACATTTGAACTTACATTTGAGCACCAAAGACATTTTGAAACTTTTGAAATATAGAGACAAACGATGTTTAAGTATAATAGTAATCCATGTTTAAGAGGAAATCAATATTTCATAAATGTAATCGATGTTACAGAGGCAATCAATGTTTCATAAAGGTAACTGGTATGTAACTTTGACTATAGACTTTGACTATATGGAAGTCAGAGTGAGAAACAATCGATATAGACAGAAATAATCGATACAGACAATTGATATGAAACATCGATATGAAAGAGATAATTAATACAGACAATCGATGTTTAAATATAATAGTAATTGATGTTTAAGTGTAATTGATGTTTCAATGGAATAAATGTTTCAATGTAATCGATGATTCAGTCTAATTGATGTAATCGATGTGAAAGACAATCAATGATTAAGCATAATCGATGTTTAAGTCTAATTGATGTAATCGATGTTCTAAGGTAATCTATGTGAAAGACAATCAATGTTTCAATGTAATCGATGTTCTAAGGTAATCGATGTGAGAGATAATCGATGTTCCAATGTAATCTATGTTTAAGTCTAATTGATGTAATCGACGTTCTAAGGTAATCGATGTTTAAGACAATCAATGTTTGAACATAATCGATGTTCCAGGATAACCGTTGTTAAAGCATAATCGATGTTCATGCAATCGATGTTTCAATGTAATCGTTGTTTCAATATAATCAATGTTTAAAGGTAATCGATGTTTAAGTGTAATCGATGTGAAGTTCGATTGGCCACTTCGACTGCCAACATCGACTCATGAAGAAACTTCGAATAAAATATGTTATTTCTTATGCATAAATAATTTTGAAAAATGATAATAAATATATTCATGGTATTTAAGTTAATCATAAATTTTATTATCACTAAAATAAAAGAATAAAATATAGGAGTGGTTCAACAGATTCAACTATTGACTCCTTCACTAGATAGTGAGAGTGGGAGTACCCCCATCTCTGTTGAGGAGGCTTTTGTTTCAGTTATGGGGAAGGACCGATCTAGTCACGTTCATTGCGGAGATAGTCGAGAGGCACTTCACACTTGGTATGGGACAGGAGAAGGATCGAGCTCCTCCGTCTATCAGCAAGAGATAAGTAGCATGGAAGACATCCTCAGAACACAGGGACAGAAGATGGAGCAGTTGCATGCAGAGATGCGCAGATGATATTCTGAGATGGATGATGTGATGTGTACACGGGAGTCCGAGATGGATGAGATGTGGAGGGAGTTGGAGCAGCTGCGTAGATGAGAGTTTGAGATGGATGACATACATAGACAGATGCTACAGATGAGTACATTCATAGCCTAGTTTCAAACTTCTCAAGGAGTTGTTGCACCACCGAGAACACCAGAGAGAGCACTTGACGACAGGCGAGGACGATATAGATGAGGCAGGAGATGATTATGATGATGATTGAGGATTGATAGAACAATATATGTTTGATAAGTTTAGACATTTTGATGTGATGTATGAATTTACTAGATATTTTGATGTGGTGCATGGATTTATTATTAGTTGTATTTGTATATTTTGTTGTGTGGTATTGTTGTATTTGGTGGATGTGGGGCAATACTTGTAGTAAACAAGGAATAATTATATTTTTTAGTAATTTATTAAAAACATTATGTAGACATATGTTAGCGGATGAAGCCGTTGATAAACATATATTAGCGGCTCTTAATCGTTGACAAATAAATATTCTCAACAGCTAAATAACTATTGCTATGTTAATTTTTTCTCAACGACAATAAATCATTGACAAATTACATATTTATCAACCGTCCATATCTGTTGATAAAAGATCTATTTATCATGACTAATAAGCCGTTGACGTAAAGTAATTTTGTCAATGGCTTCTCAGCCATTGATATAAAAAATTTTGTTCGCAATCGATAGCTGTTGACATAGTGCCATTTTGTCATTAGTCTTTAGCCGCTGATATAATTTGCTTTTGTCAACGAATAAGAGCCGTTGAGAAATAGTATTTTTCTAGATGGCTTCTTTCTTCTGTTGACATGTGATAAGTTGACGACCAATATATCGACAGCTTTGTCAATGGCTATGAACCGCTGCTGTTAGTTTTTGTCAACAACTTTTTATATTATGTCAATGGCTAGAAGCCGCTGACAATTTGTCTTTTCTTGTAGTGTCTATTCTTAATATTTTAATTTTGTGATTTTTTTAAAAGAGTTTACAAAATTATAAACACCAAATTAACCTCTCCTCTTAGATGTGTTCCATAGCTTTGGCCTACAATTATGATATTTAGTGGTTAATCAAAAGATATATGATATATCAGTTAACAATTAAAGCAAGTATTTTGTGTCTACTTTTATTACTAAACAGATGTTATTCAATTAATCACATTTAAGTTGATAACCCTGTGTAAGATGCGGAAGCCTTTCAATACTGGAGCTAACTTCAAAATCCACAATATATATGTACACACTAACAAAGTTGTAATCCAATGGATATTTTTAAAGGGGCATATTCAAATAACTGCCACTTAAGTAAAAATACGTGGTCATAATTCATTAATACATCCTCAAACCGTTCATTCTCTTGTGCATTTAAGCACTCACTATTTTAAATGAGAAATATATTGTTTTAATATAGGTATCCCGTACGTTTGCACATGCATTTTAAACTACGATGGTAGCGATACAGAGGGCAATTATGGATCGATCATTGTCCACCAAATCAAATAAATAAGCCTTTAATGGTGTAGGCCAAGCATGAATTGGCATACGCCTCAGCTCCCAACATCTCTTTATGAACCTTCTCAATCTTTCTATAGGAACAGGATTTGAGTGTCCCCTTGGGTCATGACATGGATAATGAAAGGTACATGAAGAAATTCCCCAAGTAACTTGGCCGATTTGAATGCTCAGCCAAATGGAGGGTGGGGGGCCTCACTTCTCTTGCATTGGGAGGAGTACCCACCCTAGCTTTGATTGCCAACATATCTTAAATTTTATAATATGGCACTTGGTATCCACCTTTCACTGAATTAGGACAGCTAATCAGCATCGATCACCATACTCGTGTCACGTGAACTCACGTGAGAATCACCTTACCATCACTTTCTTGATGTTGAGGCGACCATGGGGAAGCCGTCTTCTGTTCATGTTTCATCATTATGTGTCCAAGTGAACACGCTTCTCTTCAACCTAACCAATCTTTCCTTCCCTTTTTTTTTTAGAGAAAACGACAGGGTTTTACGAGTTGGAGGTTATTTTGTGAAAGGGAAAGATTTGGAGCACACTCTTATAAGAGAGTGCGTATATGTACCATCTTATCATTGAATATCTATCGTATCAAAATATCTAATTAAAAAATGATATGTATGTGCATCAGTTCTACGTAATGTCTTTCAAATTTTTTGATTGTGTAATGGGTATGATTTGGATATATGTGATTACCTAATACTCTTGAGTCAGTTAACGGGCTAATTTTGGGTTCTAATTGGAGAATGATTACTAATGATTAAGTTGGTGTTATTTCAAAAGACTTAAGTACCACTGTGTGGAATCAGCCACCCTCTGTCGGTAGAATTCTAGCTTTTTTTTTTTTTTTAATATAGGTGAATGTGATGGAGAGAGATGGCAAGAAGGAAAGGAGAGATCACCTAGTATTAAGTAGAAGTATACTACATGAAACTTTGAGGGAAACGTAGATCTGCCGATCCTCGAGTCCAACAAATTTCATAAGTTTCTTTTCAAGGCTCAGATTAATCAACTGATATGATATGTAGTTAATGCACACTAATAGTTTAAACTGTTTGGATAGATTTCAAACCCTGGTTATTCTAAGTTGGACTGACGTGCTATTTTTTTTTTCATATTCCTGGCATTTGATACCAAATTGGCCAACCTCGGTATGGAGTACCTAGTAGCCATAGCAGTATCGCATTCATCAAACATCTTTATCAGGGAGCTGTCCACCTCAATAAAAATGTCCCCTAAACTTAACACTAATAAAATAACAGAGATAATTGCGTACTCTCAAAATCTTGCAAATCCTATTTTTTTATATCCCCATATGCTTTATATAATATCAGAATAAGTAATGTGTCCCGCTTGTGTATTCCTTGTATGGCATTACCGTTAGAGTAGAAAGAATATTTTATTAGGAATATAAAATGAAAAATTTTGGAAAGTGTACGAGAGAATATGGAAATTTTTTAGTATATATGTATACATACAAGTATTCCAATTGTGTGATATATAAGTTAAGAATCAAGATTGGTCTCACCGTTGAACTGATCGACATCCTATAGTGTGGTATGAACCATATCGTATGACACTTATTCGGGTGGTTTGGCCCAAACAAGGTTCTAACACTCAGTAGCACCACTTGCAGCACCAACATGAGCACCTTGCGTAATGGAGGAGGATGAGACTATGCTAAAGGCTAGGGGGCTATTACTACCGCTTCTTCTCATAGGGGTGTAATCACAGCGATTTGACCCTCAACACACAGAAGAAATATCACTATAGGATGATGAAAAGGGTGTGATCACTATCTAGGATGTTGTCTAAAATGTAAATGAAAGTAAAGGGCTAACTTACTAGGAAAAGGGAAGAGAGAAGTCTACTTACTTGTGTCTGTAATCACGGAGATTATGCGCCCCCAAGTATACAAAAGAACGTGCTCAATATGAAGGCATGAAAAGAGGATGTGATCGCCACCTAGATAGTTGCCTAAGAATAGAAATAACACGGGCTAACTAGTCTAGGAAAAGGAGAGAGAACATGGAGGACTCACTGATATCGCGACAGAGGACCCCGTCGCGATGGCTCTGATGATGCGACGCCCGTGAAGGGTGCGTCTCTGTGTCGCGTCTCCGTTGTCCGTCGCGTTCTCTGTAGTGCGGGAGAGGTGTAGGTGGACCTCCTTCCTGTCCTCCGGCCGGTCAGAAGACAAGAGCTCCTCGTGAGGTGTTGCCTGAATACCTGCCAAAACAACAAAAACAAAGAAGAAAACCCTGTTAGAACAAACTACGCATAGTATCTATTCGAAATTGAAAAGAAAAGGTGAAGCATGGTGGGAACGGACCTGGGGGTGGTTTTAAACCCCTTGGGTGTGTGGAAAACGTGGGAAGGAAAAGGAAAAATGATTCCTATCTAACAAAGCAATAAACATGCATGAAATAAGAAAGAGGAAAGAGAGGAAGAAGGAGCCCCGTATGGGGCGATTCCCTGGCTCCAAGTGGTGTCTTCAGTGGGTGTAGAAGCTCCAAGGGTCGCCTCCTCAAGCTCCAAACCTTGTAGATGGAGAAATGAGCATGGCTTTGTGAAGGGAATCGGAGAGAAAATGAGGAGAATGGAAGAGCTACAGGCTAAGTGTTGATCAGAGGGAAATTCGGTAGCCCTTCAGGGTGAAAAACGAGGCTCCCCCCCTCTTCTGAAAGAAAGGCCCTTGCTTTTATAAGAAAAGAGAGAAAATCTCCCGTCCATGGGAGATAATGCTCAAAATAAAAGGATAAATCCTATGAGAAATCGTATTAGAGAGTCCTAGCAAGTCCCTAGGGTGTCCCACGAGCTCAAACCACGCTCAGGGGGTTGGGGAGTTGCTTAGAGATAGGGATATGGCCATAGGAGGATAAAGTGGAGGTGGTTGCGGAGGCCTGCATGTGCGGGTATAGTCGCGACATGTTGTAGGGACGCGAAAAGTTTGAACGCGACAGTCTTAGGCGTCGCGACTCTGAAGCCACGTGCATGGATATGCATGGGCTGTCGCGACGGCCAAGGGGGTCGCGACAAGCTAATGCGGCGCTACGATACGCCACGTTAAGGAAGTAGATTATTTTTGAATTATCAGCCAATCACATAGGGAAATAATGATCTTTAAGCTCAAGGACTCTCTTAAATTGATAATGGGGAGGATTTTATGGAAATTTGGGCTGTTAATAGGCTCAAAGCAAGGCCAATGGTAGGCTCAAGGTGAGTGACCAACTTGGGGCTCACTTAAATAACAAGAAATGTGGTTCAACTTGTAGGCCAGAATCGGGTGTCTACAGATTTGCCCCTCCTTGACTTCCACTTTGCAGGGGAGCGGAGCGGAAGTGTAGCGAAGGTGTCGCGAAGTGATGGCGAATCGGAGATGAAGCGGAGTGGACTGAAAAGTGGAAGCCAAGGTAAAGAGACACCCGATCTAACTAATAAGCAATTGGAATCTTCGTGAAAGCTCCGGGCTAGCTGCTCACTCAAAATGCAAGGAAGACACAAGTCTGGACGAAAAGGAAGAGAGAAAAGAACGATCAACCCCCCGATTGAGAGGTACCCTAGCCGATTGGCCTGCAAGTTTCATTTTGGAGGGACATGTGCGTGCTAGACAGATAACTCATGACTCTGTCTTGGGAGCGGTTCGCAACCAAAACGGATCAAAAGAAATAAGGATGACAATCAAGGAAATCCAGACAGGGAAATTCTTAGCAATCTAACGGGAACAACTCACTCAGAGGCAAACCTTCCGATTTCGGAATGGAATAGGATTTCTTGTTTTGAAATATGAAGGATGGTTGGGCACTCAACAAGGGCTTACCATTAGCCAGGGATGAGGCGTGAAAGCTCAAAGTCCTATATGATGCATGCTGGGCTAAAGAAAAGAAATCATCAAAACAAATGCAAAGAAAAGGAGAAAATATAAAATATATCAAGGATAATATTGCTAAGCCAGACCAGAGTGGGTCAAGAGTCTTCCTGTAACCGCTACGCAAGACAGAGTCCATCGTCCCCCAATCCTATCCGACTCAACGCCCTATCCAACGATTAACAATGTGTACCTAGATTATCACTATTTTTGGTAAAGGAGAACTCAAATCCCAGAACACATTGAGAACCAGCCGGTCCTTGAAGCGATATAATAAGTAGATTACTGTATAGTAATGCAAGGGAATAGGGATAGAAATACTTACCTGTGGTGACCATTTTTCTTTGATCTTCTGGTTTTCTGATTTTTTTGTTTTAAATAAATCAAAGCAACGAGCACAACAATGACACATACACACATACATACTATCAAATTATGCAAAGAAACTATGAACAGACACATAGCAACACACAAGATAAATAGGCGACGCCTCTGGGGGTCGCGACATAGTCGCGTCTCCCCGCCATGTCACAACCTGAACGCGGCATATCGCAGTGTCGCAACACCGACAGAAGCGATAAACACAGAAAATCTATCTTTATCCCTATCGTAAGACCACCTAGACTAACACTAGGACTCCTAAACTCACCCTACTATGACTCTATCTCCTAGGTACGGGATTAGCTTGGATTAGCCCCCCCCAGAACTCTATAAATAGGGCTTCTTAGGGTGCTAATCCCGCAGCTCTCTCTCTCTCTCAACTTTTCTTTAGTTTTCTCTCTCTTGCAGCCATGAAGAGAGCTTATTCTGCCTTCCAAGAAGACATCCCGCCCTATGTCGGTCCCAAGGCGGCATGGGAATCACATGCGGAGCTCCAACGCCTCTCTTCCGTGCCCAGGCACATATGCGCACATCCGGAACTTCAGGTAAGCATTCTATCTCTCTAGCCCTCCTTGTTACTCACTTCTATTTTTCTCTTCCCTGTTCTCAACCTCCTCTCTTTATTTTCTTCTATATCAGATTCTCCCGGGCCACAGGAGGTTCTCCAAAGTACCATGGTTAGCCCAAATAATAGAATTGCTTCCATTTACTTCTACCCATCATCTGCGTGAATGGGGGCTCTCAACGGTGCTGGTTCTTGCGAAGCAGTACCACAAATTTGTATATGTATGGGACAGCATCACAGCACTGGTGGAACTATGGCATCCGCAGACCCACACGTTCATCTTCCCCGGGTTTGAGGTGACCATCCTGCTAGAAGAGCTGGAGATCATGCTGGGTCTCCCGAGGTACCAGAGGGGGGAGGAGCTCGCCCTCTCCTATACCGTAGCCAATCAACGCGTTGAGCATCCTCGGGGAGATTACCACGAGGAAGACTGACTTGCATTCCATGACTAGCCAGACTCATGTGTATCTTATCCCTATCGCCCAGTGGGTCATCTCCCAATGCAAACGCAAGACTGGGAACCATCTCGCCATTGCCAAGGTAGCCGCCATCTGTATTTGCTGTGTCATTCTCTTTCCAGCTGAAGATGACGTCATCTCCATTGCAAACCTGAGCATAATCGTCTCCGTCTCGGAAGGTATGAGCATCGATCAGGCTGTTCTTGGCTATCTCTATGCTGGTCTCTCTTCCGCAGCCACCGGAGGCCCCTTCTACGGCTCCGTCATCGCCCTTGAGCTCTGGATGGGCATGCACATACAGTTCCGGGTGATGGTGTCTCCACCGAGTGCAAGACTATGCTACATCACCCCCTTGCCTTTGTCGGAGCGCCCCTTTATATGACACCACACACATGGTGCAAAATGGCACAAGTAAGAGATTGAAGGATTGGCGTGATCACTTCAAGAACATGACCGTGGCGGAGTTTGACATGCGCCCACGCTTCCTCCACAACAGGATGATCCACCTACCGTAGCGTTCCGGACTGGCACTTCGACTTCTGGGCAACGAAGCTCTGGTCCTTTACAATCCGGACCGTTGCTACTTGCAGTGCGGGGCGACACGCACAGTGGTCCCCTTCCTTTCACACTTCCCTCCTATTCAGAAAAGGCGGATGGATGATGATCAGGATGAGTGAGACGTGCGGAGCGCCATAGTCCACTGGGAGGGATGCGCCATAAGTCTTCTCCAGGCCGAGGTGGTAGAAGATGAAGATGTGATGCAAGAGTACCTCGAAGCACTGAAGAAAATCCATCAAGCAGCACCGAAGGCTTGAGCATGATGAGTTTGATGTAGGCATGATATTAAGTGGTAGTTAGGGCAGAAAATTGCATTAGGTTGACTGTAGGAATGATTTAGAGAATGTATTGACAACTTTGAATGAATAAAAACAGGTTTTGCTCTGTTTGCGCAAAGTTCTGTTGATAACGTGATGGGCAGGTGTGTCGCCTTAAGGTCGCGTCATGGCGGGAGGTCGCAACAAGGTCGCGACCTTCCTTGACGACGCGATCACAACGCGACGTCCCGCAACGTCGCGTCCTCACCTGAGGATTCAAAATGCAAACAGCCCTCTTCTCCCTCCTTTACGCTTTCAAACCCCTCAAACTCTCCGGCGATTTCTTCCCCTTAGCCTTCATACTCTTCCACTTCATTCTCTTTCTTTTAAACCTCCTCAAACCCTCTCACGTACTCACCTATTCTCTCAGCAATGGAAGGAGGTGGCGATGGAAGCGCGGGTTCTTCCCAGAGGAAGAGGCAAGCGGGTAGGAGGAGCTCCCAGCGGCGGGAGGAGTCGCCCCCAGCAGAAAAAGATGTGCCAGAAATCGAGATGGAGGAGGTGGAGGTCCCGGCCGCGGATGTGGAGACAGCGAGACAAGCACGGGAGGACGCCATGAAAACGGTAAGTAAATCGAACTTAAAACCATGAATGGATGTGTGGGAATGGGTAAAGAGGCCCCTAGAGGGCAGATGTAGGGCGTGACGCCTGGAGAAAACAGCCCCCGGACAAAGAAAGGTCCAGTTGGCTTCCGCCTGAGAACGCGACGGCCTCAAGCATCGCGATACTAGCTATTGCGACGTGGGCCTGGCTGCGATAGTGCCGCGTCTCATCGCGATGTCATCACAAGATTGCGGCTCCAAGGAGAGTCGCGATGTTGTCGCGGCGTATCACGAGGCCGCGACAAGATCGCGCCCCACTGGGCCAACGCGACCTCAGCCGAAAAAACCAACAAGGAGAATTTAAACTGATCTTGAATTAATTTGTGCTTGCAGGGGGAAATGAGGGCCTGGGTTTCTTGGCTCCTAGTATTGGCAGTGTATTTAGCCTTCCCGCCCTTCCAGAGAGAGAGGTTGGCGGGCATGGGTTTTGGGGAGGTGCTTAGGATGGACAGGATGAGGGCGGATCCCGTGCTCACCCAGGCCCTGCGGAGCAGGTGGGATGCGGAGGCGACTGCCTTCGTATTCCCATGGGGTCATATGATCCCCAGTCTGGAGGACGTGAGCTGGATCACAGGGCTGAGGGTGTATGGGAGACCGGTGAGCGGGTTTACCTACCCAGGTTATAGCGAGCTAGCCCATCGACTGTTAGGCTTTACTGTAGAGGCAAGGTCTTCCCTTGTCCCTAGAGTGGCTCTGCAGGAGAGCTTAGGGATTTATGAGGTGGGGAAGAAGGTGGGAGAAACAGTGGATGGGCAGCTACAGAGGTTGACCCGGGGGTGTCGGATGGTGCTAGCAGAGGAGCCAGGGGAAGAGGTGGATTTGGATCTGCGTCACTTCCTCATCCTCTTCCTTGGCAGACTCTTGTTTGCCACGAGGGGCGACGCAGTCCACTGTCGATTTATGCCTCTCCTGGAGGACCTGGACGAGGTGGGTGACTATGCTTTGGGGCGGCATTCCTGGCGCACCAGTTCGATAGTTTGGGCGCCTTCGAGCAACAGACGTCCACAAGCGGTTTCTTCCATTTTCTTCAGGTACATTTCTCTCCTTTGCCCCTTTACTTACTGCACTTTGATATGGATTGAGATTTGACTGACTTCATGCTTTTGTAGGTTTGGGCTTACCTCCACCTCCCTGACCTGAGGAGAGGGATCCTAACGCGATCGGGCCTTATGCCCATAGTCCGACGCTGGGATTCTCGCCGCGACACTCATACATTGGAGGACCAGCTCGTGTCCTTCCAGGACGAGATCGACACCTACCCTCAGCTAGATGTGAGTAATCTACCCTTCTCTCTAAATTCAATGATTTGAATTAACTGCTTGGCTACTAAACATATGTTTTTTTTTTTTGATGTGCAGGTGGTGTGGCAGCCATATCTAGAGGAGGGAGATGAGGGACAGCCTTGGTTGGTGCAGGCCCGCCCCTACTTTGGTAGGTTGGTTTGGATCCATGCACTCAACCTTGTGCTACCTCTGCACTTGCACTTGGCTCAGAGGTCGCTCGGCCTATGCTAGAGTGCAGTGGAGTTCCCCAGCCGAGACCGGACCGCTAGGCCTGGTTGGAGCTTCCGAGGACTCCATGACACGATGGACTGGAGATTGCAGGCCAAGGAGCAAATCGACAACTGGGAGCGGAAGGGCAAGCAGGTCCGGTTGGAGGCCACATCCGACGACACGTACTTACAGGCATTCGCCTTAAAGTATGGCGTGAGGGTCTACCGCGGCAGGAGGCATCAGGTAAAATCTATAAACTCAAACACTGTGAAATTGATCTTTATTTGAATTGAACTGACATATTTGAATTGCAGATTGACGTGGCCGGGGAGATTGCCTCACTATGGGCCCTGCTACACTCAGCTGTGCAGGACCGGGCGGCGGCTCAGAGGGAGACGGAGCATGTAAGGCACTAGATTTTTTTATCTTTGGGTGATTGCTTATGTATATAAAATGTATATTTGTATTGTGCACATTATTTATTCAATTACATTGCATGAACAAGTATTACTTAAGGTATTCATTGTAAATTACATGTATAGTTGTATGGTATATGTATATGTATAAGGTTTTCTATACTTTAAGTTCTGTCTTGACGACCTGTTGGCGTCAATATGAGTTGACGTCGATGATGAGTCAGCGGCCACATCGATGGACGCCAACTCAGAATTGGCGGCCTGTGATGTTGACGTTAACCTCCCAGATCTATTGCATCTTCAGATCTGGAAACGCCCCCGAGATTTTCGCCCCTTGTTATGGTAACCGTTCTCTAACGGTAACCCAACCTTACCCAATTATGTCTCCGACCCTTGCTCTATAAAACACCCCATCTCCGGCCAGATCTAACCCTTTTGGCTATTGAGTCAAAACCCTAGTTATTTGTGCGAAACCCCAATCTTTGAGCTCTGAAATCCGGCGACTGGAGGCTTCATCTGGCGTTCTACAACGACTGGAGGAGAGTCTAAACATTGGAGAAGACTTCTACGACACCTATTTGCGCTTTGCATCAACACAAAACTCGGATCGAGGGAGTTTTGAAGGCTCTTTGGCTCAGGCCGAGGAGGGCTTCTTCGACCCTAATCATCGATTGAGGAATTTTCTAAAGGCAAGTAACCCATACCCATGGTCCATACATGTGTCTAGTAGGTCCTAGGCATTTTTACGGATTTTAATCGTGTTTTGGAACCCCCCTTTCTCCGGTGTTTTGTGAGTTCTATCTGTTTTCTGCAGACAGGAACTTAACGTCAATCTTTACTACCGTTAATATCTGAAGTTGGCGGCGGCCTTTGTTGCCGTTAACATGGTAGGCGGCCACCCCCTTGCCGTTTAGTTTTTCAGGCATGAACAGTGGACTATTCTCACCTTTATGATTTATTTTTCAAATTTTTGCGTATGAGGATATACTGTAACTTTTATATGTTATGTAATATATGTAGTGGATCATGTTGTGTAATTTCTATAAATTTTTGTTAATTGTATTATTTATAAAAATTCCTGAAATGCATGTTAGACAGGTTTTATATCTTGTAAATTTGTTGTTTACATGATCCATGTGGAAATTGAGTACCATAGAATTTATGTAAGATGTTTATAGATGTCAGTCCAGATCACAAAAATTTGGGATTTTTTTGATATCTGTATAATTAATTATGATTTCTGAACTGTAAGATAGTGAATATGCATAATTAGTTTTGATTCTTCAATAAACTGTACGATGCAACCTAAATTCCTGAAAATTTCATGTGATGTTATAACTGTAAATACAGGTCTTGAACTGTTAAAAACGATTATAATACTATGATTTCATGAACAATCGAGTTATGAGTAAACATGTAGAATCACTGTTTTAAATGCTATAAATCGTGTATAGCTCAGAAAAATGTGAAATTCTGTAAGCATGATGTCCAACCCGTAAACAATCTGTGATAAAATTTTCATGTGGATTGGACAATAGTAAGTAATAAATTGTTCATTTCATGAAGAAATGACTAATTAAAGCATGTTCATTATAATTGTAGATTAACTAAATAGTTTCAGCATGATTTATGTTAATCTATGGTTGATTAAATATTGTTAATAGTAGTATCATGATAGGGAACCAAAACTGTGTGTATAATTGTGAATATGGAATTATGTGTTAAATAGTGTGAAATCGTGTGTGTTTAAAAATAGAAATTATGTAAATGTGCCAATGGGTGACACTGCTACCTTAGAGGGCTGTGGAACTGTACCGTAGTAAAGTCCCTACGGGAAGGTTCATATGTGTGTGATGTCCCATGGACATTGGGATAAAATCCTGAAGGTGGACAAGTACCACTGGTTAGGGTGGAGAGTGCTTCTCCCGGTTCTGTGTAGTAACTAAGATCTATCACTTGATTGCCTAGGTGATAAGATATATGTGTGTGATGTGACAAGTGTGTGTCCTTCTAGAGGTGGTTTGGACTATGTGTCATGGCATAAAATGAGATAATGTCATTTTTTTATATGTGAAATGGGCATGTGTAAAAATGTGAATTAATATGATAATATGTGAAATTGTGAATCAGACTATTAAATGTGTTATACCCATGAAAGAAAAAAAACAGCAAGCTATTTTTGGTTATAAATGCGTTATGAATGTGAAGTTGTACCTAGAGTCCATGGTAGGATCATCTCTTTCACTGTGTAAATTCCATGCTTATATGGTTATTGTATCATGACATAAACATGATGAAAAGTGCTTGCAATTAGAATGATAAAGTATGTGAAGAAAGCATGTGTTAGGTAATTTAATTCTAAATGTAAATATAAAGCATGTGGCCTATATCAAAGGTAGTAGAATAGCATGTTTAGATTAAAAAAAAAAGATTGTTAAATCCATGTTACATGAAATCGTGACCTGACTTAAAAGTAAAATGTCTATATGATGTGTGTTTGTATTATGTGTGTGGATTTGCTTGCTGAGTCTTTGGACTCACTCTTGCTTCGGCGTACAGGTGCAGATATCTCTACTTCTTTGGAGGAGACAATTAGGAGTGACTCCGAGCGCAAGGAGTAGCACCTTTGTGGAGATTTCAGCTTTTTGTACTTTTCTTTCATAGTATGTAATAAAGAACTTGATGTAATTCAGTTGTGGACAATGTAATTTACTTTAAATTTTTAGTTGTGAAATGTTTACTTCCTTCTTGTACTATATAGACTGTGGATAAATGTGGATGATGGAATAAGATCTTTTATTTAGTTCTTTATTTCCGCTGTATGTGTTATATTTGTGTACATCTCAACTCATTGTATGTGTTGCGTAAATGTCCCACTGTGGCGACGCTTTCTATATCGACGTGAGTTGGTATAACCGTACCGATATAAAGAGGGTCGTTACAGAGATTGGAATCAGAACCCGCTATGGTTGAGATTGTACATAAATATGCATATACCATCATCTTCATGCTAAGTCTCTATAGATTGTCCACATTGTTAGGAATCTGATAGATTAGTCCTTAATTGTGATTAAATTATTTTGCAGTATATGGCTTCACGCGGTAGACATGGTGGTGTACTTGCTCGTGATGGCGAGCAGAGGAGAGATGAGCCTAGGCATGAGGACCAGGGTGAGCAGCAGGCCCCAGCACCCCAGGGTCCTGTGCTTCCTCCTCCACCGCCAGTGGACTATGGAGTGTTCATGCAGGGTTTAGTGCAGGCCATGTTGAGGCAGGCCCATACCCAGGCTGCACTCCAGGCTCAGCTGGAGTCTCAGCAGGCTCAGGTTAGAATAATAAGATAAAGTAGTCTTTTTTATTAAATGCATGTTTGTTATGTTGTATGTGCTGCTTATGATGCTTGTTAGCAGGCTCAGGTTCCAGCTCCCCAGGCTGACCATGGTGGACCCTCCATCATGGAAAGGTTCAAGAGGATGTCGCCACCCTCTTTTAAGGGGGAGAGCGATCCGTTACTTACTGAGAGCTGGATGAGGGAGATCGAGAAGATCTTCCGGGCTATTAGGTGCGCTGAGGATGACAAAGTCGCTTTAGCCACCTATATGCTACAGGTATGTGTAAATTAATTCGGTGGTTATTTCTTTAAGTATAGATTATATTGGTTCGGTCCTTATGGATGGTTTTGGCAGGAGCGAGCCGACGTGTGGTGGTCCTCGATACTACATGCTCGGTTCGAGGATGGTGCTTTGGAGGTTGCTTGGGATGAGTTCGTGAGGCTATTCTGAGCCAAGTTTGTTCCGGAGCACATCCAGGATAAGATGGAGTAGGAGTTCCTCTCGTTGACTCAGGGCTCCATGACCATGCTGGAGTACGAGGTTTGCCGAGCTATCGAAGTATGCCCCTCATATTATAGCTGATGAGCATAGTAAGGCGAAGAAATTTATGATGGCTCTGAGACCATCACTGAGGACGAGGTTGGTAGCTTTCGACCATCGTACCCTCGAGCAGGCCCTTAGCACAGCGTGTCGTCAGGAGGGAGAGATGGAGCAGTACCTGGAGGAGAAGAAGGCTTCTCAGAAGAGGCCTATAGCTCCTTTCCAGAGGCAGGAGAGGAAGAAGGTGGCTTTTCAGTCACCGCAGCGTCCCGTGGCATCGGGAAGCAGTCAGGTACCTTCTCAACGTTCCCCTAGTGGCTAGAAGGAGTGTCCTCATTGCGAGAGGACACATGGTGGTACAGAATGTTGGAAGATGGCGGGGAAGTGCCTGAAGTGCGGAAGCAGCGAGCACAAGATCAAGGATTGTCCGAGACTTCAGCAGGAGTCCAGTGTGGACCAGCAGCAGCGCCAGCGATAGGACGACCAGGGAGACCTCGAGCCCCAGCTCGAGTGTTTGCGTTAGCTCGTGAGGACGCCAAGCAGGCGGAGCATGTCACCGAAGGTACGGTTCTTTTCATGGGTGTGCACGCTCGAGTTCTATTTGATACGGGTGCCACTCACTCCTTCATTCCCGAGCGTTTTGCTAGGCAATTAGCATTAGAGTCGAGATTAGAGTCTGAGGAGTTAGAATTCGAGGAGTTAGAATTCCCTTTGTCTGTATACACACCTGCGAGCACGGTATCGACTAGGAAGTGTATTATGTCTTTACCGGTGTGCATTGAGGATAGAGTCCTAGAAGTGTGCTTCTTCTTGCTTAAGATGAAGGACTATGATGCTATTCTTGGTCTGGATTGGCTAGAGGAGCACTATGCGTTAGTGGATTGTCGTGGTAAGAAGATTGTTTTCCACATTCCTGGTGAGGACGAGTTTTCTCATCCTTTTCCAAGGAATTTAGCGCGAAAGTTTGTTATCTCTGCCATGAAGGCGATGCGTATGCTGAACAAGGGTTGTGACGCTTTTCTTGCCAGCGTGGTATTAGTACCCAAGGCTGATGAGTCACCTACTCTTGCAGAGATAGATGTAGTGCAGGATTTTCCAGATGTCTTTCCTGATGATTTATCTGCATTACCACTGGCTAGAGAGATAGAGTTCACGCTAGAGTTGCTTCCTGGCACCTCTCCTATCTCGAAGGCCCCTTATCGGATGGCACCTGCGGAATTAGCTGAGCTAAGGAAGCAGTTGCGGGATTTGTTAGATAAGGGATTCATACGCCCTAGCATTTCTCCTTAGGGCGCACCTGTATTGTTTGTAAAGAAGAAGGATGGGTCACTCAGGTTATGCATTGATTATAGGAAGCTAAACCAAGTGACGGTGAAGAACAGGTATCGCTTACCTCGGATTGATGATTTGTTTGACCAACTATAGAATGCATCAGTCTTTTCCAAGATCGATTTGCGTTCTGGCTATCATCATTTAAGAATTAGGAGTGAGGATGTGTCCAAGACGGCCTTTAGAACCCGTTATGGACATTATGAGTTTTTGGTCCTTCCTTTTGGTCTGACCAACGCCCCGGCAGCATTCATGGATCTCATGAACAGGGTGTTTAGACCATATTTAGATAGTTTTGTGGTAGTTTTCATTGATGATGTGTTGGTCTATTCTCTGGATGAGGCCACACACTGTCAGCATCTGAGGGTAGTGTTAGAGGTTCTCCGTGAGCACAAGTTGTATGCCAAGTTCAGCAAGTGCGATTTTTGGATGCGCGAGTTTCATTTCCTTGGGCATGTTATCTCTGGTGCTGGTGTAGCAGTTGATCCAGCGAAGGTCCAGGCTATTGTGGATTGGGAGATTCCCAGGACCCCTTCGGAGATTCGGAGTTTCCTTGGTTTGGCGGGTTATTGTCGGCGTTTTATTGAGGGATTTTCATCTCTCGCAGCCCCATTAACCAAGCTGACCAGGAAGGGTGAGAAGTTTGTTTGGTCCGAGGAATGTGAGAGTAACTTTCAGTTATTGAAGGCTAAGCTTACTTCCGCTCCAGTATTGGTATTACCTAGTGGTGATGAAGGTTTTGCCATTTATACGGATGCATCTCGGATTGGCCTTGGCTGTGTGTTGATGCAGCAAGGAAGGGTAGTAGCATATGCTTCTCGGCAATTGAAGGAGCATGAGCGTAACTATCCGACTCATGATCTTGCGGCAGTGGTAAATGCACTAAAGATCTGGAGACACTATCTTTATGGTGTCAGGTTTGAGGTGTTCACTGACCACAAGAGTCTAAAGTATCTTTTCTCCCAAAAGGAATTAAACTTGAGGCAGAGAAGATGGATTGAGTTCCTGATAGACTATGACTTCGACGTCCAGTATCATCCTGGAAAGGCGAATGTTGTAGCGGATGCCCTTAGTAGGAAGAGGTCATCACTCCAGCAGGATTGGAAGATGTTGGAGGATGCGGCGTGTTCGATGACTGAGTTGGAGCCATCATTATGTCAGGCTTTTGTAGCTCAGTTGTCCATTAGGTCTTCGGTGTTGGATAGGTGATCGAACAACAGAAAGCCGACCCTAGACTCCAAAGTTAGTGGTCAAGGTGGGCATTGCTTGTGATGAGGATGGTGTGATTAGATTCCATCACCGTATTTGTGTTCCTGACATCGTAGATGTCCGTGAGCATGTATTAGCAGAGGCTCATAGGTCTAGATTCTCTATTCATCCGGGTAACACTAAGATGTATCAGGATTTGTAGAGATCTTTTTGGTGGTCTGGCATGAAGAAGGATGTAGCAGAGTTTGTATCTAGATGTCTAGTGTGCCAGCAAGTGAAGGCCGAGCGGCAGCGACCATCTGGTCTTATGCAAAAGATGGAGTTCCTAGTATGGAAGTGGGAAGCTGTCACTATGGATTTTGTTATGGGTTTGCCTCGATCTAAACGGGGTAATGACTCGATTTGGGTAGTAGTAGATAGATTCTCGAAGACTACGCATTTCTTGCCCATGAAGAAGAAGCAGTCAGTAAAGAGTTTAGCTAGATTGTATGTTAGTAGTATTATTAGATTGCATGGGGTACCGAAGTTGATCATTTCGGATCGAGATCTGAGATTTACTTCGAGGCTGTGGAAGGGTCTTCAGGATGCGTTAGGTTCGGAGTTGAAGCTCAGTTCGGCGTTTCATCCCCAGACAGATGGACAGTCCGAGAGGACTATCCAGACGATCGAGGATATGTTGAGGGTGTGTATTCTGGATTGGAAAGATGATTGGGAGCGCCATTTACCTCTTGTGGAGTTCGCATATAACAACAGTTTTCATGCAAGTATTGGTATGGCTCCATTTGAGGCGTTGTATGGTAGGCCTTGTAGATCTCCCTTGTGTTGGGAGGAGACAGGCGATAGGCAGTTGATCGGTCTGGAGTTAGTTCAGGAGACTTCGAATAAGGTCCAGATGATTAGGAAGAGGCTTGTTGCGGCACAGGATAGGCAGAAGAGTTTTGCCGACAATAGGAGGAAGGATTTGGAGTTCGAGGTAGGTGAGCATGTCTTTTTAAAGATATCGCCTACTCGTGGTGTAGTCAGATTTGGCAGCCATAGTAAGTTGAGCCCTAGGTTCATTGGCCCGTATGAGATTCTCAGACGATTGAGCAATGTGGAATATGAGTCCCGTTTTCCACGTATCTATGCTCAGGAGGTATGTCGGAGATCCATCTCATGTTATTAGCCACGAGCCAGTGGAGATCTAGCTAGATCTTTCTTACGTGGAGCAACCAGTGGCTATTCTTGACCGGAAGGTTCAGCATCTCCGGAACAAGTGCATTGCGTCGTTGAAAGTGTTATGGCGCAACTTCTCGCGAGAGGAGGCTACTTGGGAGCTTGAGGAGGCAATGAAGAAGAAGTATCCTCAGTTATTTGAGTAGTGTCAGTTTAACTTCGAGGATGAAGTTTCTTTAAGGGGGAGAGGGTGTAAGGCCCTTGATTTTTTTTATCTTTGGGTGATTGCTTATGTATATATGTATATAAAATGTATATTTGTATTGTGCAGATTATCTATTCAATTACATTGCATGAACAAGTATTACTTAAGGTATGCATTGTAAATTACATGTATAGTTGTATGGTATATGTACATGTATAAGGTTTTCTGTACTTTAAGTTCTATCTTGACGACCTGTTGGCGTCAACATGAGTTGACGTCGATGATGAGTCAGCGGCCACATCGATGGACACCAACTCAGAATTGGCGGCCTGTGATGTTGACGTTAACCTCCTAGATCTATTGCATCTTCAGATCCGGAAACACCCCCGAGATTTTCGCCCCTTGTTATGGTAATCGTTCTCTAACGGTAACCCAGCCTTACCCAATTATGTCTCCGACCCTAGCTCTATAAAACGCCCCATCTCCGACTAGATCTAACCCTTTTGGCTCTTGAGTCAAAACCCTAGTTCTCTGTTGGAAACCTCAATCTTTGAGCTTTGAAATCCGGTGACTGGAGGCTTCATCCGGCGTTCTACAACGACTGGAGGAGAGTCTAAACATTGGAGAAGACTTCTACGACACCTATTTGCGCTCTGCATCAACACAAAACTCAGATTGAGGGAGTTTTGAAGGCTCTTTGGCTCAGGCCGAGGAGGGCTTCTTCGACCCTAATCATCGATTGAGGAATTTTCTAAAGGCAAGTAACCCATACCCATGGTCCATACATGTGTCTAGTAGGTCCTAGGCATTTTTACGGATTTTAATCGTGTCCTGGAACCTCCCTTTCTCCGGTGTTTTGTGAGTTCTGTCTGTTTTCTGCAGATAGGAACTTAACGTCAATCTTTACTGCCGTTAATATCTGAAGTTGGCGGCGGCCTTTGTTGCCGTTAACATGGTAGGCGGCCACCCCCTTGCCGTTTAGTTCTTCAGGCAAGAACAGTGGACTATTCTCACCTTTATGATTTATTTTTCAGATTTCTGCATATGAGGATATACTGTAACTTTTATATGTTATGTAATATATGTAGTGGATCATGTTGTGTAATTTCTGTAAATTTTTGTTAATTGTATTATTTATAAAAATTCCTGAAATGCATGTTAGACAGGTTTTATATCTTGTAAATTTACTGTTTACATGATCGATGTGGAAATTAAGTACCATAGAATTTCTGTAAGATGTTTATAAATGTCAGTCCAGATCACGAAAATTTGGGATTTTTCTGATATCTCTATAATTAATTATGATTTCTGAACTGTAAGATAGTGAATATGCATAATTAGTTTTGATTCTTCAATAAACTGTACGATGCAACCTAAATTCCTGAAAATTTCATGTGATGTTATAACTGTAAATACAGGTCTTGAACTGTTAAAAACGATTATAATACTGTGATTTCATGAACAATCGAGTTATGAGTAAACATGTAGAATCACTGTTTTAAATGCTATAAATCGTGTATAGCTCAGAAAAATGTGAAATTCTGGAAGCATGATGTCCAACCCGACAATCTGTGATAAAAATTTCATGTGGATTGGACAATAGTAAGTAATAAATTGTTCAATTCATGAAGAAATGACTAATTAAAGCATGTTCATTGTAATTATAGATTAACTAAATAGTTTCAGCATGATTTATGTTAATCTATGGTTGATTAAATATTGTTAACAGTAGTATCATGATAGCGAACCGAAACCGTGTGTATAATTGTGAATATGGAATTATGTGTTAAATAGTGTGAAATCGTGTGTGTTTAAAAATGGAAATTATGTAAATGTGCCAATGGGTGACACTGCTACCTTAGAGGGCTGTGGAACTGTACCGTAGTAAAGTCCCTACGGAAAGGTTCATATGTGTGTGATGTCCCATGGGCATTGGGAAAAAATCCTGGAGGTGGACAAGTACCGCTGATTAGGGTGGAGAGTGCTTCTCCCGGTTCTGCGCAGTAACTAAGATCTATCACTTGATTGCCTAGGTGATAAGATATATGTGTGTGATGTGACAAGTGTGTGTCCTTCTAGAGGTGGTTTGGACTATGTGTCATGACATAAAATGAGATAATGTGATTTTGTTTATATGTGAAATGGGCATGTGTAAAAATGTGAATTAATATGATAATATGTGAAATTGTGAATTGGACTATTAAATGTGTTATACCCTGAAAAAAAAAACAGCAAGCTATTTTTGGTTATAAATGCATTATGAATGTGAAGTTGTACCTAGAGTCCATGGTAGGATCATCTCTTTCACTGTGTAAATTCCATGCTTATATGGTTATTGTATCATGACATAAACATGATGAAAAGTGCTTGCAATTAGAATGATAAAGTATGTGAAGAAAGCATGTGTTAGGTAATTTAATTCTAAATGTAAATATAAAGCATGTGGCCTATATCAAAGGTAGTAGAATAGCATGTTTAGATTAAAAAAAAAAAGATTGTTAAATCCATGTTACATGAAATCGTGACCTGACTTAAAAGTAAAATGTCTATATGATGTGTGTATGTAGTATGTGTGTGGATTTGCTTGCTGAGTCTTTGGACTCACTATTGGTTCTGCGTACAGGTGCAGATATCTCTACTTCTTTGGAGGAGACAATTAGGAGTGACTCTGAGTGCATGCGAGGAGTAGCACCTTTGTGGTGATTTCAGCATTTTGTACTTTTCTTTCATAGTATGTAATAAAGAACATGATGTAATTCAGTTGTGGACAATGTAATTTACTTTAAATTTTCAGTTGTGAAATGTTTACTTCCTTTTTGTACTATATAGACTGTGGATAAATGTGGATGATGGAATAAGATCTTTTATTTAGTACTTTATTTCCGTTGTATGTGTTTATATTTGTGTACATCTCAACTCATTGTATGTGTTGGGTAAATGTCCCACTGTGGCGACGCTTTCTATATCGACGTGGGTTGGTATAACCGTACCTGTTGAACCACTCTATCGTTATCTGTGATCTTGGTATTTTGGTGATAACAAAATATATGATGCATTTAGATGATAATAAAATATAGGTACTCATAAATATTTTTGCTTCATCTGTGTTGCATCAATCCCTTTAACAGATGATGAGTCTCATAAATATTTTTGTTTCATCTGTGTCGCATCAATCTCATAGCAAAATGATGAGTCTCACATTGATGCAGTATGGCGCACTATAATGATAAAGTCGATGTTTAATTCATATACATCGATTTCAGTTTTAAGTGCCATAGTAACAAGCGCTATAACGATTTGATTAGATTTCATTTAGTGCTACAACGATTTTTTAAGTGAGCGCATCGATTTGTTAAGAAATCGATCTCACAAAGATTCGCTAAATGGCCGTAACGATTTGTTAAGAAATCGATCCCGTATCGATTTGCCTTCGCATTGATTTGATAAGAAATCGATCTTATAACGATTTGATAAGTGAGTGCAATGATTTGCCCTCACATCGATTTGCCTTCGCATCGATTTGATAAGAATTTGATCTCAGAACGATTTCATAAGTGATCACATCGATTTCTTTATTGATCACAACGATTTCTTCAGAAGATCACAACGATTTGCTTGCATAACGATTTCATAAGTGATCACATCGATTTCTTCCGGTGATCACAACGATTTCTTTAGACCGTAATGATTTCTTAAGTGAACGCATCGACTTGTCTTTCACATCGATTTGTTCATAAACTTGCAACGATTTACTTGTAAATGAACAACGATTGTATAAGTCATATTCTCATAAATTTCTCTTGAATATTTTGAAAAGTGTTTTTGGCGCTCATTAAAAAGTCAAAATATCTTCTGACAGAAAAAGCTACATGCATATTTTCGAGTCTTGTCAAAAAGATATAAACTACTATTTTCAGCATGTTAGCAGAAACACAGTGGTATGCACAGTTTATCATAAACACTCTTTTATGCTAACACTTTCTTCTATGTGTACAGACCTCGAAGACCATCAGAGTCTGATTAAGACAGATGAAGAGAACATGAGCAACGGCTAGAAATCCAATGGATCTCTTCAACGGATCCATTCAAATTGCTCATATAAAAGAAGAAGCTTAGCTGAAGAAAAGCAGAGCCTTTTCCTAAACATCTTTGAAGGAGTGTACAACTGTGAGAAGCACCTCAACTCCACATACACTCAAAGCAAGAGAGAAGAGCTCGAGCCAAAATCTACAGAAGCTTTCAAGCAGAAGTCTTCATCGCCTTGAAGCCTTCTTCTCTTCCATTCTCCCTGTGCTTATTGTAATTCCTGGGGAGAGTTTTTGCTGAGAGTTTTTGAGTAGATGCCATTCTTGTAGAACTCTCAGCACTATTCTTTCTTTTGTAAGAAAGATCATTGTCCAGCTGTAGGACTGTATACAGTAGATAACCCAGCTAGGGGTTTTTGTCTAGCTGAACCAAACATGGGTTTGTACCGGTTGTTAACCTAGCTAGGGGTTAGTGTCTAGCAGAACCGCACTGGGTTTGTACCAGGAGGTTGGCTTCTTTACCTGTAAAAGAAGTGGGCTATCTTCTTGCCCGGGAAAGAGAAGAAGACCAGCTGGGGTGCTGGTTGTTGTAGTGTCCTTAAGGGGGACTGTACCCTTGGTTAGTAAAATCCCAAGAGGTTGCTTGAGGATTGGACGTAGGACTTCTATGTGGGAAGGGCCGAACCAGGATAAATCTCCTGTGTCCTTTGTGTGATTGTTCTTTTGCTTCCGCACTGCTACTCCTTATCACACTAAACTAACCAAACCTTCAAGTGTTAATTTCTGTGTTTAAGTTTCTATTTCAGATTGCAGAAAAAAAAAATAAAAACCTATTCACCCCCCCTCTAGGCTACCTTGCTGCTGTACGTAAAGGGCCAACAAGTGGTATCAGAGAGGGTCTCTGAACTTCGAAGAAGATCCAACGATCTTAGAGTAAAGATCCATGGTAGCTCAAGGATATACTGAAGGCCAATCAGTCACCAGACCTCCATTCTTTGATGGAGAGGACTACCAATATTGGAAGATGCGAATGGAATGCTTCATTCGGGGCACAGACTTCGATTTGTGGCAGGTAATAGAGGTAGGTGATTTTGTTGTTGTTCCTGTTCCAGGCACTACTTCTATTACAATAGCTGATAAAAATAAACTATCTTTAAACTTTAAAGCTAAGAACTATTTATGTTGTGCTTTATCCAAAAAGGAATTTAGTAGAGTATCTGCATGTAAATCTGCTAAAGAAATATGGGATAAACTGCAGATAACTTATGAAGGAACAGATAAAGTAAAACAAATTAGAATAGATATTCTTGTCTCACAATATGAGCAATTTAAAATGTTTCCAAATGAAAATATCACTCAAATGTATAATAGATTTTCAAGTATAGTAGTTGGTCTAAGCTCTCTTGGTAAAAATCTTTCTGATGAGGAAACTGTTAGAAAAATACTTAGGTCCTTAACTATTTTATGGACACCTAAAGTAGCTGCTATTGAAGAGGCCTATGATTTAACCAAATTGTCAATTGATAATTTAATAGGTTCTCTCATGGCACATGAAATAAATATGGAGCGATTGTCTGAAAGCTCATCTAAGAAGAAATGTACTAATGCTCTTAAGGTTGTAGCTGCTCCTTCCACTTCTTCTTCTAGCTCCAAAAATGCAGATTTTGAAGACAGTGACGTAGATGAAGTTCTGTCCAAACTTCAGAAAATTTTCAAGAAGAAGAAAAATGGATCGAAAAGGATTCAAAAGAAAGACAGAAAAGAGAAAGAACCAGTTTGCTATGAATGCAGAAAACCTGGACATCTGAGACCGGATTGTCCAAGACTCAAGAAGACTGGTCAAACTGAAAAACCCAAGAAGCAGCACAAGAAATTTAAAAGAAAAGTCATGGCGGCTGCTTGGGAAAATGATGAGGTCACAAGCTCAGAATCATCAAGCTCAGATTCCGAAAAGGAGCAGGTAAATCTAGCCCTCATGGTGGGACTAGATGAGGTACATTCTGACTCACCTTTCAATTCTTGCACAGATTCAGGGTTAGAATCAGAAGACTTAGAAGAAGTCTTTAATGAACTGTATGAAAAATATAAAGGAGTTGTAAAAGAATTAAAAAGTCTGAAAAACAACAATATTTGCCTAGAAAACACCAATTCTGATCTTAAATCCGAACTGGAGCAACTAGAAAAACAATTAAAGAACAATAAAGATAATATTTATCTTTTGAATGAAGATTTAAAAAATAAGGACAATGAAAAATCAGAGTTAGAAGGAAAATTTAAACCTCTAACTGAAGAAAATCTTTATTTAAAAGAATCAGTTAGAAAATTAACAAAAGGAAAAACGTCTTTAGCTCTATGTTTGAAAGGGTCCAAAGTTGGGAATAATAAACAAGGGCTTGGATACATACCCGCAGAAAAGGAAAAACAAGCCACAACTCCAGGTAAATATCCTTTACCAAAATTTGTAAAAGAAACCAAAATGCCTCAGAAAAGGGCCCCTGAAATGAAAAAGCATTATCAAACGCAAAAGGTTTCTAAAAATTGGGTTCTAAATAGACATCATAAAAACAATAAGAACTGTAAAATAGATTATATTCATTGTTGTTCTCATTGTAATAAATTAGGACACACAGTAAACACATGCACAACAAGGCACCTAGTATGGATCCCGAAAGGATATTTTTATGCATCTAACCATCAAGGACCTAACAAGTTTTGGATACTTACATCTAAATGAGTTGTTTGCAGGAAAGCCTTGGAGCATCAGGAACAAAGGATGCTCAAGGCAGTAATAGAGCCTCTCATTAAGGGGGAGCTCTGATTAAGGGGGAGTAAAAAGCAAAAAGGGGGAGAAAAGTTTGAACCCCTCTATGGTAAGAAACTCTCTCAAAACGAAGGAGATACACGGTAAGACCTTTTTGGATTATTGACAAAAAGGGGGAGAGTAAGTATGCTCTATGAATTTTCTGCTTAAATTTTCAGCTTAAATTTTTTATCATTCAAAAAATTCGCATAAATTTTGTCATCACCAAAAAGGGGGAGATTGTTGAACCACTCTATGGTTATCTGTGATCTTGGTATTTTGGTGATAACAAAATATATGATGCATTTAGATGATAATAAAATATAGGTACTCATAAATATTTTTGCTTCATCTGTGTTGCATCAATCCCTTTAACAGATGATGAGTCTCATAAATATTTTTGTTTCATCTGTGTCGCATCAATCTCATAGCAAAATGATGAGTCTCACATTGATGCAGTATGACGCACTATAATGATAAAGTCGATGTTTAATTCATATACATCGATTTCAGTTTTAAGTGCCATAGTAACAAGCGCTATAACGATTTGATCAGATTTCATTTAGTGCTATAACGATTTGTTAAGTGAGCACATCGATTTGTTAAGAAATCGATCTCACAAAGATTCGCTAAATGGCCGTAACGATTTGTTAAGAAATCGATCCCGTATCGATTTGCCTTCGCATTGATTTGATAAGAAATCGGTCTCATAACGATTTGATAAGTGAGTGCAATGATTTGCCCTCACATCGATTTGCCTTCGCATCGATTTGATAAGAATTTGATCTCAGAACGATTTCATAAGTGATCACATCGATTTCTTTATTGATCACAACGATTTCTTCAGAAGATCACAACGATTTGCTTGCATAACGATTTCATAAGTGACCACATCGATTTCTTCAGGTGATCACAATGATTTCTTTAGACCGTAACGATTTCTTAAGTGAACGCATCGACTTGTCTTTCACATCGATTTGTTCATAAACTTGCAACGATTTACTTGTAAATGAACAACGATTGTATAAGTCATATTCTCATAGATTTCTCTTGAATATTTTGAAAAGTGTTTTTGGTGCTCATTAAAAAGTCAAAATATCTTCTGAAAAAAAAGCTACATACATATTTCAGAGTCTTGTCAAAAAGATATAAACTACTATTTTCAGAATGTTAACAGAAACACAGTGGTATGCACAGTTTATCATAAACACTCTTTTATGCTAACACTTTCTTCTATGTGTACAGACCTCGAAGATCATCAAAGTCTGATTAAGACAGATGAAGAGAACATGAGCAACGGCTAGAAATCCAACGGATCTCTTCAACGGATCATTCAAATTGCTCATATAAAAGAAGAAGCTTAGCTGAAGAAAAGCAGAGCCTTTTCCTGAACATCTTTGAAGGAGTGTACAACTGTGAGAAGCACCTCAACTCCACATACACTCAAAGCAAGAGAGAAGAGCTCTAGCCAAAATCTACAAAAGCTTTCTAGCAGAAGTCTTCATCGCCTTCAAGCCTTCTTCTCTTCCATTCTCCCTGTGCTTATTGTAATTCCTAGGGAGAGTTTTTGCTGAGAGTTTTTAAGTAGATGTCATTCTTGTAGAACTCTCAGCACTATTCTTTCTTTTGTAAGAAAGATCCTTGTCCAGCTGTAGGACTGTATACAGTAGATAACCCAGCTAGGGGTTTGTGTCTAGCTGAACCAAACTGGGGTTTGTACCGGTTGTTAACCTAGCTAGGGGTTAGTGTCTAGCAGAACCGCACTGGGGTTTGTACCAGGAGGTTGGCTTCTTTACCTGTAAAAGAAGTGGGCTGCCTTCTTGCCCGGGAAAGAGAAGAAGACCAGCTGGGGTGCTGGTTGTTGTAGTGTCCTTAAGGGGGACTGTACCCTTTGTTAGTAAAATCCCAAGAGGTTGCTTGGGGACTGGACGTAGGACTTCCATGTGGGAAGGGCCGAACCAGGATAAATCTCCTGTGTCCTTTGTGTGATTGTTCTTTTGCTTCCGCACTGCTACTCCTTATCACACTAAACTAACCAAACCTTCAAGTGCTAATTTCTGTGTTTAAGTTTCTATTTCAGATTGCAGAAAAAAAAATAAAAACCTATTCACCCCCCCTCTAGGCTACCTTGCTGCCGTACGTAAAGGGCCAACAAGTGGTATCAGAGAGGGTCTCTGAACTTCGAAGAAGATCCAACGATCTTAGAGTAAAGATCCATGGCAGCTCAAGGATATACTGAAGGCCAATCAGTCACCAGACCTCCATTCTTTGATGGAGAGGACTACCAATATTGGAAGATGCGAATGGAATGCTTCATTCGGGGCACAGACTTCGATCTGTGGCAGGTAATAGAGGTAGGTGATTTTGTTGTTGTTCCTGTTCCAGGCACTACTGCTATTACAATAGCTGATAAAAATAAACTATCTTTAAACTTTAAAGCTAAGAACTATTTATGTTGTGCTTTATCCAAAAAGGAATTTAGTAGAGTATTTGCATGTAAATCTGCTAAAGAAATATGGGATAAACTGTAGATAACTTATGAAGGAATAGATAAAGTAAAACAAACTAGAATAGATATTCTTGTCTCACAATATGAGCAATTTAAAATGTTTCCAAATGAAAATATCACTCAAATGTATAATAGATTTTCAAGTATAGTAGTTGGTCTAAGCTCTCTTGGTAAAAATCTTTCTGATGAGGAAACTGTTAGAAAAATACTTAGGTCCTTAACTATTTTATGGACACCTAAAGTAACTGCTATTGAAGAGGCCCATGATTTAACCAAATTGTCAATTGATAATTTAATAGGTTCTCTCATGGCACATGAAATAAATATGGAGCGATTGTCTGAAAGCTCATCTAAGAAGAAATGTACTAATGCTCTTAAGGTTGTAGCTGCTCCTTCCACTTCTTCTTCTAGCTCCAAAAATGCAGATTCTGAAGACAGTGACGTAGATGAAGTTCTGTCCAAACTTCAGAAAATTTTCAAGAAGAAGAAAAATGGATCGAAAAGGATTCAAAAGAAAGACAGAAAAGAGAAAGAACCAGTCTGCTATGAATGCAGAAAACCTGGACATCTGAGACCGGATTGTCCAAGACTCAAGAAGACTGGTCAAACTGAAAAACCCAAGAAGCATCACAAGAAATTTAAAAGAAAAGCCATGGCGGCTGCTTGGGAAAATGATGAGGTCACAAGCTCAGAATCATCAAGCTCAGATTCCGAAAAGGTGCAGGTAAATCTAGCCGAGCGGGTAAGTAAGACATTGTCTTTAATTTAAAGAGTATTTAATCATGGCACTGAGTTGAATTCTTTTGCAGGAGAGGGAGCTCAGGACCGCCACTGACCGCACGTCCCAGCTTTAGGGACAGATTGACGCTGTCACGGGCGAGAGGGACCGGCTGCGCATCCGGGCGGAGGCAGCGGAGCTAATGGTGGCGGAAACGACGCAAGAGCTGGTGACACTGCGGGTGCAGGGGTCGTCAGTAGACCAGACGGAGATGACGAGGTTGCATACCGAGGTGACGGCGCAGTAGATTAGGATAGACGAGCTCCGGGGTCTAGTGATGACCCTAGGCCAGGCGGCTCGGAGTAGGAGTAGGAGTAGGACAGATGTTAGCAGGGCGAGCGGTGCCTCGGTTCGACAGTATCTAGCAGGTTCCTCCAATCGTAGGAGGAACGAGGAGGAGGAGAGACGCCGTTGCGGCTAGGAGAGCGCCCAGAGTGGTAGGGGTGGTGGAGAGATGCCACCACCTCCAGAGAGGCAGGCGGGATCCGGGGAGAGTGGTGGTGGACAGTGAGGAGCTTGTGAGCCACCTCCCCTTATCTTTGTACATACGACTTATCACTTAGTGGGTCTTTTATTTTATGTCAATACTTGTGAAATGAATGATTTTGCAGTTGACACGCGTGTGAGATGAGATCTGAACATGGGAGAGAAGGAGATCCGAACACAAGAGAGGGAGAAAACAAGTACCCCGAGTACACAGATGTGTTTGCTCCAAAATTCTTTGTCCCTGTACACTTAACAAAACATGTTAGATCTGTTCTTTGGTTCAGCCCCTTGTGCTAAAAAAATCATCTTGACTTCGTAATTATCAAGGGGCTGAGCCTCAATCAAGTAAGCAATAAATAAATGAAAATAATGCATGCAAAAGGAAAACGATATGTACACACATTTTTTTTGGGTTTTGAGATTTTCTAAAAAAAAAATTGGGTTTTAAAATTT
This sequence comes from Colocasia esculenta, assembly GCA_014218235.1. Classification (NCBI taxonomy): domain Eukaryota; kingdom Viridiplantae; phylum Streptophyta; class Magnoliopsida; order Alismatales; family Araceae; genus Colocasia; species Colocasia esculenta. The sequence continues at coordinate 126,346,500 of CM024761.1, forward strand.
TCTGATTTTTTTTGTTTTTGGGATTTTCTATTTTTTTGGATTTTGGGATTTTTTGATTTTTTTGATTTTTTTGATTTTGGGATTTTTTGATTTTTTGGATTTTGGATTTTATGATTTTTTTGGACTTTGGGATTTTCTGATTTTTTTGGACTTTGGGATTTTCAGATTTTTTTGGATTTTGGGATTTTCTGATAATGCCATCTTTTGCTCTTGAGTGATGTGCTATGGATATTATTCCTCTCTTATGTTTGCCAAACATCCACTATGTGTAGTGTGCATTTGGTTCTTTTTGGTTTCCCAAAGGCTGCTTGCCCCTAGTCATTAACGTTCCATCATAGACCAGGTGTGTGGGTTCTCTGGTCGTGAGAAGGGATTGGAAGACTTAAGAGGAGATAAGACTCGGCCTTGGAGCTCGGGATACAAGTTTGTAAGATTTGCAAGGGTGTGGTTCATACGTAATCCGTCTGTTGTCCAGAGACTTTATGGTCATTGCACTTGATTGGGGCATGCGTACGACTGGGCTCAAAGGCGTCCCGCGGGGAACTGTACTGCCACTCTTTGACATGCCACTATTCTCATCATTCATTTTTTTTTTTACTTTTTTTTATTCATCATTTTTATCATTTTCTTCCTCTTTCTTTTGAACTGACCTCTTCTCTTTGAGACCTCATGCATATGATCTACACCCTCGCTTGTCTACATGCTAGCATCCTTTTGCCCCTAGACCTTATTCGAGCAAGAAGAGAATTGACCTTCGTCTCCCAGGGTACACTTCCTTAACAACGTACGACCCTTCCCAGTTTGGTTGCAATTTTGACTTAGGACCTCCAGGTTTTATGAAAATTCACTTCAAAACCATGTCTCCTTCTTGGAATTTGTGCTCAATTACTTTCTTTTGAAAAGATCTTGAAAGTCTATTTTGATATGAAAGCACATGATCGGCCGCGGCTAGACGCCGTTCATCTAGGAGTTCTAGCTGTGTAAGTAACGCCTCTCGACGTTCGTCGGGATTAAGCTCTTTGTCTAGCTGAACTCATAGCGAAGGAATGAGGATTTCATGTGGACATACGGCCTCCATTCCGTATGTAAGTGAGAAGGGAGTTTGCCCAGTTGGCATGCGGACGGAGGTACGGTAGGCCCATAGAGCCTCAATCAATTTTTCAGGCCAATCAGCGAACTTATGAGACTCACAAGTTTTCTTTAAAATTTTCAAAAGCATTTTGTTTGTGGCTTCGGCTTGATAGTTGCCCTGAGGATAGTAAGGAGACGAATGATGCAAGGAAATATTGAATTTTCTACATAGGTCCTTAAGCTCTTGGGATATAAACTGGGGTCCATTGTCGGTGATGAAGCCGCTTGGTACTCCGAACCGCGAGATGATGTTCTTCATGACGAACCTGCACACGGTCGAGCCTTTGATTTCCGCGAACGCCTCAGCTTCAGCCCACTTGGTGAAGTACTCAGTGGCAGTAAGAATGAAAGATTTTTGTTTCACTTGAGCATTAGGATCACCAAGAGGCCTAATGATATCAAAAGCCCACATGGAGAAAGGCCAAGGGGAAGATAGTGGATGTAAAGAGGAAGATGGAGCATGGATTTTGTCGGCATGAACTTGGCACTTGACACACCTACGGACGTAGATGGCACAGTCTTCTTCTAAGGTTGGCCAGTAGTAGCCCTACCTAAGAATCTTCTTAGCCAACATTTGAGTATTCACATGCCCACCGCACTCACTGGAATGGGACCCTTCCACTACCTTCCAGGCTTCTTTATCCGACAAACATCTAAGGAGCATTCCGTTTAGAGCGCGTCCATATAGTACCTCTCCGACAATGGTATATCTTAACGCTGCTCTACGGATGGCTCTCCTATCTTCTACTTCAACCTCTTCTGGGAAGGTACCGTCTCTGCAATACAGCTCAATTTCATGGTACCATGGCCTTTCTTCTGCCATCATTTCTCCTAGTTCTACAAGAATTACTTCCTTTGCTTCGCTTCTCTCTGCTTTTAAGACTAAAGAGCTCCTAAGGTTATTGAACAAAGGGTCCTGAGTGGAGGGAGCTTCTAATCTTTGGACAGTGATTGTCTCAGTACTACGGCTGAGAGGGAAAGAGAGAGATGAGGCCAGGGATGCAAGGGCATCGGCCAGGATATTCTGAGAGCGAGGAGTGTGAATGTAGATGAGTTTACGAAATTGCTTGGCTAGGAGTGTGACTAGATCTTGATAGGGCTTGAGCTTGGGGTCACGAGTACGGTAGGTAGAAAGGACCTGCTGAAGAACAAGCTGAGAATCTCCTATGATCTTGAGATGGCGCACGCCTAAAAGATAGGCAAGCTTAAGACCAGCTAGGAGAGCTTCATACTCGGAGACATTGTTGGTGGCAGGGAACTGGAGCTGATATGCAAGTGGAATGGTGATCCCTTCTAGTGTGAGCAAGACAACACCTATGCCCCGTCCCCTAGAATTGAGAGCTCCATCAAAGTGGAGCGACCAGAAGGGATCACGAGAGATGAATGACAGGCTTTCATCGGGAAAATCCTCTTGAACCGTGTCACTATGAGGAAGAGGAAGGTGAGCAAGATGCTCGGCAATGGCATACCCTTTAATAGCCTTCTAGACTACAAAGGTGATATCGAATTGAGACAGGAAGCTCTGCCAACGCGCCAATCTGTCGGCGAGGACTGGCTTCTCAAGGAGATACCTAATAGGATCATTCTAGAAATCAAACTCACCCTATGGGCTAGGAAATAGTGCTTCAATTTCTGCACTACCCACACTAGCGCTGCACACGTCTTTTCCATTGTGGTGAGTTTGAGCTCAGAAGGATTGAAGATCCTAGATAGGTAATAGACTGCCCTTTCTCTTCCAGACTCATCATGTTGCGCAAGGACAGCTCCTAGGGAATCCTCAATTGTAGACAGATATAGGATTAAGGGTTTCCCATAGACAGGTGCCTGCAGTGTTGGCCCTTTTGGTACGGCAGCAAGCAAACCTAGAGGGGGGGGTGAATCGGTTTTTCTGAAATCTGAAATAGAATCTTAAACACAGAAAATAACACTTGAAAGCTTGGTTAGTTCAGTGTGATAGAGAGTGCAGTGCGGAAGCAAATAAACAATCACACAAGGACACAGGAGATTTATCCTGGTTCGGCCCTTCCCACATGGAAGTCCTACGTCCAGTCCCCAAGCAAACTCTTGGGATTTCACTAACCAAGGGTACAGTCCCCCTTATGGACTTACAACACCCTGGATCCCCCACCAGGTCTTCTTCTCTTTCCCGGGCAAGAAGGCAGCCCACTTCTCTTACAGGTAAAGAAGCCAACCTCCTGGAACAAACCCCAGTGCGGTTCTGCTAGACACAAACCCCTAGCTGGGTTGACAACTGTATACAGTCCTACAGCTGGACACAGATCTTTCTTAGAAAGATCAGACTGAGAGACCTTACAAGATGAACACTCATGTAAAGCTCACAGTCCCAAACTCTCCCCAGATATACAATGAGCTCGGAGAGAAAACAGAAGAGAGAAAAGAAGGCTCGAATGCTTGAAAGCTTGGAAGCTTGAGAGCTTGAAATGCTTTGAATGCTTCTTCTTGGCTCAGGCTCTTTCTCTCTTTCCTTGAGTGTATGTGGCGTGAAGGTGCTTCTCACAGATGTACACTCCTTCAAAGATATTCAGGAAAAGGCTCTCCTTGTTCTTCAGCAATGCTCCATCTTTTATATTGAGCAGCTTTAGAATAGATCCGTTGAAGAGATCCGTTGGAGCTCTTCTAGTCATTGCTGATCTTTCTCTTCATTTGTCTTAATCAGACTCTGGTGGTCTTCGAGATCTGTCAGCATAGAAGAGAGTGTTAGCATAAAAGAGTGTTTATGATAAACGATGCATAGTACTGTGCTTCTGCTAACATACTGAAAATAGTAGGTCAAATCTTTTTGACAAGATTCTGAAATATGCATGCAGCTTTTTGTCAGAAGATATTTGACTTTTCATTTAAGCGCCAGGCATATTTGAAATATAAAGGCATTCTGTGTTTGAACAGAATCCATGAAGAAATCGTTATGAGCATGACTTATGAAATCGTTATGGGAACGATTTCTTAACAAATCGTTGTGAAGGCAAGTCGATGCCTTCACTTAAGAAATCGTTACGGTCTAAAGAAATCGTTGTGAGAGCAAGTCGTTGCGCTCACTTATAGAATTGTTATGAGATCGACTTCTTAGAAAATCATTTCGGTCAATTAAGGAATCGTTATGGGAACGACTTCTTATCAAATCAATACGCTCAAAGAAGAAATCGTTATGGCCACTTATCAAATCGTTATGGCATCGACTTCTTAGCAAATCGTTGCGGCGCTTGATACTTTGGCACTTTAAACAGAAATCGATGTATATTGATTAAACATCGATTTTATCATTTTAGTGCGCCATATATTGCATCAATGAAAGACTTAGCATTTGCTATGGGATTGATGCGACACAGATGAAACAAAATATTCAATATGTTACATCATAAATTTTATTATCACCAAAATACAAGAACAAATAGAGAGTGGTTCAACAATCTCCCCCTTTTTGGTGATGACAAAATTTATGCGAATTTTCTGATAGGGATAATCATGAAACGCTTTAAATCATGAAAACATGCGAATTTTCATCTTGAAACATGCAGAGACATACAGAAAATTCATAGTGCATACATACTCTCCCCCTTTTTGTCACTAACCAAAAAGGAAGGATCTTACCATGCATTCTCTCCCCCTTAGAGAGAACTTCTTACCATAGAGGGGTTCAACAATGATTGACATAAATGAATAACTCCCCTTAGTCTGTGCTCCCCCTGAGCATGAGAGACTCCCTCTTAATGTGAGGCAAGTCTGATCTTGTTGCTCTTGACCTTTGACATGTTGTTTGTCAAGTCTTCAGGATTTTTATCTGCATACATCTTAACAGAAAACTTGCAAACACTGTTAGTAGCATTGTAGCTTACTGAATATAACAAACATAAATGTACATTAAAAATACAAAACTAAAACTAAAGGATGACTACTTCCTCTTCAGATTAGAATGAAGTGAAGAGTTGGTAGTCACCAATTGGATGTTTTTGAGCATCCTCTAACCATACCCATTTGAATGCCTTTCCTTTTGTTCATCAAGAGTAGATAGGCATTTTCTTCTTAATGTTGAAGCTACCTGAGGAGTTGTTTACAGAAGATGTCTCCTGAGAAGTTACTTGGATTTTATGAGCTTTATCCTCAGCTTTTTCATTGTCAGAAGCTTCTTCAGTGCTTATTTCCTCAGAGATGTCCTTTTCGAAAAGGATATGAGGCTCCCCCTCACTCTGAGGTTCCTCCTTTACCTCTTCTTCTTCAGGTGGAAGGATGACATCATGAGGTCCTTCCTGTTGCTCCTTTTGAATGGCGACAGTTGAAGATGATGGAGTTATAGCTTCCTGTCTTGTTTCTTTAAACACTTGAGCATCAGTAGGTATTTCGTCCGTGGTGGGTATTTCTTCATATGTGAGCTTCAATTTTTCCCACATATCTTTAGCAGATATACATGCAGATATTTTACTAAATTCCTTTTAGATAAAGCACAACATAAATAATTTTTAGCTTTAAAGTTTAGTGATACCTTTATCTTATCTGCTGCTGTGA